>JADBJO010001938.1:209046-216546 GCA_016801955.1 Conus betulinus | reverse complement strand
ACGCACGCACGCACGCACGTACGCACGCACACAACGCGCACGTGCGCCCCTCGCACACGCACACACACACACACACCACACACACACACACACACACACGCACACACACCCCACACACACACACCACACACACACACACACAGAGACTGTTTCAGTGTCGTCATATCCTAGCCGACCATACAGGGACCTTAAAAAAACAAAACAAACAAAAAACAAACAAATAAAAAACAAAACAAACTACGACAACAAAAGAAAACTGGCTGACGGAATGGATAAAGGTATACATAAGTATACTCGATGTTTTTGCTCAGCTTTTCACTGTCAATTCGTGACACGCACATCACTGGACCAGGAAAGAGATATGATGGTGTGTATCATTCCAGACTGATGAGCAAGTGTCTGTTCCAGGGGTTCTGCTATCTTGAATAACTTGTCCACCCACGCGGTTTTCAGGCAGTAGAATGTTAGAACAGAATCCACAATAGGCCCATGGGGAAAGACTACAGAACCAGAAAAATAATGTTTTTGTTTTTTGTTGTTTTTTTTTGCATGTGAGGGAAGAGAGAGAGAGAGAGAGAGAGAGAGAGAGAGAGGGGAGAGAGGAGAGAGAGAGAGAGAGAGAGAGAGAGAGAGAGAGACAGAGACAGATGCAGAGACAGACAGACAGACAGAGAGAGACGGAGAAAAGAGAAAATGAGAGAGGGAATGAAAGAGAGAGAAGGATGGGGGAGAAGAGAGAGAGAGAGAGAGAGAGAGAGAGAGAGAGAGAGAGAGAGAGAGAGAGACGGACAGGCAGGCAGACAGACAGACAGAGAGAAAGGGGGAGGGGGAGAGAGAGAGAGAGAGGAGAGAGAGAGAGAGAGAGAGAGAGAGAAGTAGAGAGACAGAGAGACAAGACAGACAGACAGAGAGACCGAGATAGAGGAGACGGAGAAAGAGATAAATGAGAGAGGGAATAAAAGAGAGATAGAGAGAGAGAGATAGAGGAGAGAGAGAGAGATAGAAGATGAAAGAGAGAGAGAGAGAGATTGAGAGAGAGAGAGAGAGAGATAGGAGAGAGAGAGAGAGAGAGAAATAAAGAGCCATGGGAGGCAGGCAGAGAACCACAAGAGAAATAAAAGCACGGGGCAAGAGAAACGAAAAAAAAAATCCCCCTCCCCCCCCATTTCCCACCCTCCCCTCCCCCCCCCCCCCACCCCTACGTCCACCTCCCCCTCACCTGCTCTTTCTATCTGTCCTGATTTTCCTGGTCTCTGCTTTTGCTTGCCAAATCCAAACAGTGAGAAGAAGAGGAAGAAGGGGTGGAGGTGGGGGGTGGTGGTGGGGACTGGGAGCGGAAGAGTGTAGGGGATGGAGGAGGGGGGGTGGGGGTTTGTGTCAGGATCCGGACAAGACGACACCCACGATCGATGACAAGCCTTCGAACACGCAACAAATGATCCGAGATGATGGCATCATTTGCATGGCAATCTCTCCCCACTTGCTTCCCTTGCTATCGGTATTCATGGTTTACTTCTACCTTGCAGTCTTTTTCTTTTCTTTTTTTTTTTTTTTTTCTTTTTTTTTTTTTTTTTTCCTTGAATCTTTTCCCCGCTGCGCACACTTCCCATCTTGTCTGTCCCACATTTCCTGACGTAGAAATCTCTTCTAGCATCGAACAAGTTCCTGGTTCCTTCAAACCTTCCGCTCTTCTTGCCGACAGGAAGTAGCTGGCATCTTTACTTCATGCGGCAAGTGGGCGACGGTATGTCGGTCGTCTGCCACGTCGATTTGCCCGGAGGAGTAATCATTAGGCTGAGACTTTCATCGAATGTACCTTTTCCTGGCTGCCTCAGTGTTGCTACCATGGGGGAGTCGTCATTAATGTTTGAGGACATTGTACAGCAGACTAAAATTTGGACTTCAATAAGCTAAGCTAATGGCAAACGAAAGCGGAACGAAAAGAGCAGCTACATAACTCGCAATGGTTATGCTCTCAGGGTGTTTATTTTTTCAGATTAAGTGTATTCAATATTATTAGTTAGTTAGTTCATTAGTAAGTAAGTTAGTTACTTAGTTACTTAGTTAGTTAGTTAGTTAGCTAGCTAGCTAGCTAGTTACTTAGTTACTTAGTCAGTTACTTAGTTACGTGGTTGGTTGGTTGGTTGGTTGGTTAGTTCATTTGCTAGTTGGTAAGTTGGTTGGTTGGTTGGTAGTTGGATGGTTAGTTAGTCAGTTGGTTAGTTATTTAGTCAGCTGGTAAGTTGGTTGGTTGGTTGGTTGGTAGTTGGATGGTTAGTTAGTCAGTTGGTTAGTTAATTAGTCAGCTGGTAAGTTGGTTGGTTGGTTGGTTGGTAGTTGGATGGTTAGTTAGTCAGATGGTTAGTTAGTCAGTTGGTTGGTTGGTTGGTTGGTTGGTTGGTTGGTAGTTTGGATGGTTAGTTAGTTAGTTAGTTAGTTAGTTAGTTAGTTAGTTAGTTAGTTAGTTAGTTAGTTAGTTAATTAGTTAGAAAAAAGAATAAAAAAGAAAGAAAGAAAGAAGGAAAGAAAGAAAGGAAGAGAAGGAAGAAAGAGAGAGAGAGAGAGAGAGAGAGAGAGAGAGAGAGAGAGAGAGAAAACAGAAGAAAAACAAAAAAAGAGAAAGAGAGAGAAGGAAGAAACAGAACAAAAATCTTCCAGGTTTGACGACATAAACGAGAGACCAATAAATACGTCTAGACGATGACGTAAGACATGATAAACGTCAAAGGAGGATTACTAGGTGTTCCAAGGTGACAGCCCTGATGAAGTCAAGTAAAGACGAAAATTTGGCAGAGAACTGGGGTTTTTTTGTTGTGATCAAGTGTATTAGTTAGTAGTTAGTTAGTTAGTTAGTTAGTTAGTTAGTTAGTTAGTTAGTTAGTTAGTTAGTTAATAGTGGGGGGAAAACAAGTGCATGCAAACAGGACAACGACATGGTAAAGATTTCCTCAGTGAAAAGGGAGGTGGGAAGAAAGTCCATGGGGGATAATCAGAAAGTCTTAAACTGTGCATTTGAAAACTCTTCACCGGCAGCATTTGGGAGCCATCCAAGCCTGATCATAAAACTGAGACAACTTTCATTCTCTGACTGACACTCATCAGTACAGCTGGCTGATTCTATTGGCCCAAGCAGGGGATGAAATGGAATCACGATACCTGTGATTGTGTGGTGTTCCACCTAGCAATGCGACAGCAACAACATCCAACAGTTTCCACAACAGCCACGGAATGGCAGAGAGAGGAAATGAGACAGAAATGTTTTATGGAAACACGCGTCGAGAAATATTGAAGAAGACAAGTATTGAAGAAGACAAGTCAACGATAATCAATACTAATAATCAACTTAGTTGTATGCCAGAAAAAATACCGCACAACCAGTGGTTCCCCCCAATAATCAACTTAGTTGTATGCCAGAGAAAATACCTTACAACCAGTGGTTCCCCCAATAATCAACTTAGTTGTATGCCAGAGGAAATACCTTACAACCAGTGTGTTTCCCCCAATAATCAGCTTAGTTGTATGCCAGAGGAAATACCGCACAAACCAGTGGTTCCCCCAATAATCAACTTAGTTGTATGCCATAGGAAATACCTTACAACCAGTGGTTCCCCCAACAACATTGTACAAGGCAGGAAGCCATAAGTCATGGTCTGAAACGGCTGCAACGTCAAGAGCATGGAATCGGGGTTGGCTGGGTGGAGTGGATGTCTGGGAGTACCCAGCGAGCCTTCTTCTAGAATGGGAAAACCACCCAGAGGCCATCAGGAAGAGTGGCATGGAGAGGGGCATGGTACTCTGCGGCCTGGGTGCAATGCCATTGTACTCTACTCATCAGGAAGACCAGTGTCAACAGATCTCCAGCTGCTGCCACCATCCCCTGTCCGTACTGTGATAGATCTTTTCCGGGCGCAGATCGCCTGACCAGCCATCTATGCGCTCACACACCCGATCCCAGATGACTAGATGGTCTTCGTCGTCTCGACGGACAACAACACTGAGGGGTCATCAAAAAACGACGGATTCTGATTGAGTTTGCTGTGCTGTGTCATGTGGAAGCAGAATGCAGCGAGCCAAAGTCTTGCTGTGTGAGTGGACAGTGGAAGTGCAGTGTCTCCTCCGGTAGGCTGCGTCTTGATGATTGGACATTGACTGCTCCCTGTGGATTGCCGGTGCCGGGCTGCGGCGGGCCGGGCCGGGCCGGGCTGTGGCTGTGGATGGCGTCTCGGCGTGGGCGCAACGCCACTGAAGTGGGACAGAAGATGGGACAGTTAAACATTCGCAATGGAGGTTTAAGTAAGGATTGTTGAAGGCTAATCAACCTATGATGTCACTATATAAGCCTGAGTTCCTGTTAAGAAGAGGACGGGAACCCTATAGACAATGGCAGAGGCAGCTGAAAAGAGTCCCAGCTTGATGTGGTTGAGAAGGATCAAACGTGACCTTCATAAGGCTCGAGTTTCCCAACTAAGAACATGTGTCCGATGGCGATATGGGTAAGACATCCGTCTAACATGGCAACGCATTGAGGCGCCCACCTATCCAGAAGTCACTGGTTCGAATCCCGGCAGCGTCAGGAAATAAGTTCTGCGGGCAGATGGTCATCCAGGAGTCCTGACCTGGCTGTAACTCCGCTCGGCCTCCTGATAGTGTAAGGAGTTCAGTGCTGACACAGTTGCCCTGAGGAAGGATCCTTAATGAAGTCCTTCATTTGGTAAATCCTCCCCTGAATTTCTTCCTACCATTAGTTGCATTCAGGTGAAACGCATCCCCCCCCCCCCCCCCCCCCCCCCCCCCCCCCCCCCCCCCCCCCCCCCCCCCAAAAAAAAAAAAAAAAAAAAAAAAAAAAAAACATATATGTGACTGGACAGACGGAAATAACTAAAAAAAAAAAAAAAATAGGGGAGAGACGTGGAAGGAGACATGTAAAGCAAAAGGAAAAGATAGGGAGAAACACAAGTGAAAATGGACAGCGGAACACATGGGAAATAGAGAAATACCTAACCCCGCACTGATGTCACCAGAACAGCAGCAGTGTATACTGCACACCGATATAACCACAACAGTAACAGTATGAAGCTGCACACTGATATAACCACAACAGCAGTGTATACTGCACACTGAGATAACCACAACAGCTGTGTATACTGCACACTGATATAACCACAACAGCTGTGTATACTGCACACTGATATAACCACAACAGCAGTGTATACTGCACACTGATATGACCACAACAGCTGTGTATACTGCACACTGATATAACCACAACAGCAGTGTATACTGCACACTGATATGACCACAACAGCTGTGTATACTGCACACACTGATATGACCACAACAGCCACAGTGTATACTGCACACTGATATGACCACAACAGCTGTGTATATTGCACACTGATATGACCACAACAGCTGTGTATACTGCACACTGATATAACCACAACAGCTGTGTATACTGCACACTGATATGACCACAACAGCCACAGTGTATATTGCACACTGACATAACCACAACAGCTGTGTATACTGCACATTGATATAACCACAACAGCCACAGTGTATACTGCACACTGACATAACCACAACAGCTGTGTATACTGCACACTGATATAACCACAACAGCAGCAGTGTATACTTCACACTGATATAACCACAACAGCAGTAGTGTATACTGCACACTGATATAACCACAACAGCAGCAGTGTATACTGCACACTGATATAACCACAACAGCAGCAGTGTATGTTGCACACTGATATAACCACAACAGCAGCGGTGTAAATCTGCACAGCAAAAATGAAACTTTTTTGCGGGAAATCGAACCTGCGAAGTCTAACTGCCATCCCGTGTTTTTTACCCCTAGACCAATAAAGCACGCAACCTATTGTGTGTGTGTGTGTGTGTGTGTGTGTGTGTGTGTGTGTGTGTGTGTGTGTGTGTGTGTTTTTTTCTGAAAGACAGCCGTGGTGTGGACCTTGGCGGTCGGCCGGGCGACAAACAAGATGAATCGAATCGAAACTGATTTGTTTCAAATTAAGGACAAGGCTCTAGGGAGAGCTGAACGGAAGGAGGTCTTTTCAGATGTTTGGTTTTGGCCTGCATGGATGTGTTGACTTCCTTCATCGTTCATTGTCATGTAATGTCTTGTTTTGGCCTGCGTGGCTGTGTTGACTTCTGTCATTGTTCATTGTCATGTAATGTCTTGTTTTGGCCTGCGTGGCTGTGTTGACTTCTGTCATTGTTCATTGTCATGTAATGTCTTGTTTTGGCCTGCGTGGCTGTGTTGACTTCTGTCATTGTTCATTGTCATGTAATGTCTTGTTTTGGCCTGCATGGCTGTGTTGACTTCTGTCATTGTTCATTGTCATGCAATGTCTTGTTTTGGCCTGCATGGATGTGTTGACTTCTGTCATTGTTCATTGTCATGTAATGTCTTGTTTTGGCCTGCATGGCTGTGTTGACTTCTGTCATTGTTCATTGTCATGCAATGTCTTGTTTTGGCCTGCATGGCTGTGTTGACTTCTGTCATTGTTCATTGTCATGCAATGTCTTGTTTTGGCCTGCATGGCTGTGTTGACTTCTGTCATTGTTCATTGTCATGTAATGTCTTGTTTTGGCCTGCATGGCTGTGTTGACTTCTGTCATTGTTCATTGTCATGTAATGTCTTGTTTTGGCCTGCATGGCTGTGTTGACATCTGTCATTGTTCATTGTCATGCAATGTCTTGTTTTGGCCTGCATGGCTGTGTTGACTTCTGTCATTGTTCATTGTCATGTAATGTCTCTTGTTTTGGCCTGCATGGCTGTGTTGACTTCTGTCATTGTTCATTGTGCATGTAATGTCTTGTTTTGGCCTGCATGGCTGTGTGTTGACTTCTGTCATTGTTCATTGTCATGTAATGTCTTGTTTTGGCCTGCGTGGCTGTGTTGACTTCTGTCATTGTTCATTGTCATGTAATGTCTTGTTTTTGGCCTGCGTGGCTGTGTTGACTTCTGTCATTGTTCATTGTCATGTAATGTCTTGTTTTGGCCTGCGTGGCTGTGTTGACTTCTGTCATTGTTCATTGTCATGTAATGTCTTTTTTTTGCGGTTTGTTTCTTTTTTCCCGTTCTAAGCTTCTTCCAGCGGAAGGTTAAACTGAAATCTATCGCACTGCGCACGGTTTCAATGTCAACAGTTATCGCTTAGTATGACATGTTTTTGGCGTTGGCTCTTTCAGAAGTCTTCTTCTTCTTTTCTTCTTCTTCTTCTTCTTCTTCTTTCTTCTTTTCTTCTTCTTCTTCTTCTTGTCGTCTTCCTCTTCCTCCTCCTCCTCCTCCTCCTCCTCCTCCTCCGTCTTCTTCTTCTTCTCTTACACCTGCGCTTCCTCCTCGTCCTTCTCCTAGTTCTTTATCGACTACTTCTTTAGTCCCCTCCTCTTCTTCTTCTCCTCCTCCTCCTCGTCCTTTTAGTTCTTTATCGACTTCTTCTTTTTAGACCCCCTCCTCTTCCTCCTCCTCT
>JADBJO010001938.1:189046-201546 GCA_016801955.1 Conus betulinus | reverse complement strand
CAGCAAGAAAAAGAGAACAATTAACATATGTTCTGGGGATGTATACACACGTGAATACTTTTTGGGGCACAATTCAAACAAGTAATTAAAGATAGTTGTATACATTTTAACCTTCTTTTAAACGAAAAACTAATACTGTTTGGACACGATACAGATTTTCAATCTGACAGTGTTTAAAACTTTATCCTGCTGTTTGCTAAATCCTATATTTACAAAAGTAAATGAGAAATGAATTTCCTCATGTAAATGTTTTCAAACTAGATAATTAACAACAGCGGTTTAAAAGTTTTAATATAAAAATGTATATAACTATCTAGCCGAGGGCGGCGACCCAGTCCCTGCCGACGTGCATATTTTCGGGGGGGCGCCACTTTTTAATTTTATTTTTACGGTAGCTAGACAACAACTGACAGTATTGTGTTAGTGTTCATAGGAAAAGAACAAAACACTCAACTAGTCGAACATAGTCATTTTGAGTCATTTAACTTTCAATGTGTAGACACGACTGTGCGCTGAAAAAAACATGTCTGCTAGTAAAAAGAAAAATCTTTGTTTACATTCTATTCCGGTCTTTACAACACACAAATCAGAAGATAAAGGGACGAAAAATAAAAAAATCATTACAAATCTTACCTTGCAAATCATCCAGGAATCATCATGTAATCCATTTGAAAAGAAAGTTAACTTGCATGAGTTTCTCTCGGAAAGATCCGTAATCACTACACGCACTGTTGTGATTCACAGTCATGTTGATATCTGGCCGATGGAGGGTTTTCTTTTCACGAGATGAACACAACGCAAACGGAGGTAAGTTTCTAAAGTACCGATGGTACAAAAAGACTACTGTTGATCAAAAAACACAATAATACAGCATAAATTTAAAAGAAAAGGCTGAGAAATTAGCTGGTCGTGACACAATTGATGTACAGGGCTTGTACTTTACAACCCGCGACTTACTTTCAAACAGTGGCTGTCGGCACTTATTACCCGGCAGCATGATTTTTAAACAATTCACTTTCCCCTTTTCCTTTCTTCATAGTTCTCATTTCTCTATCACTCACTTTCCCTCATCATCAGATCCACATTTGTAATCTGATTTTCAAAGCGCATCATTGAGCGAGGAATTGCTATCCATCCCTTCGCCCGCTCCCGCCCGCCCGACATTTCTGAAACCCCCCGCGGCCTGCCGCGCTTAGCGGGAAAACCCAGTGCCAGTTCCTTTGGTTTCAAAGCTGCTGGGTCCAGCCAAGTGTACGACAGAGCACTAAAAGTAGGGTCTACTACAACTTGCTTGGACATCCGCAAGACTAATTATAGAGCAAGAGCCAGCAAGGGCAATGGAAAAACGTGGGAGGAGAAAGCAACTCCAAAAGAAGTCTCCCTTGGAATGACATTTGGCACATGACCCCTCTCCCGGATCAGCTTCATTTCTCAGATCTGCATATGACCTTCTGCCCGTCAAATCATGCAAACCTGGGTGAAGTGGGGAAAACAAGACGATCCTTCATGCCCCTCTGCCATGTTGAAAAAACAAACAGTGGGGCATGTCCTTAGCCTCATGTAAAGTAGCCCTGGCTCAAGGAAGTGTACACATGGGGCACAACCAAATGCTCAAAGAGATTGTACAAGTATCTGTGGCTAGTACCAACACCACAAAAAGGGGAAAGTCAGGGACTCCAAAAGCACCCGCAACATTCTTCACTGCATGAGGGCCAGCAGCATCATGGGCAAGGAAACAACAGTGCCACTCGGAACTCGGCATGCAGGCCGAGTCTGCTGGACGGGGCAGATTGACTGCAGGAGTGCACTGTAGTGACCTCCCAGAATGGAAAAGAGAGTCACCCCAGAGAATCATCAGCAGCAAGAGTGGCATGAGACCAGACATAATTATCCACTCCTCAGTCAACCAAGCAGTTGATCATGATCGAGCTCACGGTTGCCTATATGTGCCATATGAGAACAGAATGGAGGGCAACAGCTCAAATCTACAAGACCTGAAAAGTATGCTGATCTGGCAAACACAGCCTGAGGAGAGAAAAGCTATCAGGTCAAAGTCCTCACTGCAGGAAATTGGAGCTAGGGCGATTTGTAGGGAACGTCTGCATACAGCCCATGAAACACAGCTCTCAGTTTGCAGGGAGGGGAAGACCAGACCCTGAAAACGCAATGGGCAGAAGCAGAGAGAGGTGTTCAAGAGCTGATCTCGTCAGGAGGAGATACACAAAAGTGAACTTCATAAGGGCTTAAACTACCCCTACAAAATGTCAGGTGCCCCAGTGGCTCAGTGATTTAGAGTGCGTGTCATTAATAAGTGGACAGTCCCTAAAATGAGCATGTCCAGTGTTCATGTGTTCGAATCACAGCCATGTACTCGTCCCAGAGATGGGGTTCGATGAAAAAGTGACAGCAGAGGGACACTCCGGAGTCATGAACGCGCGGTGTGGCCCATTAATTTGTTTACCCGTAGCCTAGAGTGTCAGTGAGGGCCCAACCCCAGGGCCACGGGCCGAAAACACTCGCTTGAAGGGGGCTTCTCTCCGGAAGGTTATCTGCTGACTCTCTGGCTGCCACGCTCTCCACGAGTTTTCTCTCTTGATCTATTAGAGCTTATTCCCTTAGACCATTTTCAAGGAAAGGGTAGGTGATTTCATGTTCCCGCTCTTGTTCCGTCTAATAAGTGGTGGCCACACAGCAGGGTGTTGCGACTGTCCCCTGCCAGCCATTGGTGGACGCGCGTGCTGAGGGTGAATAACATGTAAATCCCCCGTCCACCGCTATTGGCGGAGGACCACGGTTAATAGAAGAATGCATCTGCCTTATTATGAGCAAGCGAAGAAAAGTTTGACTCTGACAGGCATAAATTTTGCAAAGATACTTAATCTTGAAATAGCGAAGAAAGAAAGTCGGTAACAACAGCGCAAAATATATAGTTTCATTAAAAAAAACCAAAAAACAAAAACACAAACATGAAACAAAATGAAAGAAGAATAAAACAAAAAAAACAAAAAACTCCAAGGGGGTCGTTTAAAAAGTCATGTTAATGATAATGTACTGCGTAGTTATTAAAAGTTTATTCTAGAGTACCACTAGGAATACCATCAATTATGTAAATGATACACAATTTTCATAGGCATGGCTGGCAGTTATTTAATCCTTTTCTTTGTGTGTGTTATATAGTTTTTGATTTGTGTCTGTCTGTTGCTCCTTTGTATGATCCGTCCTTTATTCCCATCCAGACTTTAGTATATTTCCTGGTATCTTCTCAATGTGGAAATATTGACATTACAGTGAAAACGAGAAACTTTGAATGGAAAATAAATAAGTGTAACTGGAAAAAAAGGTGTATTTGCGAAAAAAGAAAAAAAAGAGAGAAACGGAAGAAGAGGTGTCTCGTGGATACGATTGGCAGATGTCTGACCACCTGCGCAATTGCGCTGGTCGGACCTTTTTTGGGTCGGTCTTTGGGGGGCTTATTTTATTTTTTTTATGGTATAAGTGAAGATAGTGTCTGAATGTACACGTTGGATGGCATGTGGGCCTGGGCAAATGTGCGCGACATGTGTCGTTCCTCTTTGTTTTTTTTAGTACACAGTGTGTGTGAATGCACCGTTTGGTGACGCACGGCTGCATAAACAGTGTTGCGTGTGTGTCGTGCTGCCCAGCGGATGTGCGTGCTTGTTGCTGTCGTGTGTATGTTGTGGTCGGCGCGAGCGTGTGTGTGTGTGTGTGTGTGTGTGTTGTGGTGTGTGTGTGGTGTGTGTCCATGTGTGTCCTGCATATGGTGTGTGTCGGTGCTTGCATAGAGGTGCGCGTGCATGAGTGTGCGGGATGTAATCTGTGGGTTTGTGTAAGCATACAGTCTGCATAATTTTATGCATGTGTACATATGTGTGTGTGTCTTATATGTGGGCGGTACGCATGTGCGCGTGTGTGGTGTATGCATTTTTGCGCGTTCATGGTGTATATGAAATGGTGGTGCGCACAAGTGTGGATGTGGACGTTCACATGCCACACGCATGTGCATATGTGTGTGTGCATAGGAAAGCGAGCGCATGTCCACCAAGCGCACATCTCGCCAGATTCGTCTGGGCCACATGAGTCTCTCCAATGGAAAGGGCTGCGCCATTAGTTCATTTCAAACAGGGCTTCCCATTCCACTTTTCACTTTTTTGAAGTAGGTTCATGGAGTCAGTCAGTAATCATGGCTTGTTGAGTTTGAAAAACTGAAGGGAAGGGAAAAAGACAGCAATAGGAGGAGAGTGAGGAAGAGAAGAAGGAAGAAGAAGAAGGAGGAGGAGGGAGGAGGAGGAGGAGGAGGAGGAGGAGGAGGAGGAGGAGGAGGAGGGAGGAGAGGAGGAGGAGAAGAGAGAGAGAGAGAAGAGAGAAGAGAGAAGAGAGGAGAGAGACGGAGAGAGAGAGAGAGATTACCAAAGGACAATGATCTTTATTTTGCGAGAGATGGTTAAAGTATTGACAATTATTGATTCTTTAATTTTACAAGTGGTTAAAGTTAGTATTGACTTATTCGCCCTTTTCATATTTGCCGTTACTAGTCCTACGAAGAAAGTACTAAATGAAGGTACAACGTATGCATCAGAGCATGATTATATACACAAACACCAACGAGGAACTAGACAAGCCAATAAAAAAATAGCCACCACCAGGAGAGATAGAGAGAGAGTGAGAGAGATAGAGAGAGAGAGAGAGAGAGGCGAGAGAGAGAGAGCGGAGAGAGAGAGAGAGAGAGAGAGATAGTGGGAGAGGAAGAGATAATAGCAAAATAAAGAGGGAGGAGGAGGAAAGAGGAGGAGAAGGAGGAGGACGAGAAGATGGGAGAGGAGCGAGCGAGCGAGCGAGCGAGCGAGAGGAGAGAGAGTAGAGAGAGAGAGGACGAGAGAGAGAGGAGAGAGAGAGAGAGAGAGGGGCGGATGAGGGAGGGAGAGAAAACAAGGAGATAATGTGACAGACATAATGACAACGACGACAGTGTTTTTTTTCTCTCCCACCCCCCCCCCCTCCCCTTGTTTCCTTTTAGTATTTTAGTTAGTCACTTTATGCTTCATATGTGCTGCTTATCTTCCACGAAATCAACGCTAAATGCAATCACACATGTGTGATGACCTTTAGTGAAAATTGAAACTAAAGGTGGAAAAAAAAAAGTAAGGAAAAGTTAAAAACTCAAAACTTCAGCAAAAACAATATCAGAGTTTTACACGCAGTGCAAACTCGACGTAAACGAATTATAAACGAATTAAATAGAAAAGAAGAAAAGAAGAAAAGAAGACCAGTGTATCTCTCTCTCTCCATCTCTCTCTCTCTCTCTCTCTCTCTCTCTCTCTCTCTCTCTCTCTCTCTCTCTCTCGCTCTCGCTCTCTCTCTCTCATACATGCTTGTCAAAATCTCTGCATGATTAGCTTTACTTCACAAATACATAAGCTGCCTAAACATAAGCTACGACATGTTTACGAGCAAATCTGATGGGACAAGTTGTCGAAAACTAGTTTTAATGATGATAGTACATTTTAAATGATAAAATAAACACATGGTTTGAGAGAAAAGGTAAAACGAGCAGAATGTACAAAGTGGCTTTTCCATTACTAGAGGAGAGTTCTAACCGCGTTCTCGGAGACTTCAAAACAGAGTCTGAAAGTGTCTGGCAGGAGGAGCTATGAACAAAAATGGGTAAAAAACCCAACCAGCCAAACACAACACACACACACACACACACACACACACACACACACACACACACACACACACACACACACACACACACAACACACCACCTGGGCACATCCCACGGCAAATACTAATCCCACAGAACCTGGGAGCAACTTAATCCCACGGCTACTGCTGCAGGCCCATAAGAAGGTGCTATTTCCAGCACAGGTTCCACAGTCATTGGCTAGTCACTGCTACTGCAGTGCCCATACAAGGTGCTATTGGAGACAGGTTCCACAGTCACGGCTACTGCTGCAGTGCCCTACAAGGTGCCATTGGAGACAGGTTCCACAGTTCAGTTTGAGATCGCCAGGGCTGTCTTCTGTCTCTCACATTTTTCAACAATACTTCTTGACTGGAAGATGATGACAGCACAGTCGGCACTGAAGGAAGAACCATCTGGAATCTTCGATTTACTATGACATCCATGCCATGGCAAGCAGTGATCAAGATCTTGTCTTCATCTAAAGCAATCGTTCGCCACTTACAATTACACTTTTTTTGTAAAAAAAAAAAAAAAAAAAATACACAAACGTTACGCCACTACACTGTATGTAAAAAAAATACACAAACGTTACGCCACTTACACTTATACGGTATGTAAAAAGTAAACAAACGTCCCTCCCTTAACTTAAAAGTATACTGTATGTAAAAATACACAAATGTTCACTGTACAATTATACGTTACGTAAAAACACACAGACTGGGACGTTCCGCCACTGAAAATTATACTGTAATGTAAAAATACACAAATGTTTCAACTTACAAATTATATACCTTTACGTAAAAACACACAAACGTTCCGCAACTTCATTTTTCTCAATCTATAAAAATCCACACGCAAAGAAAGAAACAGAAACCCTAGGAATTATCTTGACTATCCACACAAAAACACAGAAAAACACGAGAGAATACAGAAGAAAACCTAGACTTAGACTTTCTTGAACTATCGTTACACATAATTCATTTTTGTAAATCTAGTAAACAGAGAGGATAGAGAGAGATGAGGGAGGGTGAGAGGATGAGGAGAGAGAGAGGAGAGGAGAGAGAGAGAGAGAGACGGGGTAATAAAAAACAGACCGACAAATAGACAAAGAGACCAAGGGAGACAGAGCAGCGACGAGAGGCACCGCCATGCGACAGGCCGATCAAAATTGCCGAGTTCCGTTTTACTTCCACAGTACGAGGACCGGTCCAATCGATCAAGCTGCTTCAGGGGTCTTCTCAAAGACTGAAAGAGCAATCAGCTGTGAATAAAAAAAAAACCTGGCTTCCGTCGAACCTAATCAGCCCTGTAAATGACGCAATACGGCAGACGTTTTTAAAGCGAACTCTCTCACTCGTCCTCTCTGCCTCGTCTCCTCCTCGCCTCAATCTCAACCCTCTTCCCCCCTCCCCCTAGGCTCTCCCACCGCTCCCTCAATCCCCTTCCTCTTCTCTCTCCTCTCTCTCCCCCGAACTCCCTCGTCTCTCTCTCTCTCCTCCATCCTCTCTCCCCACCCTCTCTCCCCCATCAGCGTCCTGCTTCCCTCTCCTCAGCCTCACTCTCCTCTCCCGTCTCCTCTCCACTCTCTCTCTCTCTCTGCATCTCTCCTCTCTCTCGCCTCCTCTCACGCTCCCCCTACTCTCATCCTTCTCTCCTCTCGCTTCCCTCTGCACCACCCCTCTCCCTCTCAGTCCTCTCACTCCTCATCTCTCTCTCTCTCTTAGTATGTCTTCACATACCTAGGCCATTTTCTTTTGTTAAATTGGCTCGGTTTCTTTTTTTTTCTTTCAAAGAGAGAAGGTTGCTTTTTTCCTTTTTCTTAGTTTTGCTATGGTGATAATGTTAAAGTTTAATATGTTTCTTTCAGTTAGAGTGGGGGGTCCACCTTGCCTTGATCTCCCTGAATGGCACTCATCTCCCCTCTGCTCCACCCTCGCTGTCTGTCAGTCCGTCTGCTCTGTGGTCCTGTCTGTGTCGCTCCCTCTCTGTCCTCTCATTCGTTCTCTCTCATCGGCGTCCATCCTCTCCCTCTCTCCTCACTCTCCTCTCCATGCTCTCCTCTCCACGGTCTCTCTCTCTCCCTCTCTCTTCCTTTTAAGGTCCTTTTCTAATCTATATTGAGTCTCTATTTTCTTCTATTATCCTATATGGAGATTGCTTATAGTTAACTAGCTTCCCCGCGTTGATGACAGAGACAGACAGACAGACAGACAGAGAGAGAGAGAGAGAGGAGAGAGAGAAGAGAGAGAGAGAGAGAGAGACGAGACATAGCAGAGAGACAGATTGAGTGGTGTCTCTGCCTGTCTTGACACTCTCCTGTCTCTTTCTGATCCATCGTTTTACGGCCATTTGTTAGTAATTTACGTCATTGATTTTTTTTTTTTCCAAGACGTCATCATTTGTGTGTGACAACGTCATTCAGCGTGAATCCATGGCTGCAAGGCGCTCCTGTGTTTTCCTCTTCAGTTCTCACTGTGTAAGCTTGCAGCCCGCCTTTGTCTTTCTGCCCCGTTGCCCCGCTCCCCGTCAGTCATCACCCCCCGCTCCCATTCTCTACCCCCCCTTTCCCGCCCTACTGTCCCTTCGTGCTCCGCGTGTGTGTGTGTGACAACTCATTCAGCGTGAATCCCTGTTGGCACAAGGGTAGAAATGTTTATTTATTTATTTATTTCAAACTACCCCCTGTTTTTGACAATCGGGCCCCGTCAAGACCTTTTTATCGGTTAAGTGAAGATGCATGCCAAATATGGTGAAGATCCATCCAGCGGTTTAGGCACAGCGGAGGACAAACAGACAGACAGACAGACAGAATTGCCTTTTATATGTATAGATGGGGTTCACACTCGTGTGATAGTGTGCATATCACGCAAAGACTGATATGTCAGTCTTCATCAGTGAAACGTATGCAGAACTTGTGCATTCGCATGTGTGTGTGTGTGTGTGTGTGTGTGTGTGTGTGTGTGTGTGTGTGTGTCTGTGTGTGTGTGTGTGTGTGTGTGTGTGTGTGTGTCTGTGTGTGTATGTGTGTGTGTGTGTGTGTGTGTGTGTGTGTGTGTGTGTGTGTGTGCTTGCTTTACCCTGCCTGTGCTTCCTAGCAATGTCGAGTGCATTATACTGGTACACGTCGTTTGTTAAATATAGGACATGGTGATATTTTTGTACTCATATATTGTGTCCACTGTACTAAACTGAGTTATTTGCTTTAGACGTATCAGCGTATGTTGAGCGTGTGTTTTCAATACCATTGTATGTAACGCTTGACTGTGTAGCGTTTTCATGCATGCTAGTATTTCATCATCCACTAGTGGAGCATTTTCTCTTTCTGCCTAGCCATACGTACGCATTTAATAACTGGGGTGCTATTTGTCTCATCTTCATTGCATTCCAAACCAAAGCATACCAGACACTTCAGAAGTGCGACCATCTTATGTTGCTTGGAGGGTTGAGTTTCTCAGTGCTAATTACTTACAGAGTAAAATATCTAATCTTTAAACTAATTCTGGTAAACACTTTAATAATAATAATAATAATAATAATAATGAATACTTATATAGCGCCTATTCTCGGCTAGAGACCAAGCTCTAAGCGCTTTACAATCAACACTCGTTTACGCAACGGGCTGCCTACCTGGGTAGTGCTGACTGAAGAGCTGCCAGCTGGCGCTTCATTCAGTCGTTTCCCGTGTCATCCAGTCAGTATTGTTCAATATCAGTCACTCGTTTTCCTTACTTCCTTCATTCTTTCCATTTCTCACGCAGGGTGCATGTTATGTGTAACGTGTCATCCATACCAACGGCCACACTGGCCTTCTTCCATGTAGATTTGGCCAAACTAACTATTCCTTGGTAGTAGTTTATTTCCATCTATTTTGGGATGAGTTCGTTGACTTTAATCGTTCATTTTCCAAAAGGTGACAGAACCGGAGTCACATTCTTACCAATGGTTTTAACTTCTCAAATTCAGACACACACACATGCACACACACACACACACACACACACACACACACACACACACACACACACACACACACACACACACACACACACGTGCGCACGCATGCACGCACGCACGCACACACAAGCATGCAAGCACGCACGCACGCACACACACACACACACACACACACACACACACACACACACACACACACACACACACACACACACACACACGCAAGAGTAACACTCATTTTCAAAATCGCCATTGGTCATATCTACACCACCATCATCACCACAGCAACAGTACCAGAAATGTGCTCATCACTCTACGGTTTTGCCCTGACCATTTTCCAGAGAGAGTTTCCCTCTGGTAAAAAACTGGCTATGCGTTTATGAAATAATGATACTTTCTTTATTTCTGTCAAAAAAAAAAAAGACTTGCTTTGAGCATAGCATAGCTGTTTTTTTCGTCTGTCCGTTTACAAATCCCCGCAAGACCTGAGAAAGTTGGCATTACAACTTTTTTTATGACAAACTGGCACCATTCCAAACCAATGGCACCAGATTACTGTGGCTGTCTACTGACGTCCTGGAAGCCATTGATGTAAAAGTTCTTTGGACTGGAGGATCTGCGAGAGAGACTTTGCAAGTCAAGGAAGCTGTGTCGATTACCTAAAGCACGCAGTAGACGGAAGAACTCTCTCTCTCTCTCTCTCTCTCTCTCTCTCTCTCTCTCTCTCTCTCTCTCTCTCTCTCTCTCTCTCTCTGTGCTTAAAAAAAAAATCCATTCTTGTAACCTTTCTTACAGTTTACATCGAATCCCATATAACTCATGGATCCACAATTCAGGTTTCAGCAAGTGAGCACACTCTCAAACCATTGACTAGTCTTCGTAAATGTGGTGTAAGGAAGGTCTGTATAAAACTGTACTCCATCATATTTAAACACTTCTTCCGTTAAACTTGAAACTGGCACTCAGCAAAGTTTTCGTTTTCTTTTTCTCTCGGGCTGTACTCCACTTTCAAACACAAACGTATTGAAATCAAATGATTTGTGCCATGTTTTGATGTCATGCTACTTCTGGCTGCAATTTGTTTTAAATCAGTCAATTAATCTTTTGTTTTCTAGTGTTCGTTAGTGGACCTGTATTTAGACAACTCTTTCTGTCAATGTCAGGCTGTGTGTTTTTAAAAAAAAAGCATGTTATTTACAACAAGCAAGAGGGGTTTCCTACTCATTCATCTCTCTCTCTCTCTCTCTCTCTCTCTCTCTCTCTCTCTCTCTCTCTCTCTCTTTCTCTCTGTCTCTCTTTCTCTCTCACTGTTTCTCTCTCTCTCTCTCTCTCTCTCTCTCTCTCTCTCTCTCTCTCTCTCTCTCTCTCTCTCTCTCTCTCTCTCTCTCCTTTACATACCCCGTTTCCGTGTCGCTATTTCCTCTTTGCCATTTTTAGGATGACCGTAAAAAAAAAGACAAAAAAAAAAAAAAAAAAGAAGAAAGAAACTGTTGAAAACGAAGAACGACCAGTCACTAATCTCTTCGTTAACAGTATATTTTGCACCCAAGGCCCAATAACTCCAAATGCACTGTGTCTGTTTCGTTGTTTGTATGTTCCTTCGCTTGGCGGCGAAGTCATTCTGTTTTGGGCTCCTGTTTCGAATGCAGCCTAGAGGCAACCCACTTCGAAATCAATGAACCCAATTTGGTTAGTCCGGATACTGATACTTGCCATCAAGAGACCGATTTGGTCAAGAGACCAGTCTGGTTAGTCCGGTACTGGTACTTGCCATCAAGAGACCGATTTGGTCAGTCCGGGGTACTGGTACTTGCCATCAAGAGACCGATTGGGTCAAGAGACCAATTTGGTTAGTCCGGGTACTGATACTTGCCATCAAGAGACCGATTTGGTCAAGAGACCAATTTGGTTAGTCCGGGTACTGATACTTGCCATCAAGAGACCGATTTGGTCAGTCCAGGTACTGATACTTGCCATCAAGAGACCGATTTGGTCAGTCCAGGTACTGATACTGGCCATCAAGTGACCAATTTGGTCAGTCCGGGTACTGATACTTGCCATCAAGAGACCGATTTGGTCAGTCCAGGTACTGATACTGGCCATCAAGTGACCAATTTGGTCAGTCCAGGTACTGATACTGGCCATCAAGAGACCGATTTGGTCAGTCCAGGTACTGATACTTGCCATCAAGAGACCGATTTGGTCAGTCCAGTACTGATACTTGCCATCAAGAGACCGATTTGGTCAGTCCAGGTATTGATACTTGCCATCAAGAGACCGATTTGGTCAGTCCGAGTATTGATACTGGCCATCAAGAGACCGATTTGGTCAGTCCGGGTACTGATACTGGCCAACAAGAGACCGATTTGGTCAGTCCGGGTACTGATACTGGCCATCAAGAGACCGATTTGCTCTCTCTGGCAACTGGCACTTGCTACGATGAGGCCGGTTCAGTCAGTGAAGGTACCGGCACTGCCATAATGATACCAGCGTGTTAGAATGGATACCACCACTGATTACAGTTGAACCGATCTGGTCACTCAGGGTGCCAATGCTAACCACAGGGCGACCGATTTTGCCCGCTCAGAGAACTGGTGCGAACCACAAACATAAGGCACACTGTAACTTTCAAACTGAGCTGACTGATGGCGGAGACTGAAAAAAAAACATATTAAGAACAATATTCTTAATGAGTCCGCCCCAAAACGAGGGCAAACAAATGACAAGAAAACACACACCCTACACACACACGACGCGTTTCGACCTCCTAGGTCTTCTCCAGGCAAGATAAGCAACGTTCAGGAAAATGAAAACGAAGAACGAGCAATCACTTATTTTC
>JADBJO010001938.1:156546-181546 GCA_016801955.1 Conus betulinus | reverse complement strand
TCTTGGAATGTCCACTGGTGTTTAGTGTGTTTTATTGGTCTTGGAATGTCCACTGTGTGTAGTGTGTTTTATTGGTCTTTGAATGTCCACTGTGTGTAGTGTGTTTTATTGGTCTTGGAATGTCCACTGTGTGTAGTGTGTTTTATTGGTCTTGGAATGTCCACTGTGTGTAGTGTGTTTTATTGGTCTTGGAATGTCCACTGTGTGTAGTGTGGTTTTATTATGGTCTTGGAATGTCCACTGTGTGTAGTGTGTTTTATTGGTCTTGGAATGTCCACTGTGTGTAGTGTGTTTTATTGGTCTTGGAATGTCCACTGTGTGTAGTGTGTTTTATTGGTCTTGGAATGTCCACTATGTGCAGGTGTGTGTTTTATTGGTCTTGGAATGTCCACTGTGTGTAGTGTGTTTTTATTGGTCTTGGAATGTCCACTGTGTGTAGTGTGTTTATTTGGTCTTTGGAATGTCCACTGTGTGTAGTGTGTTTTATTGGTCTTGGAATGTCCACTGTGTGTAGTGTGTTTTTATTGGTCTTGGAATGTCCACTGTGTGAATGTTTTATTGTGGAATGTCCCACTGTGTGTATGGTGTTTTATTGGTCTTGGAATGTCCACTGTGTGTAGTGTGTTTTATTGGTCTTGGAATGTCCACTGTGTGTAGTGTGTTTTTTATTGTCTTTGTGTTTTATTGGTCTTGGAATGTCCACTGTGTGTAGTGTGTTTTATTGGTCTTTCCACTGTGTGTCTTGGAATTGTTTTTTAGTGGTCTTGGAATGTCCACTGTGCATCGTGTAGTGTGTTTTATTGTGTCTTTGGAATGTCCACTGCGTGTAGTGTGTGTTTTATTGGTCTTGGAATGTCCACTGTGTGTAGTGTGTTTTATTGGTCTTTTGGAGAATGAACAATGAGAAGAGAGACTGAGAACGTGATGCAAATTTCGCCACTTGTTTACCGTGGCAACAGCATCGGAATGACAACATGGCAGGGGAAATGTGTCCTGGATGCGACAGGCAGTGTGTGTCTTAGATGAGAAAGGCAAGTGTGCGTCTTAGATGAGAAAGGCAAGTGTGTCTCAGATGAGAAAGGCAAGTGCGTCTTAGATGCGACAGGCAAGTGTTTTTGGATCAACATAACAGCCTCGAAGCGCCATACTGTAACCGCCTCGTTCTGACTTTATTCGGGTCATGCAGCCAGGCGACATGGCCGATCCACGCGGTCTGTGGTTCCACGTTGTCTCATCGGTATCTTCGCTTCACATCACCTCCTCGTTATTTTACTTGTTCATCTGCACTGATGAGAGCCCACCTCCCCCCTTCTGTCTCCACCACCACCACCACTCCAACCTCCCTGTCCCTCAAATTTCCATGCCCATTTAGATGGTTTACTCATGTCAACAAGACATGATTCTACTTAAATGGATTTAGCCTCAAAAGATGTTCAAGGCATTACACACTTTTGGATAAGGGTGCTATTTTGTTGGTTTATTTGTGTTTGATTTTGTACTTGCATTGCATTTTTTTAGTTTGGTTTGGCTACGTGTGCATACTCCGTCAGTAAGGGAGATTAGGCCTTCATCTTAACACGATTTTGTGGGATTTTTAAAATAGTTTCTTGGTTTACTATATTAATAGGGATACACTCGCCCTCCCCCCCCCCCCCCCCCCCCCCCCCCCCCGCCCCACACACACACACACACACGCGCACGCGCGCTCGCGCGCGCGCGCACACGCACACAACACACACACCCACACACACACACACACACACACATACACACACACACACACACACCCACACACACACACACACACAACACACACACACACCCACACACACACACACATACACACACACAAAACACACACATACACACACACACACATACACACACACACACACACACACACACCACACACACACACACACACACACACACACACACAACACACACACACACACACACACACATACACACACACGCACACACACACACACACAACACACACACACACACACCACACACACACACACACACACCACACACACACACACACACACAACGGCGCAAATGTGCTGAGAGAGAAGAAGACGAAGAAGAAGAAGAAGAAGAAGAAGAAGAAAGAAGAAGAGAGAGAGAGAGAGAGAGAGAGAGAGAGAGAGAGAGAGAGAGAGAGAGAGAGAGAGAGAGAGAGATGGTCTACCTATTGCACATGTTTGTATAAAAAACGGTGCACACATGTCACAAAACATACAGAACAGACTGGGGAGAGTAGATGAAAGAGGTGGGGGGTGGAGGGGGAGGGGGGAGGATGCGTAGCGGAGTTGAATCCTCATCGACCAGAAAAGTACAGGCACGCCTCACACAGGGCACTCCACTGAGCACAGTCCCACCATCACCCACAGACCAGACAGTCAGAAGTTTGTACTAAAACACTATATCATCCTTATAAGCGTTTTCTGGCCTACCATGAATTTGAGCCAGCATTCAATGGTAATCTGATAATTGATCAAAGAACAACTCCCCACCAATCATTTCCCTTGTTTTAGGGGGACCTTCACCGATGAAATCACAATCTTCAGAGACATGACCTTCCCCTTAATTTGACACACTTGCCAGGTCTTTGCGCACACCCGTCGACCTATCTTTGCGCCAGCCTCAAATGTACCAACCAATCCATTCCTTTGATTTGAATCTGTCTGCTTGGAAACCCACCCGGGCTGGTACCTTGATGGCCATAGGAAAAGAATTGAAGAGAATCAGCTTTCAAGCACAATTTAAAAAAAAATCATCAAAAACAATCTGATTGCACCAGTCTATAAATACTCGACTCCCTAAGCAAGACCTTGGCGTATGAAGTTTTGGTGTGCAGCCACAAATCCCACACCCACCCAGAACCTGTCAGTCCTTTTATCTTGCGCTCTGCAGGCAACGGGGTCATCGAATTCATCCCAGAGTACATCCTGGACATCGCCACACCGGACATGACGTCAGAGGCAGCCTCGGAGTGGTTCGGGCTGGAGGACAGTGACGCGGACGGCTTCGTGACGCGTCAGGAGCTGCTGACCATCGCGCGACGGCTGGGCATGACGGAGGACCAGGCTGACGCCAGCGTGTCCAGTTACTACATGTCCGTGGACTCCGACCACGATGACAAGCTCAGCTTTGATGGTGAGACAGGGTGTGTGTGTGTGTGTGTGTGTGTGTGTGTGTGTGTGTGTGTGTGTGTGTGTGTGTGTGTGTGTGTGATGGTATGTGGGGTGGAGTGGGGTGGGGTTAGTCATGACGGAGGAGCAAGCTTACGCGAGTGTGTCCAGTTACTTCACGTCCGTGGACTCCGTCCCAGATGACAAGCTCAGCTTTGATAGTGAGACAGGAATTTGGGGGTGTGGGGGGGTGTGGGGTGTGGGAGTATGGGGGTATGAGGGGGGTGGAGTGGGGTGAGGTTTGGGCATGACGTCAGAGCCAGCCCACGCCAGGGTCTCCAATAACTACGTGTCTGTAGACTCTGACCAAGATGACAAACTCAGCTTTGATGATGAGACAGGGGTGTGGGGATGGGATGGGGGTGGGGTTGGAGGGTGTGTGTGTGTGGGGGGGGGGGGGGGAGGTTGGGTATGGTTGGAATGAAAGAATCTGAAGTTCAAACAGGAGGGGGTAGTATACCGTTGGCTGATTTGGATAGTTGTTGCTGTTGTTGTTGTTGTTGTTGTTGAAGAAGAAGAAGATAGTGATGATGATGTAGATTATGATGGTAGTGATGATGATGACGTTGATGAGATGATGATAATAATGACGATGATGATGATGATGATGCTGATGATACCCCCACCACCACCTCCTCCCTCTCTGTCAAAAAGACGGCGCACATCAACCAAACTAATGTTGAAGACATCTGCTCAAAAGATGTGACTCACGAGCGGCCCAATCAAATTCTGAACCAAATTCGTGCGGCGAATCCGGAACAAATAGTGGAACCGAGATCAGCTCAGTATTATAATTGCAAGTTATCCTTTAGAGTTCAACACTTTGGAGTTCCTGTTTACGAATAATTCATGCTTGCTTTTAAAATTCAGTTTCAATGCAACAGTAAAACGTTGCAGTCTTCCAAAATTTGACATTTCCCTGGCATCAGTCAAGGATGGATCTGGTATCTGTTCTACGTTGGCAGAGGTCTTGGTTTTCCCCGAATGCCCCTTTGTTTAACGGCAGGAAACTGTGTGAGAGATGTATTTCTCGGCAACAAGAGTTCCCTTGTAGATCAGCATGTGTGAGACACTGTGTGTCCACTATTTTATTCGCCACGTGTTCCATGGTTGATAGGTCTATGTGAAAAACTGGGTCATGTATTGCATACTACCACGTGTTCCATGGTTGATAGGTCTATGTGAAAAAAAATGTCATTACTGCACGCTACCACGTGTTCTCTTGTTAACAGGTTCATGTGAAAAACAATGTGTGTCCTGTATTGCGCGTCATCACGTGTTCCTTTGTGGATCTGCCTGTCACATTGGCTGAGAGATTGCTCAGGACTCGTAGATCCGTCCTTCACTCGTGAGGTATTGTGGCTTTCTTGTCTGTAGTACGAGTACAGACACTAGTCCAATGTATCCCATGTCTGGCCTGCTCGTCTGTTGCAGAGTACAAGGTCCTGTATGAAAAGTAAGACCTCTGAGCGACAGCCTATCAAGACCTCCGTTGACGTCAAACCTTGTGTCCTCGTCACTTTGAAAAAAACAAATCTGTCATGCGTCACTTATTTCCTTCTTGTCTCCCCATGGTAACACTTTTTCCCACCGCTTGTATCATATCTTCAGTCTTCTCCCCTTCACAGATTTCATGATAATAAACATTGACTTACGAAGATTTGTTTAGAGCTGTTCTGGCTAATAACATAAAGAATGACAGTCAGGTAGTTAACGAATGAAAAATCAAATGGAATGTAAACACATACTATGCACAGCAAATTTCTTTCCCTCTCACATCCCATCTCAGTGCCTCCTCATCTCCTGCCACTTCTCCTCCTCCTTTTCCCCTTCCACACATTCACGCACTATGTCAAAGGGAAATATAACCAGATGAACTCCACACTGATGCATACTGTCTGCCGCTCCAAAGTATCGACTGCTTGAGGCCTAGGAAGAAATGTGGATAGAAATTTACGGATGGCGGTCTAGTATTGACTATCTTGACGTCGATTCCACGATGAAAATACCCTGCTATTTTCTATGGCTTACGATTACCAATAGGGAGAAAAATGTGATTTGTAGGTATATTAGGGAATGAGAAAAACTGTCGAACTTAGAACACATCCTTGACGCATCCTCTTCAGATGTATAAGAAATTAATACACCGGTCTTTTGCTCTGATACAAAATTTAAGTGGTCTGTGATTAGATTTCATGACTGTAAAAATGTTACTCTTTGCAAAGTGAATAAATGCCAGTGCACTGTCTTCATATGAATAACGTTGTCGGCTCTTTCGAAGTCAAACTTGGAAAGGTTATGGGATTGGAGGCATTTCTACTGCTTTGATAAACGATGGTGTTTTAAGACTGATCATTGTTTGGCCAATCTATTACAAGAACTCCCCTGTCAATATTCTCTAGAGCAAATTTTGGCCATGAATTACATTATTCTGTTGCCACTCAACACATGATTTTAAAACAGAATTTACGTCAGCCGCTGTTAAGATGGATGATCTTTTAAAACATCGTTTCTGTCTGTCTGCCGTTTAACCTTAGCCCCAATAGTGTTGACACAACATCTGTTTTGGTTTCCTACGTTCAGTCTTACCTGTTTTTTCTTTCGTTTTGGCTACAGATTTCTAAATCTTATTGTGACTTGATTTTCAGGCTCTTCTTTTCTGAGCACAGATTTTTCAACTTAAAAAAAAAAACTGATAGATTTTGAGTTTCTCAGTTTATTCCTCGAAGTTTAAGAATTTTACCACTAATGCTGATCAATTTCTTCATTTTGGCCACATGTTTCTAAATTCTATCGTAAATAGATTATCGGTTTCTTCATTTTTGGCCGCAGATTTCAAAATCGTATTGCAGATACATTATCAAATCACTTCTAGAAACATACTATCAGACAATCCTAATCGACAACAGACCTACAATATGTAGTATATAGAGCCTTTATAACCAAATGTACTTGGTATAGTGGTAGAAAACACTAGCACACGACCCAGATCTTTTAAACTTCCCAAATCCAGGACCACACCATCTTTCACAGTGCAAGCGGCTGTTCCCCCATCAAAGATTGTATCTGAATTTCCAGACAATCATGACACTGCAACAACATCCCGTTTAGCATTGCCGATATTACCATACACATGACAGTCATCCGCATCCCGATAGCAATTACCTAAAGCTGTGTTTATGTTGAATCACCACCACGCCATAGCAAATAACGTCTTCGTGTGTACCCTGTGTATAAACTAAGGTAACCCATAGTGAATTTCATATTTTCTGAGGAATAGAGTTGTACAGGACAACCAGACACGAATATCTGTTTGCATTCTCTGATCTGCACAGCTGTTGGCACAAACAGGTAAAGCGAGCTTGCTCATCACCAACGACCCACAAGAGGAGGATGACACTGGATGTTGACTGTTAACGGTCAAAGTGAAAAGGGAAATCAGACCAAGTCATGAAGAAATAAATGACACATAAATGACACCGCCTTTTGTGGTCTATTGGACGTGTGTGTGTGTGTGTGTGTGTGTGTGTGTGTGTGTGTGTGTGTGTGTGTGTGTGTGTGTGTGCGCGCACACACTGAGTGCTTCTGCATGCGTTCCTCTAGGTGTGTGTGTGTGTGTGTGTGTGTGTGTGTGTGTGTGTGTGTGTGTGTGTGTGTGTCTGTCTTTTGCGTGCGTACGTGCGTCTGTGGGTGGGAGCGCACGCGCGCGCGCGCATGTGTGTGTGTGTGTGTGTGTGTGTGTGTGCGTGTGTGCGTGTGTGTTGTTGTTGTTGTTGTTGTTGTTGTTGTCGCTGTCGTTGAAAGTTTTCGTATGTCTGCAAGTCTGTTTGTCTCTCTGTCCAGCTATTTCGCTGGCTGACTGACAAGCTCTCCCTCCCTGTGTGTGTGTGTGTGTGTGTGTGTGTGTGTGTGTGTGTGTGTGTGTGTGAGTGCGAGTGTGCGCGTGCGTGCATGTGTGCGTGCGTGCGTGTGTGCGTGCGTGCGTGGGTGCGAGCGTGCATGTGTGCGTGCGTGCGTGCGTGTGCGCGTGTGTGTGTGTGTGTGTGTGTGTGTGTGTGTGTGTGTGTGCGAGCGCGTGCGCATTTTTAGCAACAGCAGCACTCCAAAGGCAAACACGCACACACAGAGAAAGCTTTTGTCTGCGTTTAGATTTGTTTTTATCATTTAATGCAAATAGAATTATTATGGATATTATTACACAAATCAATTTGTGAAAAGCGATGACGGGAACCATGCTTATTGACAATGAAAACATAATGTCAAAAAGATGACAACATACTTTGTCAAGATAAAATACGGGAATTAAACCTTCATGGTATCACATTAAACTCAGAAATAGATTACAAAGAACGCATAAACGCAAACAGCAGTTGTCCCACATCATTCTGCGATTTTTTTTTTTTTTTTTCCGGAAAATTAAAAGGCTGGTAATGGTATATTTCATTTTTCTAGGGACAGAATCTCCGGCCTGTGTTTGACAGACCATCATCAAAAAACTACGTGTCCACTCAAAACACACGTAATGGGCGACTTAACATAAAGATAAAGACAAGACAATAATCATAGTATGCTGCATTTCATAGTGACAAAACCCACTTAGTTTATTTGTAATCAAGAACAATTGTAAAATTTTTGTTTATAAATAACTATGTGTATTTAAACATTACATGTGTCAAAAATGTACTTGCAGACATATGTTAACAACTAGATTCTTCTTCTTACATTGGCCTAACGTTTTACCTAGCTTCAAAAAGAAAACACGACCTTCCTTTACACTAATAGCAACGAAACTTATGCTGAACATGTTGACGGCGATAATGCTCTTGATTTCATATTGATGTTTAACAAGCATTCGTTTTGAACTTAGAACATGAGAATGATCTTCAGTTTGAGTGAACGTTTGCCAGAAACACGTTCTTGTAAATCCTTGATTTTTAATGGATAGTTCCTGAATGTTTCTGGTAAACCTGAAAAGCGACAATGGGTTTGATTTAACGTCAATATTTCCTATGAATTATTGTTTAATGACGTTTTTTTCCTAACATCGGAAGATCAAGAAAGTGTTTTCGAGTTGTATTATTTTACAAAAGTGTGTTTTAAAATGCAAAAGTAACAATACTTGCAATGTGGTATACAAAAATGCCGCAAATATGTGTAAATCGTTAAAGAAACATTATTCTTTCTTATTTCATGTTGATGCCTGCCAAACTTATGTTGCAAATTCAAGAGTGATACTAATGGAGATGTTACATCAATATTTGTTTTGCATTTTGGTGGGGCAGCAGCAGTCTAATACAGTTCAGAAAAGGGTTCATCATCTCTAAATACCATAGCATCCCTATAAAATGAGTATACATGGAGATATTTTTTGTAGAAGCCATGATCAACATATCCATTTGAAAACCTATTTCTCTTTATCGAAAAGGTTACCCGTTTATAGATTTGGAATTTTCCTGTTATTTGAAAATAAACCACAAGCTAGCACTGCTCTCTCTTTTTTTCCCCTTCTAAAATTCCATTTTACACTCAACGACAAAACTCACAAACCAATACTTGCCTTCATATTCTGGATAGATGTTACTCTTTCAGTTCACAACACCTACCTTTGCGTGTGGGATGTTTTGTCCTAGGCAAACCAAGACCGTTGTATACTCTCGGGATATTTCATTTCATTATTCTTACAAGAGGCAACAACATTTTATACTCTGGGGACATTGTATTTCATCTCTCACCATTTTAACTATCCGCTTTCTTTAGTTTACAGGTCATTTTCCTGTTTATCTTACGATTTACAGTCAAACTAACCCTTGTCAATGGAATGTTTTGTTTTGTCATACCAAATCTTAGATTTGAAATATTTCATTTTGATTAGCAGTTTGAGTACAAATTACAATGGGAAGCAGGACACAAAACATAAATCTCTCTCTCTCTCTCTCTCTCTCTCTCTCTCTCTCTCTCTCTCTCTCTCTCTCTCTCTCATCCACACACCCCCCCCCCCCTACCCCCCTACCTCCGTCTCTCTCTCTCTCTCTCTCTCTCTCTCTCTCTCTCTCTCTCTCTCTCTCTCTCTCTCTCTCTCTTTCCGTCCCTCTCTTCTACCCCTGTCTCTCTCTTTCTCTCTCTCTCTCTGTCTCTGTCTCTGTCACACACACACACACACACACACACACACACACACACACACACACACACACACTCACTCTCTCTCTCTCTCTATCACACACACACACACACACACACACACACACACACACACACACACACACACGCACTCTCTCTCTCTCTCTCTCTCTCTCTCTCTCACACACACACACACACACACACACACACACACACACACACACACACACTGACACGCGGATGGCATGGTCATCACATCGCAAGAACCACCATCATCATCAACATCAACATCAACGACACTGAAGACGCCCATCAGTGGCGCACACAACAAGAAGACAGTTCCTCCATCAGAACTTGTCAGTCGACATCATCATCATCGCCAGGAATGACATCATCAGTGACGTCACCCACAGGTACTGTGAGGCACTCCCCTCACAGCCGTTGTCTCCACCACCACCCTTGGTGGTGGTGGTGGTGGTGGTGGTGGTGGTGGTAGTGGTGGTGACGTTGGCGGTGTCGGGTTGGTCAGTGGTGGTGGCGTTGTCTGGGGAGACGGTGCTACCGAAGCCCCAGATGTTAGGAGCATCGGGGCACAGGGCGAAGAAGTCCTCCACTTTGCAGGGGATTTCTGCAAAAACGCAGAACGTACACGTTGGGCTACCTCAGAGTGGTCAACCTACATCAGGGAGGTGAAACTACGTCAGGGTGGTCAGCTCACATAACCCACATCAGGGTGGTCAGCTCACATAACCCACATCAGGGTGGTCAGCTCACATAACCCACATCAGGGTGGTCAGCTCACATAACCCACATCAGGGTGGTCAAACTCAACTCACATAACCCACATCAGGGTGGTCAGCTCACATAACCCACATCAGGGTGTGGTCAGCTCACATGACCCACATCAGGGTGGTCAGCTCACATAACCCACATCAGTGTGGTCAGCTCACATAACCCACATCAGGGTGGTCAGCTCACATAACCCACACCAGTGTGGTCAGCTCACATAACCCACACCAGTGTGGTCAGCTCACATAACCCACATCAGGGTGGTCAGCTCACATAACCCACACCAGTGTGGTCAGCTCACATAACCCACATCAGGGTGGTCAACAACAACAGCGTGGTCAACCTGCATCAGGATGGCCAACCTACATCAGAACTGTCAACCTACATCAGAACTGTCAACCTACATCAGAACTGTCAACCTACATCAGGGTGGTCAACCTACATCAGAACTGTCAACCTACATCAGGGTGGTCAACCTGCAACAGCGTGGTCAACCTGCATCAGGATGGCCAACCTACATCAGAACTGTCAACCTACATCAGAACTGTCAACCTACATCAGAACTGTCAACCTACATCAGATGGTCAACCTACATCAGAACTGTCAACCTACATCAGGATGGTCAACCTACATCAGAACTGTCAACCTACATCAGAACTGTCAACCTACATCAGAACTGTCAACCTACATCAGGATGGTCAACCTACATCAGAACTGTCAACCTACATCAGGATGGTCAACCTACATCAGAACTGTCAACCTACATCAGAACTGTCAACCTACATCAGAACTGTCAACCTACATCAGGATGGTCAACCTACATCAGAATTGTCAACCTACATCAGGGTGGTCAACCTACATCAGGATGGTCAACCTACATCAGAACTGTCAACCTACATCAGAACTGTCAACCTACATCGGAACTGTCAACCTACATCAGGATGGTCAACCTACATCAGAACTGTCAACCTACATCAGAACTGTCAACCTACATCAGGATGGTCAACCTACATCAGAATTGTCAACCTACATCAGGGTGGTCAACCTACATCAGGATGGTCAACCTACATCAGAACTGTCAACCTACATCAGAACTATCAACCTACATCAGTGGTCAACCTGCATCAGAACTGTCAACCTACATCAGGGTGGTCAACCACATCAGGGTGGTCAACCTACATCAGGTGGGTCAACCTACATCAGAACTGTCAACCTACATCAGAATTGTCAATCTACATCAGAACTGTCAACCTACATCAGGGTAATCAACCTACATCAGGGTGGTCAACCTACATCAGAACTGTCAACCTACATCAGAACTGTCAACCTACATCAGGTGGTCAACCTGCATCAGAACTGTCAACCTACATCAGAACTGTCAACCTACATCAGAACTGTCAACCTACATCAGGGTGGTCAACCTGCATCAGGGTGGTCAACCTACATCAGAACTGTCAACCTACATCAGGGTGGTCAACCACATCATCAGGGTGGTCAACCTACATCAGAAACTGTCAACCTACATCAGGGTGGTCAACCTGCATCAGGGTGGTCAACCTGCATCAGGGTGGTTAACCTGCATCAGGGTGGTCAACCTGCATCAGGGCGGTCAACCACATCAGGGTGGTCAACCTGCATCAGGGTGGTCAACCACATCAGGGTGGTCAACCACATCAGGGTGGTCAACCTGCATCAGAACTGTCAACTTACAAAAGGGTTGTGGTCAACATGTATCAGAGGGGTCAACCTACATTAGGGTGGTCAACCACATCAGGGTGGTCAAGACATGGCAGACTGGTCACGCTACATCAGGGTGGTCAACCCACACAACCTATATCAATGTGGTCAACACACATCAGGATGGTCAATCTATATCAGGGTGGCAAACCCACATCAGGGTGGTCAACCTACATCAAAGTGGCCAACATAAAGTAGGGTGGTCGACACACACAACCTACATCAGGGGTCAGTCTACATCAGGGTGGTCAACCACATCAGGGTGGTCAACGTACATCAGGGTGGTCAAAGTGCTGTATAAGACGAGAAAGGACTACTCTCAGATGCGATTTCTGTTGAAGGGAAAAAGCCAAGAAACGAATCTTTTCAGTAGCAGTAGTATAGTAGTAATAGTAGTAGTGGCAGTAGTAGTAGTAGTAGTAGTAGTAGTAGTAGTAGTTGTTGTTGTTGTTGTTGTAGTACTAGTACTAGAAGTAGCAGCAGCAGCAGCAGCAGCAGCAGTAGTAGTAGTAGTAGTAGTAGTAGTAGTAGTAGTGTCTTTCTCATGTCGTTCATTTACTTATCTGGATAAGTGGTTTTGCTTTTTTTCCAACAAATGCAGAGGGAAATAAAAAGATACTTGATGGCCTAGTCTTGTTTAGTTGCGTGACCGTTGTAACTGTTATCTATGATTGCTTACTTACATATTGACTGACTTACGTCAGTGTGATTGATTGACATTTTTTTTTTAATTGACTTTCTTTATTCGAATAAAACATTTCAGTTTGTTTAACAGACAAGGAAAGTAATCTTGTTTGTTAAAGTAGCAAAAGCATCAAAGTTGTTTCCCTTGGACTGTACTCGAGTCGAATTTCTGAACTCTTCACCATCGTCATCGTTATACCCTTTTACTCATCACAGCATCAACATCACCATCTCCACCACCATTGTCATCGTTGAGACCATTACTATCAACATCAGTGCCGTCGTTGGCTTCGTCATAACGCCAGCTTTACCATCGTTAGACCACCACCACAACTATCATCGTCGCCGTCATCATCATCGTCATCATCACTTTTTTCCATGACCATCATCTTCTACCATTATTACAGTTAACAACATAATAATCGCCATGACCATCATCATGGTCTTCATCATATTCCATCAATATTACAATCATCATCATCATCATCATCCATTGTTGTTTATCGTCGTCGTCGTCGTAATCATCATCATCATCATCATCATCATCATCACACCACCACCACCACCACCACCACCACCACCCATCATTATCATATCCTCCTCATCCTCATCCTCATCCTCATCATCACCACCATCGTCATCAGTCATCAACATACCCATTAGCGGGTTGATTTGCTGTGGGGCATTGGGCAGACAGGTTTCGTTGGACACGCTCTTCCCCATAATGCACGTCACTATCTGCCCGAACGACCTACACATAGACAGTGAACACATTGGTAGGTAAATCACTTCAAACCCAAGTCTGCTGGCATCACCTGTATGTGCCAAGAAGGTTCTCGTGCCTACAGCTTGTTTATACTGCGCAGCTCGTTTTGTAGCAACCATTCTTTTTGCAACTGCTGTGAGACTCACTACTACATAACTGAACATGAAATGAGGCAGGGAACAGTAAACAATAAACAGTAAACAAGTAGGGTAACTCTTGCTCCCATAAGAAAACCTATTGGATTCTTTTTTGCACCCTTGGTGGTGAGAACACCACGGTATTATGGACTGTGGTGTGTCTCTATTTGACGCCAGGAGCGCAGACACAACCAGCCGTGTCTCCCTAATGAGTTCCGATCCAGCAGACGAAAGGCCTCGGAGCAGGCATTACAAATAGATCTGCCTTCAAAAGGGATTGCGATGGTTCCCTTATGCAGCTAGTGAAGAGTTTTCATATCTATAATATAATATTTTCTTAATTTCATGTTCCCAGTTTCTCCATCTTCACCCCCCCCCCCCCCCCCCCCCCCCCCTCTCCTTAAGTCCAAATCTTTGCCAAGTCATTACTAAGAAGACAGTTGAGTTGGCCTGCGCTTGTTTTTTTTTTTTTTTTCCCCACTATTAGATTGTTCGTCTTTGTATTTGTCTGACTTTATTCAAGTTTAAAAGGCTGTGCCAGTCTTGAATAAAGTTACTCCGTGTTAGGTTTTCTTATGGGAGCAAAAGTTACCCTACTTGTTTACTGTTTATTCCCTACAACATAGTTATTCAGACGAATCAGTATATGATGTTTTGTTTCGTTGCCTAACTGATGGACTTCAATACGTCACGAAGTTGAGGACAATGTTCAAAATGAAGCGACATTTTACAGTCAGAGGGTCTGCCCAACAGTGAATGGAGCCTGGTCTGGCCCAGCACTGTGTCCTGTGGGTTCTGTTCTGTCTGTGGTCAGGGGTTCTGTCCTGTCTGTGGTCAGGGGTCCTGTCTGTGGTCAGGGGTTCTGTCTGTGGTCAGGGGTCCTGTCTGTGGTCAGGGTCCTGTCCTGTCTGTGGTCAGGGGTCTTGTCCTGTCTGTGGTCAGGGGTCCTGTCTGTGGTCAGGGGTTCTGTCTGTGGTCAGGGGTCCTGTCTGTGGTCAGGGGTTCTGTCCTGTCTGTCAGGTGGTCAGGGGTCTTGTCCTGTCTGTGGTCAGGGGTCCTCTGTGGTCAGGGGTTCTGTGTGGTCAGGGGTCCTGTCTGTGGTCAGGGGTTTCTGTCTGTGGTCAGGGGTTCTGTCCTGTCTGTGGTCAGGGGTCCTGTCTATGGTCAGGGGTCCTATCTGTGGTCAGGGGTTCTGTCTGTGGTCAGGGGTTCTGTCTGTCTGTGGTCAGGGTTTCTGTCCTGTCTGTGGTCAGGGGTTCTGTCTGTGGTCAGGGGTTCTGTCTGTGGTCAGGGGTTCTGTCTGTGGTCAGGGGTTCTGTGTGGTCAGGGGTCTGTCTGTGGTCAGGGGTTCTGTCTGTGGTCAGGGTTTCTGTCCTGTCTGTGGTCAGGGGTTCTGTCCTGTCTGTGGTCAGGGGTTCTGTCCTGTCTGTGGTCAGGGGTTCTGTCCTGTCTGTAGTCAGGGGTCCTGTCTGTGGTCAGGGTTTCTGTCCTGTCTGTGGTCAGGGTTTCTGTCCTGTCTGTGGTCAGGGGTTCTGTCTGTGGTCAGGGGTTCTGTCCTGTCTGTAGTCAGGGGTTCTGTCTGTGGTCAGGGTTTCTGTCCTGTCTGTGGTCAGGGGTTCTGTCCTGTCTGTAGTCAGGGGTTCTGTCTGTGGTCAGGGGTTCTGTCCTGTCTGTAGTCAGGGGTCCTGTCTGTGGTCAGGGTTTCTGTCCTGTCTGTGGTCAGGGGTTCTGTCCTGTCTGTAGTCAGGGGTCCTGTCTGTGGTCAGGGTTTCTGTCCTGTCTGTGGTCAGGGGTCCTGTCTGTGGTCAGGGTTCTCTGTCTGTGGTCAGGGTTCTGTCCTGTCTGTAGTCAGGGGTCCTGTCTGTGGTCAGGGTTTCTGTCCTGTCTGTGGTCAGGGGTCCTGTCTGTGGTCAGGGGTTCTGTCTGTGGTCAGAGGTTCTGTCCTGTCTGTAGTCAGGGGTTCTGTCTGTGGTCAGAGGTTCTGTCCTGTCTGTAGTCAGGGGTTCTGTCTGTGGTCAGAGGTTCTGTCCTGTCTGTAGTCAGGGGTCCTGTCTGTGGTCAGGGGTCCTGTCTGTAGTCAGGGGTCCTGTCTGTAGTCATGGGTCCTGTCTGTGGTCAGAGGTCCTGTCCTGTCTGTAGTCAGGGGTCCTGTCTGTGGTCAGAGTTCCTGTCCTGTCTGTAGTCAGGGGTCCTGTCTGTGGTCAGGGGTCCTGTCTGTGGTCAGAGGTCCTGTCCTGTCTGTAGTCAGGGGTCCTGTCTGTGGTCAGGGGTCCTGTCTGTGGTCAGAGGTCCTGTCCTGACTGTAGTCAGGGGTCCTGTCTGTGGTCAGAGGTCCTGTCCTGTCTGTAGTCAAGGGTCCTGTCTGTGGTCAGGGGTCCTGTCTGTGGTCAGAGGTCCTGTCCTGACTGTAGTCAGGGGTCCTGTCCTGGCTGTGGTCAGGGGTCCTGTCCTGTCTGTGGTGAGGGAAGAATCGTTATTGTCCCTGGCAGTTTCGAATTCTAACGTGCCATCATCTTCCTTCCAAGGCAGGCATTCTTCCACTTGGTCAGATTGGGGAATGGTTTCTGTGACGTCAACGTAAATTATGACGTCAACTTAAAATGACATAGGTATCTACATGACGAAAATAATAATATTGACGAGAGGTGAGAGCAAGAACTAACGGCCGAGGCTTTGGTGTGCAGCTTATTTTTATTTTGTTTAAATCGTCGTTTTCTCCGTAGTGATACCTATGTGGAGAGGCTGACTTTCAAGTCAGTAGTGCGTCGATGTTTAATGTGTATGTGCGATACTTCTGATGACGGTACCAGTGAAATATGTACCAGGAAATTTATTTGTTATAAATTTGTTGTGAAGGCTGTGTCGCCGAGAAAGATTTAAATTGTTAAAACTCCTGCAAGAAAATTTACGTGCGCTAATTGTACCACCTCATGTGTGTCGGTGGGCTGGGTTTATTGATGTGAACATTGTAAAATCAATACACGGAGAGGCTAATTAATTTTTGTTTTAGATCAACAACACGTCGAATCGTAGTTTATTGTGTTCTATGGAACTTTGCTGAAATCGTGTTCGCCGGGGATTCAATGGTTTACTGTGCCTTGTGAATCTGCGGTTCTTCTAAGGATTGCTGTGCTTTGTGAATCTGCGGTTCTTCTGCTATGGATTAATGTGCTTTGTGAATGTGAATCTGCGGATCTTCTTCTGATAGTTCAACGTGACTTATTGTGCTTGCTGTGTGGAGAACCTGTTTCTTCTTCTTCATCGCTTGTGTTTATGAACAGCCGTGTTATTTGTGTGGGGACCTTGGTTATCCTTCTTTGCCTTCTTTTAGTGTTGTAGACTGTGGCTTGAGTAGTACTGGAACCGAGTGCGTTGACTGTATATGTGAGACACTGTGGACGGAGCCGGCGAGATCTGTGAGAGATATCAAGATATGTAATATGAACGCTGATATCTGATAATTGAAGTTCCTATGTATTGATAGCTTGATCTGTATGCTATGTAGTGACATATGTTGATTTGTACCAGTTCACATGAATGTATATTTTGATGGTTCAGGCAGCATAATTATAAAGAAAAAAATTTATGACATATGTTGATTTGTACAGTTCACATGAATGTATATTTTGATGGTTCAGGCAGCATAATTTTAAAGAAAAAAATTTAACTCGTGTGTTGCCTGGCTATCCATGTGCGTATGGTGTGGGTGTGTGTAGGAAATAACTATTACACTCATCCAAACTTTTGAGAACGGGAGTCAGACAGCAAAACACGCACCGCACACCATCCGTAACAGTTTCAATTGATGAAAACGATCATCTTGGCATGGTTTTATTTTGACTGACTTCTCCTACAGAGCACACATTTTCTCAGCGCCAACTTGCTTTTCATGATTAATATGTCAATAGCGAAGAATCGATCATGAAAGAATTTTGAAACATGTATACCTACATGCACCAAAGTGCATGTGCATACAGCGACCTAAAGCGAAGTTGATGACGAGAAAAGACAAAGCAATAGGAAGAAACTCTAGGACAAGGTTGACAGCAGATAGTCTCCAGAGAAGAACAGCCAGCTCCCACCCCCTTTGGCCCTGAACTCCTTGCACTCAGAGGAATCCAGGCCAAATCCAGGCCATCAATCCTGGATGCCCTTCCACTGCCATGTGTTTCATCCCGTGCTGCCAGGATTCGACACCACGACTTTAGTGGGCGTTTCACGGCGAATCCCCTCAGACGGATGCCTTGAACACGTTTGTGATGGGCCTATGCTCACAACTGGACTTAAGCTAACAGCAATGCACACTCCCTGGCAGGAGTGGCCTACTTCTCTCCCACTGCCGCGTGCATGGCGTGTGTTTTTTTTCATCACAGGGCCAGTTCCAGATAGCGCTCACTTTCAGCAAAGCCGAAGGCGCCGGCCCAGTTCTCACTGAACGCTCCACAAGCAGACGATACCGTGGAGTGGATTCATTCACTGGTAAAGAGGGGCTGCATTGCTTTGTGTCATTACAGCAATCTGACTTTCTTTCTAAGTATCCTTTCTTTGTGGTGGAGTTTGTACTCAGCGCATTAATTATAATACACATGTTTGTGATTGGTTGACGAAAGTGCCAAAAAATAAACGTAAGGTACTCTGTTTGGGGACTTTTGTGAGGATAAGTCTCTGTGAGTGTAGGCCCGTCACACACGTTGCTACCAGACACTTGTATTAAGTAGGGTATTTTAAGCCCTGAAGTTTCTTTTTGTTCCTCCTCGACCATAAACACTAGAGCTCTTTTCAGCTGCCTCTGCCATTGTCTTCAGAAGAGCTAGAGCTCTTTCCAGCTGTCTCTGCCGTTGTCTTCAGAACAGCTAGAGCTCTTTCCAGCTGCCTCTGCCGTTGTCTTCAGAACAGCTAGAGCTCTTTCCAGCTGCCTGTGCCGTTGTCTTCAGACTTCTAGTCCTCTCCCTAACAGACAGTCAGAGCCGTTTCATGAGACCGCAGACTGGTGAGCCTACAAACCCTTTTGCCCCAACCTCTATGGCTAGGACTTTAGCCTGAAAGCCAGATCCTCTTAAGCTGCTGGCTAGACTGACATACTTCTTAGTCTTGTAGATCTCAGCTTGCTCCATTCTGCTTTCGTAGGGCACAGCGAGTTTGGACAGGGTCATTTAATTTGATGTTCGGTCTCATGCCACTGTTCCTGATGCTCTCCTGATGGTTTTTTTTTTTTTCCCATACTGTAAGGTCTCCCGTTCATTCCCAGTATTCCACTTCATTCAGTAAACCCTGCTTCCATTATCTTGGTATCACAACTGTTCCAGACCATGACCTGTGGCCTCCCGCCGTGTACAACGTGGCTGCTGGAGCCTCTCGTGGCGCCCTGTTTGCTCTGGTAGTGCTAATAGTAGGTGCCAGCTCCAGGATCACTTGGTTTAATCTCCATGCGTACCTTCTCTGCTCTGGATGATTCAGATGAACTCAAGACAGGCTCCACTGTATTTTTTTCTTTGCTATGTAGTGTCATTTGATTTTTCTCATTGGACTAGGATTTGAAATCATCGACGGCAGCAGGTCATACAATGATCTAGCGATGAAGCTAATGTAGCAATTTCATACCCTTGGGCATATAGCAATCTTCAACCTTCGTCAAGCTAATGCAGCAATTTCATACCCTTGGGCATATAACAATCTTCAACTTGCATGAAGCTAACATAGCAATTTCATGCCATTGGGCATATAACAATCTTCAACCTTTGTAGGCAGGCGTACAGGACAATGAAACATAAATACACCAATACGTTACGTACGTGTACACACACACACACACACACACACACACACACACACACACACACACACACACAACACACAAGCGCGCGCACGCACGCACGCACACACGCACAGACACTGACAGACAGACAGCACACATACATACATACATACATACATACATACATATATATACATACATACACTCAGAGGGACACACACACACACACACACACACACAAACATAACACACACACACACACACACACACACACACACACACACACACAGAGACACACACACACACACACACCAGATCTAACATAATAAGACAGGAAGACAGCAAGACCGATGGACAGGGCGGACACGCGGACAGACAGACAGACAGACAGACCAGCCAACTCACGTGCAAAATGTCCGACGTGATGCGCGTTTGGTTGCACGTGCTGCCAGTTCCGATGGCATCAAAGAACTCCTGATTGTGAGGGTTGATGCAATTGAAAGATCTTTCCCATCTCTTCGTCAGTGCAAAGAGACCTTCACTGCCCTGACCTGTAGCGCGCGCACACACACACACACACACACACACACACACACACCACACCACACCACACCACACCACAGACAGAGAGAGAGAGAGAGGAGAGAGAGAGAGAGAGAGAGAGAGAGAGAGAGAGAGAACAACGTTTAGAAATCGGAAGCATGGTAGTAGTGAACCACAAGTAATTACAAATTTGAAAGAAAGAAAGAAAGAGAAAGCATGTAAGAAAGAGGGGACAAACAGAAAAAGAAGAAGAAGAAGAAGTGAAAGTAAGAAAGAAGAAGAAACCAAGATGGGAGCAAAAAAAAAAAAAAAAAAAAAAGAAGAACGGCAGAAATAAGAAAAAGAAAAGAAAAAAAAAACGGTGATCAAGATAAAGATATTAACAAAAAAAAGGAAAAAAAAAAAAAAAAAAAAAAAAAAAAAAAAAAAAAAAAAAAAAAAAAAAAAGAAAAAAAAAAAAAATCAAGAAAGCAGTAGATGAAAAACAAAAGCAAACAAACAAACAAAAATGAAAAGAAGGCAGACAAAAATTGACATAAGGATTCAAATAATGCTAAAAAGAAAGGTGTTACGAAATTGAAGAAAAAATATGAAAATGAGTACTGAAGTAGACAGGGCCAGAAAAAAAAAAAGATGAAATGATTCAAAGGACGAAGGAAAAACAAAGAAATGGAGAAAAGAAAATATACCAACTAAAATAAAGAAGACTGAGAGAAATAAAGGCACAAGGAACAAAAGGAACGATACACACGTCAAAGAAGAAAAGACACAGAACAAGAAAGAAAAAGATACAAGCAAAGAAATAACGAACAAAAGTAAAAAAAAAAAGAAAGAAAGAAACACAGAAAAAGAAGAAAGATACAGGAAAGGAAAAAAAAAAAAGAGAGGAAAAAAAGGAAAAGAAAAAATGCAAAGAAAAATAACAATGCAAAAAAAAAAAAAAAAATACAGGCAGAGGAGAAAAGGGAAAAAAAAAAAAAAAAAAATGAAAGAACAACAAAACAACAAAAATGAAAGAAAGAAGGAAAGAATGAAAGTGAGGAAGCAAATGAAAATACAGTGAGAAAAGGAGGATACAAAAAAGAAAGGAAAGAAAGACAGGGACAGAACAGGAAAAAGTGAGAGAAGGATATAAAAAAGAAAGATAGAGGTAAAAAAAAAAAAAAGTGGAAGGGGGAAGGGGGGATGGAGAGAGAGAGAGAGAGGAGAGAGAGAGAGAGAGAGAGAGAGAGAGAGAGAGAGAGAGAGGAGAGGAGGGGAGGGAGGGAAGGGGGACTAGAGGGGAGAGGATGGAAAGAAAGTGTGAAGCCAGGAAGGATTGCAAGGGGAACAAAACAAATCAGAGAGAAATGATGGAAGGTGGAAACACGAAACTGAAAAAAAAAAACTATACACATCTGTGAATGTTGCCAGAAACTGAAAAGAACTAAACACATCTGCGAATGTTGCCAGAAACTGAAAAGAACTAAACACATCTGTGAATGTTGCCAAAACGAAGAAATCGGGAAATTAAAACGGTCGAAATGAAGAATTAAAATAAATAAAAGTAGGTGAATTATCACTGTTTACGACAGCGTAAATGATTCTAGACGACATGTAGACAGACAGAGACCTTTATTTAGTAAGATCAGAACCTTAAGAAGGTGTATACATACTGCAAACCTAGCTATCAGTTTAAATAAAAATTAACTTGACAAATCATCTCGCAATTGAAATGAATTTTCCAGAAACACAGTGAAATACTTCTAAGTTTGTTTGTTTGTTTGTTTGTTTGCTTTTAAACATAGCAATGCCATTTGAATAAGCAATCAGAAGAAACAAGGGTCTAAGGCAGTAAGATGGAAATGATTTCTGACATTTTGTAATTCAAGGCAAGGAAGAACAAAGGAATTTTTTTTTCTCGCCAGCAGATGAAATCACTATGTTCAAAGGTCTGTTATTCTTCTTGCAATGAAAGAACACACTTAAAACACTTAACCTCAATTTCGAGAAAATAAATCTTATAATATATCTGTTAACAAGAAATGTAAGGGTACACTGTGAAGGACTGAGTTCCGTCTTTAACACAGCGATGATTGTCTTAAGACTCCAGAATTCCACTTCTGCCAGTCACCGTCTAACGCTCTTTGCTGGAATCATCTGCACCCTGGTTCCACCGCTTAGAACCGAAATTACATTGACACAAAACTGACTTTCTCCTGGAAACCCAGTTTGTCACACGCCTGCAATTGCAAGCACGCTGTGCATTGTGTATGGTAGTCTGTGTGATGCCACTGGGACATTTTTGGTCAATGTTGAATGAATCTAATTACAGAAAGGACGTGGACGGGGTAACTATTAGCCTCCTCGTGCATGTGGACAGAAAGGGAATGTGTTTGGTATTAGACTCCCCGTGTACCTTCACACGGGGATAATAAATGAATTGGGTGTTCATTGGCGCCTATACCTTGACAGACAATAAACAAGGTGTATGTCAGTTTCTTCAGTCAGAGAGAGAGAGAGAGAGAGAGAGAGAGAGACAGAGAGACAGAGAGGAGAGAGAGAGAGAGAGAGAGAGAGAGAGAGAGAGAGAGAGAGAGAGAGAGAGAGAGAGAGAGAGAGAGATGGAAAGAACAAACAAACATAAACGCAGTCATATCTTCAACAGATTTGCACTCTCTTCAAAGTTAAAGCTAAATCGCAGTGCTTGTACTTGTGCAGTAATTTCAATCATCAAAATCAACAGTATATTAGGAACAGCAGCAGCAGCAATAGTAGTAGTAGTAATTGTAGTAGAAGTAGTAGTAGTTGTAGTAGTAGTAGTAGCAGTAGCAACAGCAGCAGCAGCATCAGTAGTAGAGCAGCACTAGTAGCAGCAGTCGTAGTAGTGGTGGTGGTGGTAGTAGTAGTAGTAGTAGTAGTAGTAATACTAATAGAAGTGGAGGAGGAGGAGGAGGGCAGCAGCAGCAGCAGCAGCAGTAGTAGTAGTAGTTTAGATGTTGCTGACAGACTTACTACTTACTACGCTCTTGGTGGAGCTGAAGTTGTGTAAAAGAAAAGCAAACAAGGAAGTAAAAAAAAAAAAGCGCTCACACACACACACACACACACACACACGCGCGCGCGCGCGCACACACACACACACACGCACGCACGCACACACACACACACACACACACACACACACACACATACACACACACACACACACTGCTAAAGCCAAGAGACTGACAGTCGGAAGGGACGGGCTCATAACACAGGAAGCTGTGTAAAGGGAGATAAACCCAGTCAACCGCTGTTCTTAACATTGAGTTACTGCTCTCTCTCTCTCTCTCTCTCTCTCTCTCTCTCTCTCTCTCTCTCTCTCTCTCTGTCTCTGTCTGTCTGTCTGTCTGTCTGTCTGTCTGTCTCTGTCTCTCTCTCTCTCTCTCTCTCTCTCTCTCTCTCTCTCTCTTGGAATATTGAATGTAACAACCCACAGTTTACGATGTAAACTGCTTAAAGCAGGTGTAGGGAAATGCTCTGTAAGAAAACAAACAAACAAACAAACTGCGATTGAGACTGAAATTCACTTTTGCGTTTGCTTCTCAAACCTATGATATCAGTTTCTCCATCTTAGGTACAATAACCTTAATGACTTTAAACAAAGACTGCCCATGCAGATAAAACAAACAAACAAAAAACACCGAGCGTACTATCAAGAGTTTTGTGTTCTCTCTTATCTACCATATTCTACAGAAGAAAACTTGATCCATCTAGACTAATAGTGATTTTCTTGTTGTTGTTGTTTTTTTTTTCCATTTTTTTTCATACGTTGTAACCATATTGTTTCTTCACATCATTCATGTAAAGCTTTGACATCGTTCAATATTGAGTAAAATTCTGAATGAAGAGTATTCTCTCTCTCTCTCTCTCTCTCTCTCCTCTCTCTCTCTCTCTCTCTCTCTCTCTCTCTCTCTCTCTCTGTGTGTGTGTGTGTGTGTGTGTGTGTGTGTGTGTGTGTGCTGAAAAACTGAATCTACGGGAAATGTTATGAACGTGTTATAAGTATGTAGGAATATCTGAAGACAAGAGCATGATCTGATGCAGCTGTGACAGATCACCACCCAAAGAGTATGATCTGATGCAGCTGTGACAGATCACCACCCAAAGCATGATCTGATGCAGCTGTGACAGATCACCACCCAAAGAGTATGATCTGATCTGTGATGCAGCTGAGACAGATCACCACCCAAAGAGTACAGAATGCTGTTAAACTTTGATAACAGAGGTCACAACAACTGGGAAATATCAGTGTGAGGGGGACTCGGGGTAAAAGAGGTTCAGCTTTGTGTGGATGCACCCCAGTGCCGGTGATACGCATGGAAATACTGACTGCAGCTGGCAACATTGGAATTGCTAAGTCCCAAAACTGTGATGTTTAAAAAAAGAAAGAGCTTTTATACACTGGCGCTGTTTAAGTGTTCACATGTCAGTAAAAATTGACTAACATCTAAAGCGTGAAGTTCAGATTTGGTGTGTCTGATATTTATACTCATTTTGAGATAATTTTGTAATCACAATATAATTTTATAGTATCTAAAAATTCAAAAGAAAATGATGTCGATTATCTTCACGTGTCAAATATTCGGACACATCAGAGAACAGTTCATAGCACCAGAATAGTTCAAGAATACTTGACTTTTCAAACTGCTCTGTTCAACTTTCTTCATTGTTTGTTTTCTTTTTCGACCCCCCCCCCCCCCCCCCCCCCCTCCTTTGTTTCAGATTTTTCACTTCTTCACCCTCAAGTTATATAGTGGGTCTTTTTTTGATGTCATCATCAAATGGAAGTAGTATTAAACAGTTTGGCTCTTTATTTATGTAAAGCATTCCAGAAACGACGTGTTTATGAAGCATGATGAAGACCAGTGTCAATCAGCGACATGAATCACTATATCCCCATTCTACGTGGTGTTTGCGTCTCTCTCTCTCTCTCTCTCTCTCTCTCTCTCTCTCTCTCTCTCTCTTGGTCAAGTGGTTTAACACGAAGCGACAAGGCGCCATTTATTTCAGCTACTGCACAAATCTGATTTTCCTGTGACAATGCCAGTTACTGGACTCTCTGCAACATGTCTACCTGCGATGATGATGACACGTCGTATTTTCCGGATTCTCATTTGTCTTTGTCTTCCCATCAGTCAAATTGCAACATCTGCGATTCAGAAATCCAGCAGCCAGACGTAGACATAAGTGTTGAACAATCCATCGACAAAATAGTTGTCGGTTTTGACACTGGAGTAGTAAAGGA
>JADBJO010001938.1:134046-146546 GCA_016801955.1 Conus betulinus | reverse complement strand
TTTGTCTTAAGAAGACGAAAAACGTGGCGTTTACTTCTAGACAGAAACACCCTACAGAAACTCTTTGTCTCAGTCTGACCATACATGGCAAACACCACAGAACAAGTGCACAGGCACCGAGTCAGGGGAGTGAATGGTGGACGAGAGAACTAAACGGCCAGTCCCACACTGAACCTGTTGTCAACAAACTGGCTGGCGGTGTCTTCTTCATACTTAAACAACTGAAGCCTGACATAGAAACAGACGCCCAGCAATGTGTTTTCCAAGCTCACTGTCTTTCCCACATCAACTGTGCATCTGTAGTCTGCAGCTGTGCAGTTCCCACATCAACTGTGCATCTGTAGTCTGGGGCTGTGCAGTTCTCACATCAACTGTGCATCTGTAGTCTGCAGCTGTGCAGTTCTCACATCAACTGTGCATCTGTAGTCTGCAGCTGTGCAGTTCTCACATCAACTGTGCATCTGTAGTCTGCAGCTGTGCAGTTCTCACATCAACTGTGCATCTGTAGTCTGGGGCTGTGCAGTTCTCACATCAACTGTGCATCTGTAGTCTGCAGCTGTGCAGTTCTCACATCACTGTGCATCTGTGCGGCTGTGCAGTTCTCACATCAACTGTGTGCGGCTGTGCAGTTCTCACATCAACTGTGCATCTGTAGTCTGCAGCTGTGCATCTGTAGTTCTTCTCACATCAACTGTGCGGCTGTGCAGTTCTCACATCAACTGTGCGGCTGTGCGGTTCCCACATCAACTGTGCATCTGTAGTTCCCACATCTGGGGCTGTGCAGTTCCCACATCAACTGTGCATCTGTAGTCTGCAGCTGTGCAGTTCCTCACATCAACTGTGCATCTGTAGTCTGCAGCTGTGCAGTTCTCACATCAAACTGTGCATCTGTAGTCTGGGGCTGTGCACATCAACTGTGCATCATCAACTGTGCATCTGTAGTCTGGGGCTGTGCAGCAGACTGTGCACTCACCATAGAACACAAGACTCAATGTACAGAAGAGCTGCAAAGATAATTCTGGTAGATTCTTCCTTGTCAATCTCAGAAAAGCAGGCTAAATGAAATATACTGCCGCCCGCTGCGAACACACAACCAGCTTTCAACAAAGCTGTAGTTTGGTGTAAGGTACGCAATCATCTGGCCCCACAATACCTTAGAGATTTACGTATACTAGCCTCGTGTCGATATAGTTCTAACAATCATATTCTAACACTTCCTCGGATCGACATGATCAAAACTAGATTTGCATGTTCAGTTTCATCCGTCTGGAATTCTCTTCCCACAAAAAAGTGCCATTCGTTACACACCTTCAAACAGGACCCGTGTAAATATGTCGCCGACTCTGGCGTCGGCTGCTCTGTCTCATAGAAGTGTTTTTACAGCAATCCCTGAAATCATCAGCAATGACAGGTGTGTCCTATGTCACCACACTAGTTTGGTCAAGAATTAATACCCTCACTAGCCTCACTAGGGGAGGAAAATCGCTCTTCTTAGAATACTGTATTTTGTTTCTTGCCGTCACCATCATCATCATCATTATCCTAGGCGCAAACTCCACCGACAATCACAAACGTATACCGAACGTCATCATATAGTCACTGTTTATCTAGACAGCTCGCGCGCGCGAGTATGTATGTGTGGGTGTGTGTGTGTGTGTGTGTGTGTGTGTGTGTGTGTGTGTGTGTGTGTGTGTCTGTGTGTGTCTGTCTGTCTGTCTGTGCATTCGTTCGTACGTGCGTGTGCGCGCGCGCGCGTGCGCGTTGCGTGCGCGTGTGCGTGCGTGCGTGCGTGTGTGTGTGTGTGTGTTTGTATGTGTGTGTATGTGTGCGTGCGTGCGTGCGTATGTGTGTGTGTGGCAAAGGTCGGGCTTTTATGTCTTTTTTCCCTTTCACCTACCTAGCCCCACCCCACACATTCACCCCCACCCTCCCCTGTCCTCACCTGTGGTCCCCGGTTACAGGGGGCCCCGCCTCCCCCCGTCCCCTCATGTTGTTGTCTGCACTGGACCTCTATGACAGCGATGTGTTATTGTTGTTGACTGCATTGGACCTCTATGACAGCGATGTGTTATTGTTGTTGTCTGCACTGGACCTCTATGACAGCGATGTGTTATTGTTGTTGTCTGCATTGGAACCTCTATGACAGCGATGTGTTATTGTTGTTTGTCTGCATGGGAACCTCTATGACAGCGATGTGTTATATTGTTGTTGACTGCATTGGACCTTTATGACAGCGATGTGTTATTGTTGTTGACTGCACTGGACCTTTATGACAGCGATGTGTTATTGTTGTTGTCTGCACTGGAACCTCTATGACAGCGATGTGTTATTGTTGTTGACTGCATTGGACCTTTATGACAGCGATGTGTTATTGTTGTTGACTGCACTGGACCTTTATGACAGCGATGTGTTATTGTGTTGTTGTCTGCATTGGACCTTTATGACAGCGATGTGTTATTGTTGTTGTCTGCACTGGACCTTTATGACAGCGATGTGTTATTGTTGTTGTCTGCATTGGACCTTTATGACAGCGATGTGTTATTGTTGTTGTCTGCATTGGACCTTTATGACAGCGATGTGTTATTGTTTGTTGTTGTCTGCATTGGACCTTTATGACAGCGATGTGTTATTGTTGTTGACTGCATTGGACCTTTATGACAGCGATGTGTTATTGTTGTTGACTGCATTGGGACCTTTATGACAGCGATGTGTTATTGTTGTTGACTGCATTGGACCTTTATGACAGCGATGTGTTATTATTGTTGTTGCACTGCACTGGACCTCTATGACAGCGATGTGTTATTGTTGTTGTCTGCATTGGACCTCTATGACAGCGATGTGTTATTGTTGTTGACTGCATTGGACCTCTATGACAGCGATGTGTTATTGTTGTTGTCTGCATTGGACCTCTATGACAGCGATGTGTTATTGTTGTTGACTGCATTGGACCTCTATGACAGCGATGTGTTATTGTTGTTGACTGCACTGGACCTTTATGACAGCGATGTGTTATTGTTGTTGACTGCACTGGACCTTTATGACAGCGATGTGTTATATGTTGTTGACTGCACTGGACCTTTATGACAGCGATGTGTTATTGTTGTTGACTGCACTGGACCTTTATGACAGCGATGTGTTATTGTTGTTGACTGCACTGGACCTTTATGACAGCGATGTGTTTGTTTGTTGTTGTCTGCATTGGACCTTTATGACAGCGATGTGTTTGTTGTTGTTGACTGCATTGGACCTCTATGACAGCGATGTGTTATTGTTGTTGACTGCACTGGACCTTTATGACAGCGATGTGTTATTGTTGTTGACTGCATTGGACCTTTATGACAGCGATGTGTTATGTTGTTGACTGCATTGGACCTTTATGACAGCGATGTGTTATTGTGTTGTTGACTGCACTGGACCTTTATGACAGCGATGTGTTATTGTTGTTGACTGCATTGGACCTTTATGACAGCGATGTGTTATTGTTGTTGACTGCATTGGACCTTTATGACAGCGATGTGTTATTGTTGTTGACTGCATTGGACCTTTATGACAGCGATGTGTTATTTTGTTGTTGTCTGCACTGGACCTTTATGACAGCGATGTGTTATTGTTGTTGACTGCACTGGAACCTCTATGACAGCGATGTGTTATTGTTGTTGTCTGCATTGGACCTCTATGACAGCGATGTGTTATTGTTGTTGACTGCACTGGACCTCTATGACAGCGATGTGTATTGTTGTTGTCTGCATTGGACCTTTATGACAGCGATGTGTTATTGTTGTTGACTGCATTGGACCTTTATGACAGCGATGTGTTATTGTTGTTGTCTGCATTGGACCTTTATGACAGCGATGTGTTATTGTTGTTGACTGCACTGGACCTTTATGACAGCGATGTGTTATTGTTGTTTGACTGCACTGGACCTTTATGACAGCGATGTGTTATTGTTGTTGTCTGCATTGGAACCTTTATGACAGCGATGTGTTATTGTTGTTGTCTGCATTGGACCTTTATGACAGCGATGTGTTATTGTTGTTGTCTGCATTGGACCTTTATGACAGCGATGTGTTATTGTTGTTGACTGCATTGAACCTTTATGACAGCGATGTGTTATTGTTGTTGTCTGCATTGGACCTTTATGACAGCGATGTGTCATTGTTGTTGTCTGCACTGGAACCTTTATGACAGCGAGATGTTACTGTTGTCTGCACTGGAACCTCTATGACAGCGGTATGTTATTGTTGTTGACTGCATTGGTACCTTTATGACAGCGGTGTTGTCATTTGTTGACTGCATTGGAACCTTTATGACAGCGAGGTGTTATTGTTGTGTCTGCATTGGAACCTCTATGACAGCGGTATGTTATTGTTGTCGACTGCATTGGTACCTTTATGACAGCGATGTGTCATTGTTGTTGACTGCATTGGAACCTTTATCATAGCGATATATTATTGTTGTCTGCATTGGAACATTTTGATAGCGATATGTTATTGTTGTTGTCTGCATTGGAACATTTATGATGGCCATTTTATACGCACTTTTTTTGTCAAGCTTTTGCATACAAATGCATGTGTTGGCGTGAATCATGTGCTCCTTATCATGTGTGCCTATCATTTTTTCTCTCTCGTTTTTTTAAGAATTTTTTTTTTTAGTCTTAAGTCTTGTTTTACCATTTATCGTAGCAAGGACAGATTGTAAGAATGTGTAAGCTCTGCTTTAATCTTAATCCTTTGATCGAATTAAAGTTTTTTTAGCGATTTTTTTTATGAGTTTAGCGTGAGTCTCTCTCTCTCTCCCCTCTGCTCTCTCTCTCTCTCTCTCTCTCTCTCTCTCTCTCTCTGCTCTGTGTGCAAGTGTGTATGCTTATATGTATGTGTATTTGTATGTTTGTCTGTGTGTATGCTTGTGTGCATGTATGTGTGCATGTAATGAATGTATGTATGTATGTATGTATGTATGTATGAATGTATGTATGTATGAATATGTATGTATATATATATAGAAGTATCTCTCTCTGTTTGTATGTATGTACGTATATATGTATTTGTATGTACGTACGTATATATGTATGTATGTATGTGTATATATGTATGTATGTACGTACGCATGTGCTCCATTTTACTCCTCTCTTTGTATCTCACCCTCTTCCGCATTCCCACCCCCACCACCCCTCTCTTCTCTCTCGCATCTCTCCACCTCTCTCTCTCTCTCTCTCTCTCTCACACACACACACACACAAGTGAATATACAAGATATATATATATATATATATATATATATATATATATATATATATATATGTGTGTGTGTGTGTGTGTGTGTGTGTGTGTGTGTGTTTAAAAGTATGATTAAAATGGAGATTAAAACCAACAAAATGTTTCGAGCTATTGCTCTCGTCAGGGTGATGTATTTTGGGCACGCTACCGTGTTATATATAGTGTGTGTGTGCAAGCGTGAGTTCTGCATGTGTTTCACGTGGCCTGTAGCTTTTTACAATTTTGATTTTTTTTGGTGTGCGTTCAGGGAGGGTGTGTTAAGGAATGGTGTGTCGACAAGAATTTCCATTTGTGCCTGCAATTGTTTATGATCTCTACTTTTGAATTCAGAGTTGCTAGATGAGGTTTGCATAATATCAGCCACTTTTCTGTAGAGCATAGGTTGGCTTTTTTAGAGATATTATTGTATGGTGTTGCTCTTTTTATAATTTTCCCATGATATATTTAAGTCTATGTTTTATCTTTAAGTTTCCAAATGTGTTTACTTAGTTCTGATTGGTTTTTTTATATTTTTTCATTTTTGAAGGACTGTTTATGGTTTGCATATCTGGTTTTAAAATGGTTTGCAGTAATCCTATGTATGTTTTCTTTGTCACTATCTGTTGTTACTGTGGCTTGGTATACAATATTATTGTAAAGGCATTTGTTATTCATTGCGCACTGATCTTTTTTTTTAGTGCAGTTACAAGATGTCCTTTTGTTACCCTTTTTGGCTGTGTTGCCTTTAGTTTTGTTAGGTGAGTCAGTTATGTTTTTTTTTGAAGTTGGGCATACATGAATATGACAGCTTGATGGTGTTTTTTTATTGAATATTTTAGATAGTACATGATCTTTTGGAAATGATGTTATAAGAATTTTAAAGAATTCTTTTCCTACGTTAGTCTTTATTCTTCCATCATATGGGGGATTATACCATATGATCTTCCTTTTCCTGTTTTTCTTATTACTGTTCATGTTATTGTCTGGGTTATATTGTAGTTTGTAGTTGTTGTAGCCACTTTTTTCAGCGGCAAAATTAGGCAAAATAAGCAACCAAATCTGGAAAAAGCTATAGAGGACATAAAACAACAAACACCGAATACAACCTTTGGAAAAATAGCTATGAAGTTATCGAATGGTTCAAGGAACTTAACAAACAGAAAAAACACAGTGTTTATCACTTTTGACATAGTGGATTTTTATCCATCTATAGATGAGGAATTGCTTACCAAAGCTTTAAAATTTGCTAACAAATGCACAAATATAACAGAGGCTGAGATGGAAATCATCTTCCACACTAAGAAAACCCGTACTCCACAGCAGTAATGATGATACTGGATATAAAAAAAAAAAAAAAAAAAAAAAAAAAACAGCAAAAAAATTCAACATTTGATGTCACAATGGGTTCATATGATGGTGCCGAAACATGTGAACTAGTTGGACTATTCATGCTATTTAATATACAGAAAAACACTTGGTAAACAGGTTGGTTTGTACAGAGACGACGGCCCTCGCCGCGCTAAACAATAAACCAAAAATCATTGAAAATAAGAAAAAAAGAACTTTGTAAAATCTCTTCCAAAGCCATAACTTAAAAATCACAGTAGAAGCCAACAAGAAGGTAGTAAACTACCTAGACATAACATTAGACCTTAATGACCATGTATACAAACAAACCATAAAAAAAATAACGACATACCTATCTATGTAGACATCAAAAGTAACCATCCACCTTCTATCCTAAAAACCATACCCAATGGCATAAACAAAAGGACTATCTAACCTGTCATGCAAGGAAAAAGTATTCAACAATGCAGCAGTGAATACCAAGAGGTGCTGAAAAAAGGCGTGTGTGTGTGTGTGTGTGTGTGTGTGTGTGTGTGTGTGTGTGTGTGTGTGTGTGTGTGCGCGTGCGTGCGCGCGGCGTGCTTGCGTGTGTGCGTGTGTGTGTGTGTGTGTGTGTGTGTGTGTGTGTTGTGCGTGCGTGCGTGCGTGCGTGCGTGCGTGCGTGTGTGTGTGTGTGTGTGTGTGTGTGTGTAATCACACACATTAATGTGATTCTGAATGCATTCGCGGAAATAAACTCTCTCTCTCTCTCTCTCTCTCTCTCTCTCTCTCTCTCTCTCTCTCTCTCTCTCTCTCTCTCTCTCTCTCTCTCTCTCTCTCCACGTACCTCCTCCCCATTTTATTTATCTATCTATATCTATAGACATACATACATACATACATACAAACCAGTACCTCAATATACATAATACATACATACATACATAACATACATACATACATACATACATACTACCATATACACACATACATACCTACACACATACAATATACACACATATACTACACACACACACACATACCTACACACATGCACACACACACACACACACACACACACACACACACACAATTACATACACACATACATACATACATACATACATACATACATACACATATAAGCTACACACGTACAGAGAGAGAGAGAGAGAGAGAGAGAGAGAGAGAGAGAGAGAGAGAGAGAGAGAGAGAGATTGTTAGCCTGCACTTGTTTTCCCCCACCACTAACGTGTTCAACATAACTCTCATTGCGTGGTCACTCGGCGGAAAATTGCCATCTCTTACGAGATCTTCTCCTTTCTCTTCTTCTTTTTCTTCTTTTTTTTCCTTAAAATACTGGTTCACTCACAAAATGAGTAGGTCAGCAGCGCGCGAGACGCAAGTAAAGGCTGTTCTGCACAATTGTTGGATGCTGACAATTCTTGGGCCAGTAGACAGCAGCATTGACCAGTGTGTCTGCTGATACTGTTTTGACCTCCTTTGCATCCTTACATGGATCCTCAGGCATAGGCTCAAAAATGGGCCCTTACATTATATACGGTTTACATTATGAGTTGATATGCTTTTCAGCGACGGGTTTTCCCCCCCCCCCCCCCACATTTTCTTCTCGTTTTACTTTTCTACCCTTGATTTTTCATTCTCATCATTCCTTCCCCCCCCCCCCTTTTTCCCCTCCCCCCCCCCCCCCCCCCCCTTTCCCCTGCTGGATTGGTGCTCGGTTACTTATCCTTGGAATTTATTAGTTTCTTTTATTCAGTCCCTTGTGGATTCATTCCAAGAACTGGCCCTCAGTACTTGTGTCTTAAGAGGTTTATATTTTCTATTTTTCACAAGAAAATGTAGCTTGTTTTGCTGTTTCATGATTTCCTTTTTGTTTCTTAGGTGGCACCTTTGGTTGTTTTTTTGAAAACTCAACAAACCATACTATGGTGTTGCACACCAGCCTTTTTCTGGGATAGCATTCTGCTTAAAACTGAAGAGGCAGAGGAGGCGAGTTACCAGTTTCTCGAGATCGTTGACAAGTAACGAACAGATTTTTCCGAAATGATAGTATCTGACCAGAATTTACGTAGTGAATTATAGTATCTGACCAGAAGTTCGTAGTGAATATCTTCTGAAATTATAGTATCTGACCAGAAGTTAGTAGTGAATATTCTCCTGTTTGGAGGTTGTCTTTTTCTTGTCGGTTATAAGTTTGGTGAATGGGTTCATTTTGAGAAGCATTTATTATTTCCATTCACCCGCTCAGACGCACACTGTTATTTATTTAGGCAGAATTATATTGTACTGCAGATATAAATGCTTATCTCCCCTTATTTCTTCAATCTAAAACACAAAAGCAAACTTTATAGATAATTGAATACGTTTTTTGTGGTCGTTGCAAGACCAAGTGTGCTCTATAAGTTGCTGGAATGGTGCTCGGTTTCTTATCCATGGAATTTATATATATATATATACAACAAACACACGGTACTTGGTGTCATACTACGAGTCTGCACAGTATCGGGCTTGTAGCAAGTAATCTTAGACGCTGACAATGCTTGGGTTATTGAACGACGTAGCTAACCACTTAAATTGCTGTAATATCTTTTGATCTCCCTTGCATCTTCAAATGGATCCTGAAACACAGGCTCAAAAATTGTCCCCTACATTTTATACAGTTTTGCATAATGTCATTAGTTTTTCAGCAACTTTTTTTTTTTTTTTCTCCTCCCCACACTTTCGTTTCGTTTTTATTCTAATACCATTTGCTGGCTGTTTTGGTGCAGTGCTGCTGGATTTTTTTTTTTTTTTTTGGGGGGGGGGCGTTGGTGGTGAGAACACCAGAGAATTACGGACTGTATAGTGTGTCTCTATTTGACGCCAAGAGCACAGACACAATCGACCGTGTATCCATGATGAGTCCGATCCAGCGGACGTGCAAGCGATAGATCTGTCTTCGAGAGGGATACCGACGTTTCCATCATGCAAGTACAGAAGGTTTTCATGTGTATATGATATCCATTTTCTTTATTTTCAATTTTTGTGACTTTCAAATCTTTGCCAAATCATTGCTAGATACATGGAAGAATTGTTAATCTGCACTTTTATTCCCTCACTGCTTAATTGTTTAGCAATGTGTGTATGTGTGTGTGGAGAGAGAGAGAGAGAGAGAGAGAAAAAACGAATAAGCCACGCTTTATACACATGAAATGGCAAGTAGCAGATTATTGGTGTTCATGTACTGTATATCAACAAAGAAACAGCCATAAGAGCAAGTACATTCACTTTTCTGTTTCTTCTCCTATACCAGTAGAAAAGGTTCTGTGGTAACTGTAGTTCACACCTGCCTTTTTTGTCTCCTTGTTAATATGTTAGTCAGTATAACCACCACGATCACATAGTCTGGTTGAGAGAGAGAGAGAGAGAGAGAGAGAGAGAGAGAGAGAGAGAGAGAGAGAGAGAGAGAGTTGTGTTCTGCGCACTGTAGCTAAAGAATGACAATAGCAATAATTCATTTCACTTTCAGCAACGCATTTTTTTTTTTCTTGACGGTTTTTTTTTTTTCTCTTTGGCTTCACATCACATCAATTACTGTAGTAAGTGTGTGCTGTAGGCGCGCGCGCGCGCGCGCGCGTGCGCGCGTGTGTGTGTGTGTGTGTGTGTGTGTGTGTGAGAGAGAGAGAGAGAGAGAGAGAGAGAGAGAGAGAGACAGAGACAGAGACAGATATGTCTTGTCTCTTAAGTAACACACACACACACACACACACACACACACACACACACACACACACACTCTCACTCTCTCTCTCTCTCTCTCTCTCTCTCTCTCTCTCTCTCTGAGATACAGATTGTTGCTGTCATTACTAAGGAAAAGGAACGTATGTTACTCGCCCCCCCCCCCCCCCCCACCACCCCACCCCCACACCCCACCCCCCTCCGTTGCCTCGTGGGCTGAGGGCAAGGACGACAGAGTGAAGGGTTGGGGAGAGAGATAAATACAGCGAGGTTAGGGAGGAGGGGGGTGGGGGGGGGGGGTGAAAAGGGGATGGAGGAAGAAAGAGGGGGGACGGAAGGAAGGGGTGGGGAAGGGGCTGGGGTGAAGGGACTTTGTTGACCGGTTGGGGGTCACCTTGGATGGCTGGCCCGTGACGCCAGTCTCACAGTCACATGGGAGTAGCGACCTGACATACACACCGTCAGAAAGTCAGACACTCTGACTGATGGCGCTGTCAGGCAGACAGACAGACAGACAGACAGATAACACGTATGGCGATTGGCATCTTCTTTACAGGTGACTGCTGACCAGCTTGCCGAGGCACGATCCCGATTGAGTGATGGTGGTATACGTCTATCTGTCTGTCTGTCTGTCTGTGTTTGTATCTATCTATCTATCTATCTATCTATCTATCTATCTATCTGTCTGTCTGTCTGTCTGTCTGTCTGTCTGTATCTCCCTCTCTCTCTTCTGCACACGCACACACACATACACACGCACGCACGTACACACACACACACACACACACACACACACACACACACACACACACACACACACACACACACACACACACACACACACACACACACACACACACACACACACACACACACACACACACACACACAATGGTAGGTAGGCACTCAAGGTCTGACCAGCGCGTTGACTCCCGGCTGGGAGGTCGTGGGTTCGAATCCCATCAGAGTCATGTGGGTTTTTCTGCCCCGACCGGCTCCTACCCAGAGTTGAGTTGGCTGCGGACTCAGTTGGGAAGACTGGGACCACACAGTCGAGTTTCATCCACTTAATGGATGCGTTTCTGAGAGTGTTGCTCAAATTTCCTGACCAACACTGCAGGTGTCTGTATCTCTCGGGCCTGGTTGACGCCGGGATATATTATGAAAGGAAGCGTAGAGTACAGCCCTGTCATGTAGTCTCAGACCGAAATGGAAATCCGTAGCATCATCTTAATCATCATCATCCTCATTGTCATCGATCAGCATTAAAAAAAAAATGTCTCAAATTCTGTGGCCCTTCATGCCCTGCTCTCATGGTGACCTCAGTTTCGATGTCCTCTCCACGTCTGTGGCTTTGGTTTGGTTCCGTCGGGGTCACCGGTATCGGCGAGTCCATGGGGGGCTGTCGTTGGACGGACGTGGTGGCGCCCTCCGGAGGGGAGAGCTCACTCACGCCGGCTCCGCGACTAAGCAATTATTGTCGTCAGTAGGGGGCTTAGTAGGTGGTGTCCTGCGTATGTTAGATCAGAACAGGCGCCACTGAACACCACCGAAGTGACTCGGCAGCAGTGCAGTGTCTCCTCCGGTGGGTTGCCTCTTGACGACTTGACAGTGACTGCTCCCTGTGGATTGTCTGGACGGGGTGTCGGAATGAGCGGCGTGGGTGCACTGCCTCTGAGGTGGCGCAGAGATTGGGACAGCAAAAAAAAAAAAAAATAAAAAACTCCCCCCTTGCTCTTATTTTTTTCTCTCCCTGTATGTCTATTTCTCTTATATGCTATGCAATGCTATCATATCCTATACTATGCCATGATATGTAGTGTTACATATCACTGTATTAGAGAGAGAGAGAGAGAGAGAGAGAGAGAGAGAGAGAGAGAGAGACAGAGACACAGAGACAGACAGACAGACAGACATAGAGACAGACAAGACACACACACACACACACACAGACACAGATACACACACACACACAGAGAGAGAGAGAGAGAGAGAGAGAGAGAGAGAGAGAGAGAGAGAGAGAGAGAGAGTATGTTTATCCATGCCTGATTTTGAGGACAATGAAGATGATGCGGATTTTCGTTCTGATCTGAGACTGCATGAAGGGACTGTACTGTAGGCTTATTTTCATAATACATTATGTCCCAGCGTCGATCAGGCTTGAGCGATACAGACACC
>JADBJO010001938.1:114046-119046 GCA_016801955.1 Conus betulinus | reverse complement strand
CCCGCTCCTCTCCCTCTCTCCTCTCGTCTCTCCTCATCTCTCGGTCCGGCTCTCGATCTCTCCTCTCTGCTCTCATCTCTCTCTCTCTCTCTCTCTCTCCTCTCCTCTCCCTCTCCTTTCGTCCTCTCTCCTCCCCTCTCCCCTGGGCTCTCTGCTCTGCCTCGTCCGCTCTCTGTCAAATTTGTTTCTAAACTCCTCTTTTTTGAAAATAGATTTCTAATATCCACTATTAACAATTGTAATGTATTCATTCACCTTTTGCAAAGGCTCATTTGTTACCTTAATCTATTTGTGTAAATTGTACCCCACTGGAGGCGGAGGACGATGTAAAAAAGCACATCATGCGTATTCTATTAACTTCGTTAATGAAAATTTGTCTTGTTTTTTTTGCTTCTCTCTCCCCCGGGCCGTCTCTTCTCTTCCCTCCTCCCTCTCTCCCCCTCTCCCCCCCTTCTCTCCTCCCCTCTCTTCCCCTCTCTCCTCTCCGCCCCTCCTCCACTCCTCTCCTCCCTCCTCTCTCCCCTCTCCTCATCTCCCCTCCTCTCCCCCTCTCTCCCCCGTCTCACTCTCTCCCTTTCCTCTCTCGTCCCGCTCCCCCCTCCTCGCCCCCTCTCCTCTCCTCCTCTCTCTCCTCTCTTCCTCTCTCTCACTCCTCCTCTTCTCTCCTCCTCTCTCCTCCACCCCCCTCTCTACTCTCTCTCTCTCTCTCTTCCTCTTCTTCCCTCTCTGCCTCCTCCTCTCTCTCCTCTCGCACTCTCTCTCTCCTCTCCTCTGGCCGCCTTTTTTTTTTTTTTCTTTTTTGCAAAACGTAAGTTACAATCACCGCCCTGAACTAAACCCCTCCCTTAAAACTAAAACTCTCCCCCCCCCTCCGATCCCATCTATCGATCTCTCAGCTCCCCCTCTCTCTCGCGCCTCTCTCTCTCTCTCTCACACACGAACACACACACACACACACACACACACCCACACACACACGCCACAAGCGCGAGAGAGACGGGGGGGGGGGGGGGAGTGAACTATTTTTTCTTTCTCTTCTTCTCCTCTGTCCTGTTCTCCTACCTTTCTGTCCTCCTCTGTCTGTCTGTCTTTCTCTGTTTGATGGTGTAAGCGCGCGCGCGCGCGCGCTTGTCGTTGCGTGCGTGCGTGTGTGTGTTTTTGTTTGGTGTGTGTTTTGTGTGTTGTGTTGTTGTGTGCTCGCGCGCGCTCGCGTACGCCGCATGCTTGTGTGTGGTGTTGTGTTGTGTGGGGTGTGTTGGTGGTGTTGTTGTGTGTGTCCGTGCAAGCGAGCGTGCGGCATATGTGTGCGTGCTGTGTGTGTGCGTGCGTTGCTATGTGCGTTTGTGCGTGCGTGCGTGCGTGGGATGTGGTGGTGTGGTGTGTGTGGTGGTGTTGTTTGTGGTGTGTGTGGTTGTGTCTGTCCGGTCTGTCGGCTGTCTGTGTGTCTGTGGTGGTGCTCCGTGCAGCGTGCTCGCATATGTGTGGTGTTGGTGTGTGGTGTGTGTTGTGGGTGTGTTTATGTATGTTGTATGATGTATTTTGTATGTATGCATGTATGTATTTATGTATGTACTAAAAGTGTGTGTGTGTGGGTGTGTGTGGGTGTTGTGTGTGTGTGGTGTGTGTTTGTGAATCTCCCATTTCCGGTGCTGGTGTAGGTCTGTAGGGCCACACCAAATGACACAGCCAACAGGGAAGAAATCATTTTCATTTATCACCCTGGCCACCGCAAGGGCCCAGATGAAAGGCTGTTCGCATCCTAACACTCAGGAGGAACTGTTTTGACAAAAACAAAGCTACGAACAGGCGTCACACGTCCAAAGCTATGCAATGTTACAAGTAACACCATATTTCATGTGACGTTCAGTCACATGTTCATTATGATTCCACGTGCAACACGGATATATGTCACAGGGGCACTCCACCTTACGCACAGTAGGGTGCTCAGCCTATGTGGCGACCTGCAAAGGGAAGTAAACCAGGCAACATATTTGTCATTTGGCGTTGTATTTGGCATTTGGCATGAGTTAACGCCCTTAGTAAGAAGTAATGCCATGGTCCCATATTCGTCAATAGTTTCACAATAGCCATACCATGACTTTATTTCTCTTGAAATTGATACCTTTCACCACGAAAGCAGGTATACATCATTTTTTTTTTTTTTTTTTTTTTTTTTTTTTTTTTTTAAAGTGATAATAGTTGTCTGATGTATTACTGGTTATGGTTATCGCCCATGATTTCTTCGTGATGATGCTGATGTTGATAATGCTGGAGTAAACAGGTTTTTAGAAAAGATTGGCGTGGACTGATAAAGAGGATAGTTGTTGTATTTCAGACCACTAATTCCTTGGACAAACACGTATTCAAATGCGCAAACCAAAATACTTACGTTACAACATTGAGTTCAAGGGTGGGGGGGGGGGGGGGGGGGGGGGGGGGGGGGGGGGGGGGGGGGGGGGGGGGGGGGGGGGGGGGGGGGGGGGGGGGGGGGGGGGGGGGGGGGGGGGGGGAGGGGGGGGGGGGGGGGGTGGGGGGGGGGGGGGGGGGGGGGGGGGGGGGGGGGGGGGGGGGGGGGGTGGGGGGGGGGGGGGGTGGGGGGGGGGGGGGGGGGGGGGTGGGGGGGGGTGGGGGGGGGGGGGGGGGGGGGGGGGGGGGGGGGGGGGGGGGGGGGGGGGGGGGGGGGGGGGGGGGGGGGGGGGGGGGGGTGGGGGGGGGGGGGGGGGGGGGGGGGGGGGGGGGGGGGGGGGGGGGGGTGGGGGGGTGGGGGGGGGGGGGGGGGGGGGGGGGGGGGGGGGGGGGGGGGGGGGGGGGGGGGGGGGGGGGGGGGGGGGGGGGGGGGGGGGGGGGGGGGGGGGGGGGGGGGGGGGGGGGGGCGGGGGGGGGGGGGGGGGGGGGGGGGGGGGGGGGGGGGGCGAGGTAACAGAACACATAACATTCATTTTCGAAAAAACATTGTCGCTTTCGCCTTCTCCTTCCCTTTCCGCAAACAAAGAGTACACAAACTTCAGTTCCTATTGTGTATCAATCCAAGGTTAACAAACAAATAATTCGAACTGTCGTATGGTCTCGTGCACCAACGGGAGTCATAATGATAAGGTTAAAAAAAACAACAAAAAAAAACAAACAAACCAAACAAAACAACAAAAAAAAAAAAAAAAAAAAAAAAACCGAAAAACCTAAGACTTGACTCGACCATCCACTCTCATGCTCGACCATCCCACAATCAATAATGACATGTATCTCTTACTCGTTCCTCTCTTCTACATGGCGATGTATACTAATTCATGTCATATAGCACTCTACACAATGCTTATCTTTAAATTTCACTATCCTATCTTCTGTCTACGAATTATTCAATGCTTTCCGATCCGCGATGAATTGTCGCAACTGGATTTAAATTACAAGTTCAATCAACTGATGATGGATAACACGCCAGACGAAAGCGACATTTGTCTTTTTCAAACTCTTTTTTTTTTTCGCTATGTCTAACTGGAAAATGAACAATTGTCCCGCACTTCAATTATAAAGCAGTACAGTGAACCAAAGTGGGCTCGTCATCTAAATGTCTACATCAGATTTAATAGATTATGTGGATGTTTTCACATTTCAAACCATCTTTTGGTTTCGCATTAATTAAAAAAAACCTAAAGTTCTCAACCCAAATCTTGCGTATTATTGATATTTATCTTTGCCATTATTCTGTTGTGACTTGAGAACACTTTTTCAGAATGAAACACAGTCTTAAATGCAGAAAAAACCACGATATTGTTTCTTTACTTTCCCATAATCTGAGTGCCAATTCTCTGTTTTAAAATGACCACAGAAAGCCTGTCTTTTAAATTTAGAGAGAGAAGAGAGAGAGAGAGGACAGACAGATGGACAACTAGACAGACCGACATACGACATGGTGGTGAGGGGGGGGGGGGGGGGGGGGGGGTTGGCCGGGGGGGGGGGGAGGGAGACGCGGGTGGGAGGGGGGGTTGACAATGGACATGTTTTTAACAGCCATAAGATGTACAGCTAGGTTACAAAGCAAAACCATGAAACGTGATTTCCGCTTGAAAAATGACATCCCCCAATGGAACCAGGCAAACTTGGAAGGGACAACAGAATGACCATTTGTACCCGACTACCATACCATTATCACCTACATTGAAAAAAGATTAAGAACCAAAAAGTTTAGGTATACATGTTGCATGTTACAAGACTTTAGACAAAAATTTACTGTTCCAGCATCAAACTAAAACTGTTCAGCCCACGAAAAAGACAAAAACAGTTTACCAGACTAAAACACAACGCGTTTCGACCTGCTTTTGGTCCCGTCCGGCAAGTCAGACCCAACATTCAGATAATGAAAACGAAAACTAACCAATCATGATATTCTCAAACTTGACGCAAATGGACGTTTTAAATTTACCACACACACACAACTGCACGCCGCACCCCGCACGCACCGCACGCCCAGCACGCAAACGACGCAGCACACACACTCGTTTTGATGTCCTAATTTATTTTATTTATTTAATTTTTTTTTTGCCCCCTGCCTTAAGTCGACACAAAGGTCGAAACGGTGTATTTTAGTTTGTAAATCCCTTGATCCTTTTTTTTTTTTTTTTTGTCCTAACACTTGAAACATTAGTTAACCCTATTATTGCTCCGTGTTATCATTTTTTCGTTGTCCTAGTATAGTGTCTCTTCCTAAAGACGACCTAATAGTCGACAGCGGGTCCGTGTTTTGTCTTGCAATAATTCGTTTGTCCTGCCGTTTGGTTGTTGTTGGTATTGTTGTTTGTTGCATTTGTTTGCTTTTTTTTTTGTTGTTTTTTTTTGGCTGCGTTTATAAGACTTTTTCCCCACATGTGTTTTAGATTTTCCGCCTGCCGGGGTCTCCCATACTTTGCAACTAGACTAAAGATCTTTTTGGTCGGCGGAAAACAGCAACTTCTTCCTTCCCTTGTAACAACAACACAACAAGCACCACCGAATACGGGCACGAAGTG
>JADBJO010001938.1:102500-111429 GCA_016801955.1 Conus betulinus | reverse complement strand
TGAGCGAGCGAGAAGAGAGAGGAGAGAGAAGAGTATTGGCTGTTTCTCATCATTATAGTGCATTGTGTCAGGTTCTCGTGCATGTTATCGCATGTGCCCTCTCCCCCTAATGTTGTCCCCGGTTTCTTTGCCTGCTTTGTCGTTTGTCGCAGAGAGATAGAGAGAGGAGAGAGAGAGAGAGGAGAGACGAGAGAGAGAGAGAGAGAGATGATATAGAGAAGAGAGAAGATTATTACAATAGTTACATGCCAGTGTTTTTCCTACTAGTGTTGGTGCCTGTTTGACCGGTGTAGCTTATACATTACGCCCTCACCCTAATTTTGTCCCGCTACTTCTGTTTCTGCCTCTTCGTTTTTCCCCTCCTACTTGTCTTCCATCCCCCCGTATCCTTTCCCTTTCCTCTTCTCAAACAGGTTCTAATTGGCGATTGTTTTCTTGTTGGTGTTGTGGTTGTTTCGTCGTCGGTCGTCGTCGTTGGTTGTTTGTCGTTGTCGTTTCGTGTTGTTTTTGCGTTGTCGTTGTTGTGTTGTTACTCTTTGCTGTTTTCCCCTTGCTGTTGCTTTTTTTTTTTTACTACACGCATCAACTCTGTCATATCATCATCATCCCGTCATCATCCATCATCATCTCATCAGCATCATCATTCTTCTTCTTCTTCATAGTCATCCTCCCTATTGTGGGTTGGTGATGGGATGGCTCTCATTGCTGTAGGTTGTCATTGTTCTTGTTGTGGCTTTGTTGTTACATTCTATTAGGATTCGTATTTCCTGGAGCGAATGGAATTTTATTTCCTTTATTCCCCTGACATGCCTGCATTATATGCTGCGATTTGTTGTTTTGGAGTTCGACCTGTCATGTTCCATTGAAATCTTTGGTTTTGGTTCATATAATTCAAGAAAAGTGTGAATGGTGGGAAAAAAAAGTATGGATAAAAAAAAAAAAAAAAGCGTCCACAAATGTTGAGAGATTACAGTTAGTGATGGTTTTTGGTGCAAACAGACGTGGCTTCCAAGCTAAGGTCCCAACGCAGCATAGTTTGTTAGTTAGAGATCTAGGTTAGTTAGTTAGTGGAGTTAGTTATTTTTTTTTAAAGTCTTTTGCATCGTGTTGATGATTTTAGGACCTAAGCATCAAAACAGCAACACACTTCTATTAATTCTTTAACATCATCAAAAACAATTTAAAAAACGGGAAAAAAAAAAAAAAAAAAGAGAAGAAAAAGAAATGACGAGAGATGAGAGAGGAGAGAGAGAGAGAGAGGAGAGAGAGAGCGAGAGAGATAAGAGAGAGAAGAGAAAAGAACTTTAGAACTCTCAGAACTCAGATGGTTTAGTTACTTCATATAAAGGCCATTGCCCCCTTATGAGAGGAAGAGAGAGAGAGAGAGAGAGAGAGAGAGCGGGGAAAGAGAGAGAGGTGAGAGAGGGCTGAGAGAAAGGAGAGGAAAGAGAGAGAGAGACCCAGACAGACAGACAGACAGGACAGAGACAGAGACAGAGATAGGGACAGAGAGTAAGAGACCAGAGACAGTCAAATAGAGAGAGAGAGAGAGAGGAGAGAAGAGAGAGAGAGAGAGAGACCGAGAGGAGAGAGAGAGGAGAGTGTTACAGAAACGAAACAATAATACTACATACAAATAACAATACCTAAATAATAATGAAAGGTTGAAAAGATTACTCTTATCCCAAAATAGCTGAACATTAGAAACAGGAAAAAATACATTCTGCGACTTCCGGAATGGTAGGAAAGTTTTCATTGAAGCCATTTTACAGCATATGCTCAATTGTCAGTTCTGTAGAGCAGCTGATTAGCTGAATTTGAAGTGACGAGCTAAATTTAAAAAAAGAACGCGCGCGCGCGCGCGCGCGCGCGTGTGTGTGTATGTGTGTGTGTGTGTTTGCGTGTGTTTGCGTGTGTGTGCGCGCGCGCGCGCGTATCCATTCCAAAACCTACAGTTCACCTGACAAATTAACAAACACTAACCGGGAACGGAAACCGGAAGTCCCTAACCGTAATCTCAAAACACTATCAGCAGTGACGCAAATCAAATACACTCTGTAAACCATCACCATATATGACAGTGTGCCTTTTTTTCTTTGTTTGTTTGTTTGTTTGTTTGTTTTTCTTTCTTTCTTTCTTTCTTCTTTTTTTTATTTTGCTTTTTTTTTTCCCTTCTTTTCTGGAGACGGAGCGAGCTAAAAAAAAAAAACAAAACAAAAAACAAAAAAAAAAAAAAAAAAAAAAAAAGAAAAAGAAAAAAATTCCCCGAGGAACGTGGAGGGGGGGTAGTGGAGGGGCTCTCCACTCATCCTTACCCCCACCGGCTAGCAGTGCGACGCTTTAAAATTGTGGTAGCTTCGCAGTGCAGTGAGCAGTCCGTCCGTCAGTCAGTCACGTGTTGAGAGTTGCGAAGACACCACGAAGTTTTTTGTCTGAATACCGGATCGTGGCGGCGACTCGCAGTGAGCGTGGTCAGGTGTTCAGCTTCGTTGGCACGGTGCGTCCACCTTGTGTGACTGTGGGCGTCGCTCCCCTCTCTGCTGCTGCCTCTTCTGATGCTCTTACTTAGTCTGGCACTGCAGTGGTGAGAAGAGAGTCTAGAGGGGAAAAGTTGAGGGAAGGAGAGTGTGGAGGAGAATAGGTGCTGCGAGAAGCAGAGTTTGAGGAGGAGAGAGCTGGGAGAAGAAGAGTTTGGAGGAGGGAATAGGTGAGGGAAGAAGAGTCTGAAGGAGAAGAGATGAAGGAGAGAAGAAGAGTTTGGAGGAGAATAGGTGTGAGGGAAGAAGAGTCTGAAGGAGAAGAGCCCGAGAGAAGAAGAGTTTGGAGGAGAATAGGTGAGGGAAGAAGAGTCTGAAGGAGAACAGCTGGGAGAAGAAGAGTTTGGAGGAGAATAGGTGTTGAGGGAAGAAGATTCTGAAGGAGAAGAGCTGAGAGAGAAGACTTTGGAGAATAGGTGAGAGAAGAAGAGTTTGGAGGAGAATAACTGAGAGAAGTAGAGCTCAAAGGAAAAGAACAGTTTGGACAAAAACAGCTGAGAGAAATAAGAGTCCAGAGGAGAAGAGCTGAAGAGAAGTAGAGCTGAGTGAAAGAAGAAGCCAAGAGAAGTAGAGCTGAGTGAAGAAGAGCCAAGAGAAGTAGAGCTGAGTGAAGAAGAGCCAAGAGAAGTAGAGCCGGGTGGAGAAAAGCTAAGAGGTAGATCTAAGTAGAGAAGAGCTAAGAGAAGTAGAGCCGGGTGGAAAAGGCATCAACTGGGACAATTTGCTGCTTTATTGCTATAGTCGTCCAAGTGTTTCATACGCTCTCTTCGTATTCATTGTTTCTCTAAGGTCAGTCTCTCTCTCTCTCTCCTTCTCTCTCTCTCTCTCTCTCTCTCTCTCTCTCTCTCTCTCTCTCTCTCTGGGTCTGTCTCTCTCTCTGTCTGTCTCTCTCTCTGTCTCTCTCTCACTCTCACTCACCCCCCCCCTCTCTCTCTCTCTCTCTGTCTCCCCCTCTCTCTCCATGCAGAGGAGTATATGCATCATTACAGCTTTTTTTTTTTTGCTGCTGCACACATGCAAATACATTATCATAAAGTTTATGTTTATTAGTTGACTGAGTTTTAAACACAAGGTGGGGGGAGGGGGGAATTGTGAAGATTTTTTAAGCGAAAGGCCCGATGTCTAAGTCACTCTGTTCTTCTCACAGATGCACCGCTGCAGTGTGCATCATTCATGTCCCCCCCCCCCCCCCCCCCCCCCTGCACACGTGCCTTACACCAGGGAATCCCGAGAGACAGTCATGTCATCGGAACGGTGTTTTTGCATTTCTGAACCGCACGTTCTATAGACACAGGCTGCTTACAGCGCTTCGTACAACACTAACATGGCTAAAGCCTCTCTCAAACCTGAAAGAACCGTCTACAACCGTCTAAAACCGTCTACAACCGCTCTCTCTCTCTCTCTCTCTCTCTCTCTCTCTCTCTCTCTCTCTCTCCTCTCTCTCTCTCTCTCTTCTCTCTCTGTCTCTCTGTATATATATATATGTATATATATATATATTATATATATATTATATATATATATATATGTGTTGTGTGTGTGTGTGTGTGTGTGTGTGTGTGGTGTGGAGAGAGAGAGAGAGAGAGAGAGAGAAGAGAGAGAGAGAGAGAGAGAGAGGAGAGAGAGAGAGAGAGAAGAGAGAGACGGAGAACCATACCTTCCTTATAGCCTCAAATTTTGCTTGGCAAAAGCTTCTTTATTGTATTTTATTTATTTTATCTATTTGTTTTTTTTTTTTTTTGTCAAATGAGAAGTTTTTTTTTTTTATAGGTCGTTGTCAGTGTGTGACTAACTTTAGGTCGTTGTCATTGTGTGACTAACTTTAGGTCGTTGTCACTGTATGACTAACTTTAGGTGGTTGTCAGTGTGGTGACTAACTTTTAGGTCGTGGTCAGTGTGTGACTAACTTTAGGTCGTTGTTAGTGTGTGACTAACTTTAGGTCGTGGTCAGTGTGTGACTAACTTAGGTCGTGGTCACTGTGTGACTAACTTTAGGTCGTTGTTAGTGTGTGACTAACTATAGGTCGTTGTTAGTGTGTGACTAACTTTAGGTCATTGTTAGTGTGTGACTTAAATTTTTATTTGTTTTCCATTAAATCTGTTGTCATTCTTGTCCGAAAAAAAAATCGTCTAAGTTAAGATTCTGGTCATCATTGAAACACACACACACACACACACACCACACACACACACACACACACACACACACACACACACACACATTTCTCGTCACACAATCCGTTAGGCCTGTAAATGTCACGCATAATATAACAGGCTGTAAATCCGCTTACAAGTTTGTATTACATTATGCGTGACATTTTCGGCTGTCAGTCGTTGTCACACAAACATTGACGACGCCAAAAACAGGAACAATTATCATAATCGGTGCCTTTGTCAAAAAGTATCCTGCTCATCCTTCATTGACGCATTCGTTTTATATTGTATTGCTTTCAGTGCAGCCTTTTTTTTTTTTTTTTTTTATCATTTTGTCTACAGGTATATTAAGTCCATTGGACGTGTGACGTCACCGCTCAGTACTACATCATTGTGACGTCACCGCTAAGTACTACATCGTTGTGACGTCACCGCTCAGTACTACATCATTGTGAAGCAATCGGACGTCATGGTGCTGAGAATTTTGTGCGTTCTTGCCGTGTTCCTTATCGGCGCAGGTTTGGTCGGTTTTGTTCGTTTAGACCTCTGGTATGTTGTTTTGTTTGTTGTTTTATTTGTGTGTGTGTGTGTGTGTGTGTGTGTGTGTGTGTGTGCTGGATTTTGTGCGGATTGAGTGAGTGAGGTCAGGGAGAAAAGGCTGGGTGTGGTGAGAAACGGGTGGAACGACAAAAATATGTAAGTCATTATCATTTAAGAACTTAAAGTTCATAGCGATCTCTAAAGAAAAGATACAAACTGCGTGGGGATGTCATACATATCTTCATTTCTTTTGGCGGTACTAGCAGAAAATGTCAATGAAACGTTGTTCCATTACCCACCCTATTCTAGAGCTTATAACAATAAAGTTGACAAAAGAAAAAAAAAAAATAAACGCAACACAACAGAATAACATTACAAAAAAAAAAAAAAAAAAAAAACATGATGTTTTTACATACTAACGCACGACAACAGAATTAGCATAAAAGAAATGTATTTCATTTTTACCAACTTACTGAACACAACAGACTTTACATTCAAAGAAGTACATTTTTGACAGACTGACAGAATACTGGGATATTTCTTCCAAAACAAATCAGATTAGCACATATCAAGAACCAGTTTAAAAACCGCTTACCACAATCACTCGAAATCCATTCAACGGGTGTGTTTGAAAGTGATTATCAATACGACTGGGCACTTGTACATTCTTTCTTCCTAGGCATGTTTACTAAATCACCACGTTCAAAAATATTGCAGAAAGGTACACGTTGAGAGACCCATGAGGCATTGGCTCTGTGACTGCCTTCAAAATCCCAGCCCTGGCCCTAACCATCATGTTTTGTCCGAAGCTATGACTTTCTGTTTGGATTTGCTATTTCCTGGCCATTTGAGCCCCTAATGCTCACAAACGGTTATAAATGTCACGACGAACGTCTCTTCTCTCCCCCTCACAGTTTAAAGACATCTTCTTCCTTGGAAATAACGTTACCAGTAAAATAAAAGTTAATTATAGTAGCTCGTCAATGGGTTCAGTGTGTGTGGTGTGTGTGTGGTGTGTGGGTGGGGTGGGTGGGTGCGTGCGTGCGTGCGTGCGTGCGTGTGTGCTGCGTACTGTTGTGTGTGTGTGTGTGTGTGTGTGGTGTGTGTGTGTGTGTGTGTGTGTGTGTGTTTGTGTTCTTGTCTGCGCTGCTCTCTCTCCCTCCGCTCTCCTCCTCTCTCTATTCTCCTCTCTCTCTCTCTCTGTATCTGTTCTGTCTGTCTGGTCTGTCTGTCCTGTCTGTCTCTGTCTCCTCTGTCTCTCTCTCGTCTCTCCTCCTCTCTCTCTCTCACTCTCTCTCACTTCTCTCGCTCTCCTCTCTCTCCCTCTCGTCTCTCCTCTCCACCTCTCTGTGTGTTGTGTGTGTGTGTGGTGTGTGTGTGTGTTTGTTTAAGCGCGTCGAACTTTTCAAACAAATCACCTCTTGTTGCCATCCCCCATGACACATCTTTTTGCAGCATCAAATCATCATCCTGGTGATGATCATCTACTTACAAACAACAACAACAACACAACATTAACTTCATTACCTTCTGTTTGCATCAGCATTATCATCCTGGTGATTATCCTCTTACAACAGCAACAACATAACAACATTAACACCACTGTCGTTAACATACACCTACTTACTGTTTACACCACCTGTGGTGCAGCCGGCATACAGTCATCAGCACATCATCCCTTGTGCATGATCATACTTGGATCAGACGTTACAACAGCAATAGGTCAATGACACATTACTTTGTACTGGCTTCAATCCTTTTCATTGCACGTCTGTTGCATCAGCATCATCATGGTGATGGTCCATACTTACAACACTGCAATAACACTAACATTACTTCATGTACAGTCACACGTCTGGTGGCAGCATCGTCATCAATCCTGGTGATGATCATTTACTTACAACAGCAACAACATAAGAAACATTAATATCATGTTTAACAAGCTTTCGTCTTTGTGTTCCTGTTGTACTTTATGTCGTCATTACAAGTTCAGTGGTTTAAACTGAGAAACTGAAATGGACCAACATCCCCGGATAGTGCAGACAAAAGATGAAGGCTGCACTGGCATGGAATCCTTGGCAACCCTAAGCATAGTGTTTCAGACAACAGTGTGGTCCTTGACGGAGCCATTGTGGCTAACAAAAAACAACCCTGCATATCAAGCAGATATTTCATGGCGTCGAGGAAACGAATAGGAGGACTGAAAAAAGACCTATTGTGTGTTTTTTTTAGGGGGCGGGGATGAGAGAGAGGGGGGGTGGGGGGGGGTTGGGGGGGGGGGGGGGGGGTCGTGGGATGGAGGAGTAGGAATGGGAAAAAAAACGAGAGAGAGAGAGAGAGAGAGGAGAGAGAGAGAGAGAGAGAGAACAGGACACCGCCCCAACTGTACGTCCAGAAAAACAAAAGGAGCTTTCTGGATCTTGAGAATCAGTGACACAAGAACAAGGAAGACAGACTAGCACGCAACCCGCAACCACGGCCCGCCACAACCAGTTTGTTGAAACAAACAATGAATCCGTCTGTGTGCCGCTGCTCCGGTCCGGGTCTTTTGTTCCCCCACCCCTTCCTTGTTTAGCCCTCTCACATTGTGTCACTGCGTGACATCTGACGTCCAGCAAACGTCATAAACACGTGATTCCCCCCCCCCCCCCCCCCCCCCCCCCCCCCCCCCCCCCCCCCCCCCCCCCCCCCCCCCCCCCCCCACACAGAGTTAGAAAGGGAGACTACTTACTTTTTTTTCTTTCTTGGAGTTTCCTCTTCCTGATTTGCCTCCCTTGTTTGAAGACCACGCGCGGCTTCACAGTGCGTGTGCGTGGGCTTGTACTGATTTATACTGACATTGACTGACATGTGTGTGTGTGTGTATGTATATATAGATAGATCTATATATACGTTGTGCTCTGTGCGTGTCGCTTTCAGGGCTAGTATATCTTGGTGAGTGTATGCATTACCCATGTAAGATATTTCCCGCTTGATTCCTGTTTCATCTATTGTTAAAAGAGTTTTTTTTTTTTTTTTTTTTTTTTTTTTTTTTTCTTCAGAACTTGGGGACACAATAGTCAAGGCGAGAATGAATGTTTTCCAAAAGGAAAAAAAAAGTGCCCACATCCTTCCCTCTCCCCACCCCTTCTCCAATGATTCTTTATACTAGACACAGAGGGCATGATTAACCATTAACCTCGCCCCCCCCCCCCCCCCCCCCCCCCCTCCCCACTTTCCGGAAATGCTAGTCCCTTAAAATGCATAATTGTGCGAAGGAAAAAAACTCAAACAAACGAAAAGTATGAAGGGTTATCAAGAAAGCAGCGAGGCACACGATTTGCAAACGTTAACAGGTTAAAAAAAAAAAAAAAAGGGGGGGGGGGGGTGGAGTGTGGGGGAGGGTGGGAAGTTCCATAGCCTATGGGTCATTGGAACATGAACTGACAGAGGTTAGCCGTGTCTAGAGCATGGCATAATACAAGGCGGAGACTTTCCTCTCCTTCCGCCGCATTTTATTCGCCCTGGACTGAAGCAGGTATCATTTACCGTTGAGTGGACGGAGCGGGGTTTCAAATGGAAAAAAAAAAAAAAAAAAAAAAAAAAAAAAAAAAAAAAAAAATCCGACCCACTGCGTGGTTTGAAACTCTCGACCGTCAGGTCCGCAGAATAACGCTCTAAGCACGTGACCATGGGCCCATAGTGGCACAGTGACGGTC
>JADBJO010001938.1:90000-95000 GCA_016801955.1 Conus betulinus | reverse complement strand
CACCTGCCGGTAGATGTCTGGTGACTCCCCCCCTGGCCACCTGCTGATAGGTATCTGATCACTTCCCTGGGCACCAGCCGGTAGGTGTCTGATGACTTTCCCCTGGCCACCTGCTGGTAGGTATCTGATCACTTCCCTGGGCACCTGCCGGTAGGTGTCTGATGACTTCCCCCTGGCCACCTGCTGGTAGGTATCTGATCACTTCCCTGGGCACCTGCCGGCCGGTAGGTGTCTGATGACTTCCCCCTGGCCACCTGCTGGTAGGTGTCTGATGACTTCCCCCTGGCCACCTGCCAGTAGGTGTCTGATGACTTCCCCCTGGTCACCTGCCGGTAGGTGTCTGATGACTTCCCCCTGGCCACCTGCCGGTAGGTTTCTGATTAAATATTCACAGTTCCAGATAGACCAAGGAAGGCGAACTGGACAGGTGTAAATGGGAAATACCCCCCCCCCCCCCCCCCCCACCCCCCAACCCCGTACGTACTCCTCAACCCTCTTTCTCCCTACCCTTCCTCTTCGTCTCCACCTCGTCCAAAGGTACCCTTCATCGGGCGATCGTAGTGTGTTGCGTACTACTCATTCAGAAACAGTCCTGTTGTCTGTTGAATTTACGATTTTCCTATACCCCGCCCAACTGATCATCACCTCACCCCACCCCCAACCCACCTCGCTTCAGCTTACGACTTTCCCCCCGCCAAAAAGCGTAGCTCCTCCCACCTTCTCCTCTCTACCCCCACCCTCCCCTCTTTCCAACCCCCAGGAACTCAAGAATAGGGGGTCAAGACCCGTTGCCAAAGCATAGCAATGGCTTCTTCTTCTCAATGGTCGCTTTGCTTTAGTCGCAGGAATGAAGGACGACTCAAGAATCTGTAAACAAATAAACGAAAATAAAACTGAAAAAAAAACAACATTTTACTATTGCTATTTCGGCTGTGCACTTTGACATCCGAGTTATGAAACACTAATTATCAGCTGAGTACTATTTGCACTATGATTGTCAACAAGATCCCTGCCGCTCCCCCAACCCTTCCCCAAATAAAGAGAGAGAGAGAGAGAGAGGAGAGAGAGAGAGAGAGAGAGAGAGAGAGAGAGAGAGAGAGAGAGAGAGAGAGAGAGAGAGAGAGAGAGAGAGAGAGAGAGACATCGAGAAGATCAGAGAGAGAGAGAGCGCAGAGAGAGAGAGAGATCCCCGAGAGGAGAGAGAGAGAAGAGAGAGAGAGAGAGAGAGAGAGAGAGCATCCTTTTCATCGAAAAGTCATCATTTTCATTTTGACAGAAGGCGTTCCCCGGCCCTTCAGTGTTTCCCAATTCTGTGTGACTTTTTCCAGAGACTATCAGTGCGGAACCGTCTGCAAGCCGGAATTCTGGCTCAACGGAAACGGAAATGACGTCAGGTTGCGAGTGATCCACCGGAAAACGGGCTCCTCAGGTACAACTGTCGCTAGCAGTTGGTCAGTGTTGTGTTCCTGTCGCTAGCAGTGTCATTGGTACAACTGTCGCTAGCAGTGTCCGTTGTGTTCAGTTACCATGGTACACCTGTCGCTAGCAGTGTCCGTTGTGTTCAGTTACCATGGTACACCTGTCGCTAGCAGTGTCCGTTGTCAGTTACCATGTTCAGTTTAGCAGTGTGGTACACCTGTCGCTAGCAGTGTCCGTTGTGTTCAGTTACCATGGTACACCTGTCGCTAGCAGTGTCCATTGTGTTCAGTTACCATGGTACACCTGTCGCTAGCAGTGTCCGTTGTGTTCAGTTACCATGGTACACCTGTCGCTAGCAGTGTCCGTTGTGTTCAGTTACCATGGTACACCTGTCGCTAGCAGTGTCCGTTGTGTTCAGTTACCATGGTACACCTGTCGCTAGCAGTGTCCGTTGTGTTCAGTTACCATGGTACACCTGTCGCTAGCAGTGTCCGTTGTGTTCAGTTACCATGGTACACCTGTCGCTAGCGCTAGCAGTGTCCGTTGTGTTCAGTTACCATGGTACATTGTCGCTAGCAGTGTCCGTTGTGTTCAGTTACCATGGTACACCTGTCGTAGCAGTGTTCATTGTGTTCAGTTACCATGGTACAACTGTCGCTAGCAGTGTCCATTTGTGTTCAGTTACCATGGTACAACTGTCGCTAGCAGCGTCCGTTGCGTTCAGTTATCTTTTCCCTTTTTATCATGAATTTTGGTCAGTGCTACATAACGTTCTGGTCTTTGAACTTCTGCCTCTCCGTTTCCTTTGTCATCATCCTTTTCTTTGTCATCATCCTTTTCCCCTTGTCATCATACTTTCCCCTTGTTTGTTCCTGATCCCCTTTTCTTTTTGTCATCATTCTTTTGTCTTTTCCCCTTGGTCATCCTTTTCCCCTTTGTCATCTTCTTTTCCCCCTTGTCATCATACTTTCCCCCTTGTCATCATCCTTTTCTCCCTTCTTCTTCTTTTTCATTCTCCTCTTTCTTCTGGTCATCATCCTTTTTCCTTCTTCTTCATCCTTTTTCCCCTTTTCATCATCCTTTTCCCCTTGTTCATCCTTTTCCCCCTTTGTCATCATCCTTTCCCCTTGTCATCTCTTCTTTTCCCCTTGTTTCTTCTTTTCCCCTTGTCATCTTTTTCCTTTTCCTTCGTCTGTCATCATCCTTTTCTGTTCTCTTCTTGTCTTCTACTTTTTCTTCTTCTTCGTCTTCGTCTCTTCGTCTTCTTCATTCTTCTCTTCTTCTCTTCTTCTTCTTCTTTTCTTCTTCTTCTTTTCTTCTTCTCTTCTTTCCCCCTTTTCTTATTCTTTCTTCTTTCTTCTTCTTCTTCTTCGTCTTCTTCTTCTTCTTCTTCTTCTTCGTTTTCTTTTTCATCTTACAGCAGTTTATCACGCCTTTTTTCTGTTTATTCCAGGCACCGGTGGCACGACAGGCATCACCTCCAACAGTGTTGCTGCCGGCTCCTCCTCGCCCATGTTTGACGCTATTGTGGCCAATGCTGAATCTCTGGGACTGGTGCCGAGTAAGACTCTGGATTAGGATCTCTCTCTCTCTCTCTCTCTCTCTCTCTCATCTCTCTTCTCTTCTCTCTCTCTCTCTCTCTCGCTCTTTTCTCTGTGTGTGTGTGTGTGTGTGTGTGTGTGTGTGTGTGTGTGTGTGTGGTGTGTGTGTGTGTGAGTGTGCGCGCGCGCGTGTGTGTGTGTGTCTGTGTGTGTGTGTTGTGTTTCTTTCGTTTTCTTTTCGGGCAGGGTTGGGGAGGGTGGGGCAGGCGAGCTGCGCGAGAGAGAGAGAGAGGAGAGGGAGGGAGGGGGAGGGAGGGAGGGATGAGGGTAAGGCTTGTATCCAGTAACCCTGTCCATTCTTATCCTTCATCCACCCGCGTCTGACCTAACCCTGGTGAGGTTTCTTCAAGGCTTTTGCCCATGCGTTGCAGGTTCTGCAGCGGCCGCCAGCAACTCTGGCACCAGTACCAACACTGTGGCCTCGGGCTCAGACCCTTCCTCGGCGTCCTCGCTCTTCGATGCTCTGATGGGCCCGTCTGGTACCTACGTCTGTGTGCTTGTTATGCTGTGCCTATGTGTGTGTGTGTGTGTGTGTGTGTGTGTGTGTGTGTGTGTGTGTGTGTGTGTGTGTGTGTTGTGTGTGTGTTGTGTGTGTGTGTGTGTGTGTGTGTGTGTGTGTGTGCGTGTGTTGTGTGTGTGTGTGTGTGTGGGCGCGCGCGCGCGCGCGCGCGTGTGTGTGTGTGTGTGTGAACGAAAACAGTGTGAAGTGTGTTGTGTGGTTCGACACTGCGATAGTTGGTGACGTAAGGCTTGTGTGGTGTGTAGTGTGTGCGTTTCTGCGTGATGCGGGTAAGTAGGTGCCTGGCAGCAACGTCCATTGCCTTGGCGTGCCTCGCCTGTTTCGCCCAATCTTGTGTTTCTCTGTGTGTGCTTCGAAAACACTTGCCTGGTGATTTGCTTGCCTTGCGACACTGCCTTGCCTGGTGTGACGTAAGCCTTGTCGCCCTGCTGTGTGCCTGGTGTCTGATGCCTTGCTTCGTGCCTGCAGCAACTGGTGTCATTTCTTGCCTTGCCTCTCCCTGCCTTGCCTGGTGTCTTCTTGCCTTGCTTCGCCCTGCCTTGCCTGGTGTCTTCTTGCCTGCTTCTCCCTGCCTTGCCTGGTGTCTTCTTGCCTTGCTTCGCCCTGCCTTGCTGGTGTCCTATTGCCTTGCTTCGCCCTGCCTTCTTGCCTGGTGTCTTATTGCTTGCTTCGCCCTGCCTTGCCTGGTGTCTTCTTGCCTTGCTTCGCCCTGCCTTGTCTGGTGTCTGCTTGCCTTGCTTCGCCCTGCCTTGCCTGGTGTCTTATTGCCTTGCTTCGCCCTGCCTTGCCTGGTGTCTTATTGCCTTGCTTCGCCCTGCCTTGCCTGGTGTCTTATTGCCTTGCTTCGCCGTCTTGCCTGGTGTCTTATTGCCTTGCTTCGCCGTCGTTGCCTGGTGTCTGCTTGCCTTGATTTGTCCTGCGTTCCCTACATTACCATGTCCGGGCTTACCTTGCTTTACCATGTCTTGCCCTGCTTTACCATGTCTTGCCCTGCTTTACCATGTCTTGCCCTGCTTTACCATGTCTCGCCCTGCTTTACCATGTCTTGCCCTGCTTTACCATGTCTCGCCTTGCTTTACCATGTCTTGCCCTGCTTTACCATGTCTCGCCCTGCTTTACCATGTCTCGCCCTCGCCCTGCTTTACCATGTCTTGCCCTGCTTTACCATGTCTTGCCTTGCTTTACCATGTCTTGCCCTGCTTTACCATGTCTTGCCCTGCTTTACCATGTCTCGCCCTGCTTTACCATGTCTTGCCCTGCTTTACCATGTCTTGCCCTGCTTTACCATGTCTCGCCCTGCTTTACCATGTCTCACCTTGCTTTACCATGTCTTGCCCTGCTTTACCATGTCTTGCCCTGCTTTACCATGTCTCGCCCTGCTTTACCATGTCTTGCCTTGCTTTACCATGTCTTGCCCTGCTTTACCATGTCTCGCCCTGCTTTAACCATGTCTCGCCCTC
>JADBJO010001938.1:82500-87500 GCA_016801955.1 Conus betulinus | reverse complement strand
GTTTGGGTATGTTTTGTTATGCTTTGTTTTGCTTTGCTATGCTTTCTTTTGCTTTGTTATGCTTTGTTTTCTTTTGATTTGTCTTGTTTTGTTTTGTTTTTCCTTTCCTGTTTTTTTTCTTTGTCTTGTTTTGGTTTGGTTTGGTTTGGTTTACTTTGCTTTGTTTCGTTTTAATTTGTTTTGCTATGTTTTGTTTGTTTTGTTTTTCCTTTCCTGTTTTTTTTCTTTGTCTTGTTTTGGTTTGTTTTGTTTCATTTTGTTTTTTTTGCGGTGTTTCGTTTTACTTTGTTTTTTGCGGTGTTTTGTTTTGCTTTATTGTGTTTTGCTTGTTTCTGTTTTGCTTTGTTTTGCGGTGTACTGTTTTGCTTTGTTTTGTTTTACTTTTTGTTTTGTTGTTTTGCTTTGTTTGCTTTGCTTTGTTTTGTTTTGCTATCTCATTTCTGTGCTATCCGTCCATCATCCCCCCCCCACCCCCACTCCTTCCACTGATGCTCACTCCATCTTCTCCAACCGCAGCCACATCCAGTGTGTGACGTTGTGTCCTCACTACCCACGGTCTGCAGGGGCCACACAATGTCAAGTCGTCGGAAGGCAACCCACTAAAGGAGACACTGCAGCCGTGTGTGCAGTCTGGTCATTTCGGCGCAGTTCAGGGGGGTCTCTGTTCAGCAAGAAGGCAGCGTGCCACCCTGAACACACCCTGTCCATGATAACCACTGAACACACCCTGTCCATGACAACCACTGAACACACACCCTGTCCATGACAAACCATCCTGAACACACCCTGTCCATGACAACCACCCTGAACACCATGATAACCACCCTGAACACACCCTGTCCATGATAACCACCCTGAACACACCCTGTCCATGATAAACCACCCTGAACACACCCTGTCCATGACAACCACCCTGAACACACCCTGTCCATGATAAACCACTGAACACACCCTGTCCATGACAACCACCCTGAACACCCTGTCCATGATAACCCACTGAACACACCCTGTCCATGATAACCACCACTGAACACACCCTGTCCATGACAACCACTGAACACACCCTGTCCATGATAACCACCCTGAACACACCCCTGTCCATGACAACCACCCTGAACACACCCTGTCCATGACAACCACTGAACAACCACACCCTGTCCATGACACCACTGAACACACCCCCATAACCACCCTGAACAACCCTGAACACACCCTGTCCATGACAACAACCTGAACACACCCTTGTCCATGACAACCCACTGAACACACCCTGTCCATGATAACCACTGAACACCCCCTGTCCATGATAACCACTGAACACACCCTGTCCATGATAACCACTGAACACACCCTGTCCATGATAACCACCCTGAACACACCCTGTCCATGACAACCACTGAACACACCCTGTCCATGATAACCACCCTGAACACACCCTGTCCATGACAACCACTGAACACACCCTGTCCATGACAACCACTGAACACACCCTGTCCATGAAAACCACTGAACACACCCTGTCCATGATAACCACTGAACACACCCTGTCCATGACAACCACCCTGAACACACCCTGTCCATGATAAACCACTGAACACACCCTGTCCATGAAACCACTGAACACACCCTGTCCATGATAACCACACTGAACACACCCTGACAACCCATGATAACCACTGAACACACCCTGTCCATGACAACCACCCTGAACACACCCTGTCCATGATAACCACTGAACCACACCCTGTCCATGACACCACCCTGAACACACCCTGTCCATGATACCACCCTGAACACCTGTCCTGTCCATGACAACCTGTCCTGAACACACCCTGTCCATGATAACCACCTGAACACACCCTGTCCATGACAACCACACTGAACACACCCTGTCCATGATAACCACCCTGAACACACCCTGTCCATGATAACCACACTGAACACACCCTGTCCATGATAACCACCCCTGAACACACCCCTGTCCATGACAACCACCCTGAACACACCCTGTCCATGATAACCACCACTGAACACACCCTGTCCATGATACCACTGAACACCCTGATAACCACACCCTGTCCATGACAACCCCTGAACACACCCTGTCCATGACAACCACTGAACCACACCCTGTCCATGATAACCACCCTGAACACACCCTGTCCATGATAAACCACTGAACACACCCTGTCCATGATAAACCACTGAACACATCCTATCCATGATAACCACTGAACACACCCTGTCCATGATAACCACCTGAACACACCCTGTCCATGATAACCACCCTGACACACACCCTGTCCATGATAACACCACCCCTGAACACACCCCTGTCCATGATAACCACTGAACACACCCTGTCCATGATAACCACTGAACACACCCTGTCCATGATAACCACTGAACACACCCTGTCCATGACAACAACCCTGAACACACCCTGTCCATGACAACCACTGAACACACCCTGTCCATGACAACCACTGAACACACCCTGTCCATGACAACCACTGAACACACCCTGTCCATGACAACCACTGAACACACCCTGTCCATGATAAACTGAACACACCCTGTCCATGACAACCACTGAACACACCCTGTCCATGACAACCACTGAACACACCCTGTCCATGATAACCACTGAACACACCCTGTCCATGACAATAACCCTGAACACACCCTGTCCATGACAACCCCCTGAACACACCCTGTCCATGATAACCACTGAACACACCCTGTCCATGATAACCACTGAACACACCCTGTCCATGATAACCACCCTGAACACACCCTGTCCATGATAACCACTGAACACCCCCTGTCCATGACAACCACTGAACACACCCCTGTCCATGATAACCACTGAACACACCCTGTCCATGATAACCACTGAACACACACCCTGTCCATGACAACCACCCTGACACACCCTGTCCATGATAACCACTGAACACACCCTGTCCATGATAACCACTGAACACACCTTATCCATGATAACCTACTGTGGCATTCCATTCCGGTGTAAACCGACCACTAAGAGACAGCAGGGCGTGAGGGCCCACAGCAGTCACAACTTCCATGAGCAGCGAGAGCAAAGGATGACGAAGGTACACCAGGTGTGTTCCATTCCCTTGTAAAAGCAGACCCTCCAGAGAGGCAGGAGAGACAGAAGAAGACATGGAATGCCAGAGAAGCGGGGACTTCAGTGATGAGTGATAGTGGGGATGAGGAAAATAATGCAGTGACGCTGCATTCTGACGTCAGACCACGTGACAGAGACATACTCCGTGCTTCCTGTTACAGTCCATCCCGGCATAACTGAAAACACAAAATGAACAAACTGTGTGCTTGTCCAGCCGCCGTGGGGCAGTCATTAGCGTCGCGGACTCCCGGCTGGGAAGTCGTGGGTTCGATTCCCCTCAAAGCCATGTGGGATTTTTTTCTGCCCCGACCGGCTTCTACCCAGAGTTGAGACTGCTACGGACTCAGCTGGGAAGACTGGGACCACACAGTCGAGTTTCATCCACTTAATATGGATGCGTCTCTGACAGTGTTGCTCAAATTTCCTGACCAACACTGCAGGTGTTTGTCACTCTCGCGCCTGGTTTACATTATGAGAGTAAGCGTAGAGTACAGCCCTGTCATGCAGTCTCAGACCGGAATGAAAATCCGTACCATCATCTTCATCATCCTCATTCTCATCGATCAGCATAAAAACAAACAAACAAACAAACAAAAACTGCGTGTCTGTCCAGGTTTGCTGTTGTTGTCGTCCTTGCTTCCTTCCTATGACGTTTCTTCCTTCCTCGTCGTCCTCTCAATCGTCTTGTTGCCATGCACTTTCACATCGCTGTCTCCCGACACCGTCACCCACACCCATACCTTCACCTTTTCTGAACGCTGTCGGTGACTGTACACCCAGACATGTATTCAGATCATTAGAACGGGCACAGTTATCGTTCTTCATGGCCGGAATAGTATCAGCCCCATCTTCTGTCTTAGGTGTTGTGTACAGAAACAATCAAACAAACACGACATTGAAATCTTTCTGTATGGTTTAGGTATGAGCACACTCATGATGTGTCAGAAGGAATCTAAAAAATACGTGTGTGTACACCTGTATTGTACGGACAAAAATACTCAGTTTTCCATTAAAACTTGTGCGGCGTGCGCACCCATTTCATTTCAAAGATGAATCATCTCCATGTGTCCTATGAGTGGGTCATTCTAATCCAGGCAGCAAACAAACAAACAAAAACAAAACAAAACAAAAAAAAAAAAAAAAACCGCCACCCCCCCTCCCCCCAAAAAAAACCCCAATTTCTATTCGCCTGGCACGGACAAGGTATAGGCGCGTGCTGTTGTAATACCATAGGGGTATTTAGGGTGATATGGCTTTCCACGTTTATTTCTAAATTACCACTCAGCTCAAGACTCAGGCCATTTTTTTTAGAAAGAAAATTAATTAGAATAATTATTACTTTGCTTATATTCCAGTCCCTCAGTGTCCTCCCGTGGGAGAAAGGAACCACTTCTGTACTGAGTTGTGGTCTACACGAGATTCAGCATCCTGATGTGTTGGAACTGTACAATACACTTCTGTCTGAACGGTATCTGTTTCCACACTGAAGCAGATCAGCTTAGCATGTATGTGACATTCTCTTGCGATACGTGTCATCCAGATTCCTTCAGTCAGATCCTGGGAGCCCTCTCCAATTCAGCAGCGAAGGTCAGTCCCATCACTGCGTCTGGAAGTGGATTGGCGCTTCAGCGACTCTCCAGTCTGCTCGGCGTTAACACCCAATCAAAGTGCCCCCCGAATAAGGGTAGCCCGATGCCAATCTGCCCTGTGCCGCACCACTTCATGTGCCAACATTCCCGGCGCTGCGTGCAGGTCGGTACTGACTGTCTGTGTGGGTAAGGTGAGAAATCAGGTGAACCCCCTCCCCGGGACACACACACACACACACACACACACACACACACACACACAC
>JADBJO010001938.1:77500-80000 GCA_016801955.1 Conus betulinus | reverse complement strand
GAACGATCTAGTTTCACCGACTGGAACTTGATTCATCTTGACGAAGAGTGTCTGAAGCTGCAGTGAGGATTTTGCGATACATTCTTTAAAAGAAGGCCGTTCAGGTAATGTTCATCAAGTTTGTTTTGTAGACAATTTGTTTTTCTCTGGTACCTCGACTTTGTCATTTAGTGACTGCAACCACAAAGAAAACAGGGAAAGAAATTGGAGGATGGAGCCTCACGAAAAGGGAACAAAACACCTTTCAAAAAAGGAACCATAGGAGGCTGGAGGCTAAAAACAAATCTGTGAACTGTAAGTCTGTTTAGGACGTCGTACGTGATGAAAAACAGCGAGAAATGACTGGTAAGATGATGTACGTGTAGAGTCAATAAATCTGTTCTCTCTGATGTCGACACATTGCTGATCACGAATCAACAACATTTAGAGGACCGTCATTTGTTGCAAAGGGACATAAATAAAATCATGGGGTTTCATATCGTAAGAAAAAAAAAAACCCTTCACATTTCAACATGAAACTGGGCAATTTTGAAACTTTCTGTGCCTTTTGTGGTGATAAGTCATCCCTATTTTCAGCCTTATTATTATTTTTTTTTATTTGACTTCTTGAAAGAATTCACGAGTGTTATTTTTAACACTGTAAACCCTTCAAACAAACAGTTACATAGCTACAGTCCGTTATTTCTTTCCTCGTAACATGACACATGTATATCTGCCGCTGTAACATGACACATGTACATCTTGCCGCTGTAACATGACACATGTACATCTTGGCGCTGTAACATGACACATGTACATCTTGCCGCTGTAACATGACACATGTACATCTTGCCGCTGTAAATGATCCCTTTTCAAAGCTGAAATTACAACAGCAATCAGTTGCTATCATTATCATGAGCACTTATATAGCGTCTATCCTCGGCTAGAGACCAAGCTCTAAGCACTTTACAATCCACACTCGTTTGCACAACGGGCTACCTACCTGGGGGTAGCGCCGACTGAAGAGCTGCCGGCTGGCGCTTCATTCAGTCGTTTCCCGTGTCATCCATTTAATGTCGTTCAATATTGTTCACTCAAGTTCCTTACTTCTTTCATTCTTTCCCATTCTCACGCAGGGTGCATGCTATGTGTACGTGTCATCCATACCAACGGCCAAACTGGCCTTCTCTTCCGAAAGTTGTCGGTGGGATTTTACGTGTGTGCAAGATGTTATGCGTGCGTTCACACACGGGTCCTTAGTTTATAGTCTCATTCGAAGGACTGTATGGGAAATAGTCAGAACCAATGTTAACTCCGAGGGAAAAGTCCCCCTGTACTAAAACGGCCCGGCGGAATTTCGAACTCGCAACCCCAGGATCACCATGATGACAAGTCTGGCACTGTACCACTGAGCTATTCGGGCCCCCAAAACAAAGCAAAGCACTTAGGCTTAAAAGTTTGGCTGTTGCAGGCGGAATTTGCAACACGAAGACAGGATGATTGCAACACGAACAAAGACAGGATGATTGCAACAGAAGAAAAGACAGGATGATTGCAACATAACAAAGACAGGATGATTGCAACAGAACAAAGACAGGATGATTGCAACAGAACAAAGACAGGATGATTGGAACAGAACAAAAAACAGAATGATTGCAACAGAACAAAGACAGGATGATTGCAACAGAACAAAGACAGGATGATTGCAACAGAACAAAAAGACAGGATGATTGCAACAGAGCGAAGACAGGATGATTGCAACAGAACAAAGACAGGATGATTGCAACAAGAGCAAAGACAGATCTGTCCGGTTTTGCGGGTATCAACACTCATTACTTCCATTGCATGTTGGAGTGATAGTTTGTGTTGTTGTTGAGCTCAGTTACCAATAATAATAACTAACACATAATCATGATAACTCTGCTCCTTGATGAGATAATTAAATGCCCATAACCCCGACAGAATGCTGATTACGACCCAAATTGCCTAGCACAAATGCTAAAACAGAGCACACACACACACACACACACACACACACACACACACACACACACACACACACACACACAGACACACACACACACACACACACACGCGCGCGCGCGCGCGCGCGCGCATGCGCGCACTGCATGTTTGTGTCTCTATGAGTTGGTTAAAAGCTGTCTTGACCCAGGTTGGAGGCGAAAGTGTCCAGTCGACGTCACGCTGTACTGTGAACGGAAGGGCAGACTGCTTCATGCATCGGAGACCACAGAGGGACTCCATGGACTCTGGGTAATCCACTCCATGGAGACCAGAGAGACCACAGAGGGACTCCATGGACTCTGGGTAATCCACCCCATGGAGACCACAGAGGGACTCCATGGACTCTGGGTAATCCACCCCATGGAGACCAGAGAGACCAGAGAGGGACTCCATGGACTCTGTGTAATCCACTCCATGGAGACCAGAGAGACCAGAAAAGGGACTCCATGGACTCTGTGTAATCCACTCCATGGAGACCAGAGAGACCAGAGAGGGA
>JADBJO010001938.1:60000-67500 GCA_016801955.1 Conus betulinus | reverse complement strand
GCTAACTTTCCCTGTATATAATCAACAAGGATGACATACGTTTCCATGTATATAATCAGAAAGCTGACATAATGTTTCTGTCTAATCATTAACATGGATGACATATATTTCTCTGCATGTAAACACCATGGATGTCATGTATGCGTGTAAGCGTGCGCGCGCGCGTGCGCGCGCGTGTATGTGTGTGTGTGTGTGTGTGTGTGTGTGTGTGTGTGTGTGTGTGTGTGTGTGTGTGTGTGTGTGTGTGTGTGGCTATTCATTGGACCCATTTCCTGCTCTGATCCTCTATTTATCTGGATTGTTGATGTTCTTAAAATGAGGCCCCAGATCCCTTCGCCCTGGCCAACTATTTACCTTAACAAAAACTGACGTCGGCTTCACTCGAAGGTATCGTTGAAATCTTTCCGTTTGTGACTGCTTTTGACATAGTTTGTCGAGGGTGTTGGAATGCATTGTTGTTTTGAGTGCAGTCTATTACAAAGTAGTTGGAAATAGAAAGAAATCAAAACATAGTGGACGTTAATTCTATGACGAATACTCTGACATGATTCGATCAATATCTGTAGTATTTTTTTTTTTATTACTCTCTCCATATACAGATGTAACAACAACAACAACAACAACAACAACAACAACTACTACTACTACTGCTACTGCTACTGCTACTACTACTACTACTACTGCTGCTGCTGCTGCTGCTGCTGTTATCGTTGATATTATCACCTTCACTGCTATGACTACTGGTGCTACTGCTTCTGCTACTGCCACAAGAATTGTCACTACTTCTACCACTATTACTATTGTTGCTGCAGCTACTAGCCTACTTCTGCTCCTGCTCCTGCTTCTACTACTGCTGCTGTTGCTGCTGCTGCTACTACTACTACTACTACTACTACCACCACCACCACCACCACCACCACTACTACTACTACTACTACTGCTGCTGCTGCTACTGCTACTACTACTACTACTACTACTACTACTACTACTGTTGCTACTGCCGCCATCACCTCCATATCTACTAGTACTGCTATTGGCTTTACCACGAACAACTTGAACAACGATTGGTGTTCTTCCTTACTCACCTGGACTTCAGTCCCTTGTGCCACTACCTGAAAGCAGTAAACAAATAACACGTTTTCATTATTTTCCTTTCCCCCCCTCTCTTTTGTTTTATTGCTGTCCCTTCTTTGCTGCCGCACCACTGGCATTGCAGCCACGCCACTTACTCCGACACCCCCCGGCCACAGCCCCAACCCGGCCACAGCCCCACCCACCCGGCCACAGCCCCACCCACCCGGCCACACCCCCACCCCGACCACACCCCCACCCCGACCACTGCCCCACCCCGGCCACAGCCCCACCCACCCGGCCACAGCCCCACCCCGACCACACCCCCACCCCGACCACTGCCCCACCCCGGCCACAGCCCCACCCTGACCACAGCCCCCACCCCGGCCACAGCCCCATCCCGGCCACAGCCCCACCCACCCGGCCACAGCCCCACCCACCCGGCCACAGCCCCACCACGACCACAGCCCCACCCCGGCCACAGCCCCACCCACCCGACCACAGCCCCACCCCGACCACAGCCCCGGCCACAGCCCCACCCACCCGGCCACAGCCCCACCCCGACGACTGTCCCACCCCGGCCCGGACCGCCCCAGCCCGGCAATCTGTAGGGAGCAGTCAATGTCAAACTTGTCAAGAGGCAACTACCGGAGGATGCACTGCACTGCTGCCGAGTCACTTCGGTGGTGTTTCAGTGGCGCCTGTTCTGATCTAACGTACGCAGGACACCACCTACTATACTAAGCTCCCTGCTGACGACAATATTTGCTCAGTCGCGGAGCTGGCGTGAGGGAATTCTCTCTCTCTCTCTCTCTCTCTCTCTCTCTCTCTCTCTCTCTCTCTCTCTCTCTCTCTCTCTCTCTCTCTCTCTCTCTCTCCAGAGGGCACCACCCTGCCCATCCAATGACTCTTATGAAGTTGCCGATACCGGTGACCCCGACACAACCAAACCAAGGTCACAGACGTGGAGAGGACATCGAAACTGAAGTCACCATGACAGCAGGGCATAAAGGGTCACAGAATTTGGACTTTTTTAAAAATAAATGCTGACGAATGAGAATTGCGTTGGTGGAAATGATGCTACGGATTTCCATTCCGGTCTGAGACTGCATTATAGGGCTGCATTCTACGCTTGTCATAATATATCCTGGCGTCAACCAGGCCCGAGAGGTACAGACACCTGCAGTGCTGGTCAGAAAAATTTGAGGTACATTGTCAGAGAGGCCTCCATTTGGTGGATGAAACTCGGCTGTGTGGTCCCAGTCTTCCTAACTGAGCCCATAGCAAACTCAACTCTAGGTAGGAGCCGATCGGGGCAGAAATGTCGAACATGGCTCTGATGGGAATCGAATCTAAGACCTCCCAGCCGTACGTCCTCGACCCCTACCACTTCGCCACAGCGGCTGGTTGTTTTGAATATGTAACAAAATGATACGCAAAGCCGCAGACGAATCAATTCCAAAATGTAACAGTGTACAAAAAACACCAGGCCACACAGGTAAATCATGGTGGACAAAACACTGCGAGGAAGCTGTTGCCTTATACGTGTGTGTGTGTGTGTGTGTGTGTGTGTGTGTGTGTGTGTGTGTGTGTAAAATAATTGCCTTATACATGTGTGTGTGTGTGTGTGTGTGTGTGTGTGTGTGTAAAATAATTGCCTTATACATGTGTGTGTGTGTGTGTGTGTGTGTGTGTGTGTGTGTGTGTGTGTGTGTGTGTGCGCGTGTGTGCATGTGTGTGTGTGTGCGTGTGTGTGTGTGTGTGTGTGTGTGTGTGTGTGAGACGGAGAGGATGGACTACGGGAAGCAACTCTTCCTGGGCCGGGGTTTGAGTGGTGTTTATCTCCCTTGATCGGATCCCCTGTCAATGCGATAGTTGATGGTCAAGAGGCAACTACCGGAGGATGCACTGCACTGCTGCCAAGTCACTTCGGTGGTGTTCAGTGGTGCCTGTTCTGATCTAACATACGCAGGACACCACCTACTAAGCCCCCTACTGACGACAATGATTGCTTAGTCGTGGAGCCGGCATGAGCGAGCTCTCCCTCCAGAGGGCGCCACCATGTCCGTCCAACGACAGCCCCCATGGACTCGCCGATACCGGTGACCCCGACGGAACCAAACCAAGGCCACAGATGTGGACAGGACATCAAAACTGAAGTTACCATGAGAGCAGTGCATGAAAGGCCACAGAATTTGAGACTTTTTTTAATGCTGTTCGATAAGAATGAGGATTATTAAGATGGTGCTACAGATTTCCATTTCGGTCTGAGACTACATGACAGGGCTGTACTCTACACTTCCTTTCATAATATATCCCAGCGTCAACCAGGCCCGAGAAATACAGGCACGTGCATGTTGGTCAGGGAAATTTGAGCAACACTCTCAGAAACGCATCCATTAAGTGGATGAAACTCGACTGTGTGGTCCCAGTCTTCCCAACTGAGTCCGCAGCAAACTCAACCCTGGGTAGAAGCCGGTCGGGGGCAGAAAAACCCACATGACTGATTGGATTCGAACCCACAACCTCCCAGCCAGGAGTCCGTGACACTAACCAGTCCCCCACGGTGGCTGGTTAAAAATTATTTTGTTGTGTGGGAGAGAATGTTTCCTTTTATTTGGTTTCTGTCTGAGCCACAGAATTGAGGCTGGTGTGTGTGTGTGTGTGTGTGGTGTGTGTGTGTGTGTGTGTGTGTGTGTGTGTGTGCAGAATTCTGTGACAAGAGGGGTAACCAGGATACTCTTGTCCAGATCCAGTGAGACTTGAGACAACTATTCCAGCGAGACTTGGGGAGTGTGTGTGTGTGTGTGTGTGTGTGTGGGGGGGGGGGGGGGGGGGGGGGGGGGGGGGGTTCTGCGTCTGGTGGACTGGAAGCCTGCAGGCAGGACTTCTGAACTTCCATTTTTGGCTGGCAGCTGACCAGATATCGGTTTGTCGTGGGCAGTTGGCTAGCTGGGTGTCTGAGGGGGCTGGACTGAGGTTACCCTGGGTGTCTGAGGGGCTGGACTGAGGTTACCCTGGGTGTCTGAGGGGCTGGACTGAGGTTACCCTGGGTGTCTGAGGGGCTGGACTGAGGTTACCCTGGGTGTCTGAGGGGCTGGACTGAGGTTACCCTAGGTGTCTGAGGGGCTGGACTGAGGTTACCCTGGGTGTCTGAGGGGCTGGACTGAGGCACCTCTGGACACTCCATTCTACCTGAGCAACATTTACGCTGGCAGATGAGAACAACTGTTTAAACTCAATCCTCCCTCCTCCCCCCCCCCCCCCCCCCCTCATCCCCCCTGCCCAATATGCCAGTGGCTGTGATGAGTGAGCCTGAAACCGGGGCTCTGATCTAGGTTGTCAGTTAGATTTGAAAATAAAGAAAAGACACGGGGCTGATTTATTGTTAGAATTTAGAGCTGGGGCGTGTGTGAATGTATTGTAATCTTTAAAAGAAATTTTTGAGAAAGAAGTCATTTGAAAATAATAGGTTGTTGAATGTTTAACCGGGCTGGTCTATTTGTTCGATTTTGTTTTAATTGTTGTATTACTGATTGAGAGATGGGCTGTGGTATTGGTTGATGTGGAAAAAAAGAGTTGAATATTGGTAGAATTTGCAGGTTGAGGCAAGCAAATTTAATTGAAGTTAGTGTTACGCCAGCTAGAACCCCTAGATCATCTGAGCTAGACTGGCGGCGTGACAGTGTGTGTGTGTGTGTGTGTGTGTGTGTGTGTGTGTGTGTGTGTGTGTGTGTGTGTGTGTGTGTGTGTGAAATAGTTTTAAGAATAGTCATATGTAAGCACAAACAATACAAAAAGCGCAGGTGACAAAACGAAACACCTGTGTGTCAGTGTGTGGATAATGATAAGTGTGGAGAACGTATCTCCAGCTTTACTTTACATTTCTACTGTGGCGGCGGAGACGTTGAACCAGCTGATCTTTGGTGACGGGTGGAGACAGATCTCTTGAACGGCGACCGCCACTTCATTAACAAAGAAGTCACCACTCACCTCCGTGTACATGGCGTAAATATCCAATTGTAGTTTGTGACTCCTGAGAAGGAATGAAAAAAAAAAGAAAAAGATAAAAAAAAAAAAGGAAAAAAACCCACTCAGCACTAAACCACCAATTGCATGCGTTTGGTTAGCAAGCTAGCTAGACGACTGTGGATATTTTCTTTCAAATGCTCTCCTTTTCTCATTTTCGTTCGTTAATTAGTTGGTTAATCAGTTTGTTAGTCAGTCAGTCAATAAATATGTTATTTAGTTCGTTTGTTCGTTCGCTCGTTAGTTAGTGAGTTGGTTGGCTGGATAGTTAGTTATTTGGTTAGCCAGCCAGCTTCTTTAGTTAATTATTTATGTAGTTAGCTACTTACTTATTAGCTTATACATTATTTATTTTATTTCATTTTGTTTAATATAATTATTTCGCCGTCATTTTTAGTGATGGAAAAATAGTTAACCTGCACCTGTTTTTTTTTTTTTTTTCTTAGTGTGTGTGTGTGTTTTACTAAACCAAAACGAAGTCTGCTCTAGCCCACTTTCAGCTGTTTTCATGTGACTGATAATGGTTAGGTTGTTAAACAGTACAAGTGATCACTTTGACTCAATATCTTTTTTTTTTTTTTTTACCTCTCATGTGTTCTCCGATGGATAATCATAGGTTCAAAGATGGTATCTTCAGGTGTTGATCATATTTTACCGATTGGTTGTATTTTCTGTTTGACCCATTTCTGAGTGGCAGTTATTCTGTCTACATTTTTGTTCCGGCTGCATGGTACAATTATTGCAGTTTAGTGTGTGTGTGTGTGTGTGTGTGTGTGTGTGTGTGTGTGTGTGTGTGTGTGTGTGTGTGTGTGTGTGTGTGTGTGTGTGTGTGTGTGTGTGTGTGTGTGTGTGTGTGTGTGTGTGTGTGTGTGTGTGTGTGTGTGTGTGTGTGTGTGTGTGTGTGTGAATTTTTAAATAGCATATTTCCATTTGGCACTAAGAGGCGGACCACAATGATGGACAGCATATTTCAATTTGACACCAAGAGATGGACTTCAATATTGATTGGCACAGTTCCGTTTGACACTAAGAGGTGTACTATAATTATAGATACTATGATTCAATTTGACACTAAGAGGTGGACTGCAATTATAGATGGCACATTCCTATTCGACTCTATGAGGTGGACTACAATTATAGATGGCATAATTCCATTTGACATTGAGAGGTGGACTACAATTATAGATGGCATATTTTCATTTGACACTAAAAGGTGGACTACAATTATAGATGGCATAATTCCATTTGACATTGAGAGGAGAACGACAGTTATAGATGACATAACGCCATTTGACACTAAGATGGGGACTACAGCTACAGACGGCATAATTCTGTTTGACACTAAGATGTCAACTACAATTATAGATGACATAATTCCATTTGACACTAAGAGGAGGACTACGATTATAAATAGTATAATCCCATTTGACACTAAGAGGTGGACTACAATCATAGATGGCATAATTCTCTTTAATACTAAGAGGCTGACTACAATTAGAGATGGCATAATTCCATTTCATACAAAGAGGTGGGCTACAATTACAGATGGCATAATTCCATTTGATGTTAAGAGGTGGACTACAATTAAAGATCATATAATCCCATTTGACACTTAGAGGTGGACTGCAATCATAGATGGCATAATTCCCTTTGACGCTAAGAGGTAGACTACAATTATAAATGGATAAATCTATTTGATGTTAAAAGGTGGAGTAAAGTTATAGATAGTATAATTCCATTTGACAATAAGATGTAGACTACAATTATAGATGGCATAATTCCCTTTGATGCTAAGAGGTAGACTACAATTATAGATGGCATAATTCCCTTTGACACTAAGAGGTAGACTACAATTATAGATGGCATAATTCCATTTGACACCTAGAGGTGGAGTACAATTATATATGGCATAATTCCCTTTGACACTAAGAGGTGAACTATAATTATAGGTAGTATAATTCCATTTGACACTAAGAGCCATGTATGTATGTGTGTATGTGCCTACACACACACACACACACACACACACACACACACACACACACACACACACACACACACACACACACACACACAGACTCAGAGAGTGTGCAGACGCGCGCGCACGTGTGTGTGTGTGTGTGTGTGTGTGTGTGTGTGTGTGTGTGTGTGTGTGTGTGTGTGTGTGTGTGTGTGCGTGCGTGCGTGCGTGTGTGTGTGTGTGTGTGTGTGTGTGTGTGTGTGTGTGTGTGTGTGTGTGTGTGTGTGTGTGTGTGTGTGTGTGTGTGTGTGTGTGTGTGTGTGTGTGTGTGTTCATATACTATGTGTGCGTCAGTCTGTGTCTGTCTGTCTGTCTGAGTCTGAGAGAGAGAGAGAGAGAGAGAGAGAGAGAGAGAGAGAGAGAGAGAGAGAGAGAGAGGT
>JADBJO010001938.1:42500-50000 GCA_016801955.1 Conus betulinus | reverse complement strand
CCTACATTGTCCATAGAATGTCGGTGCTTCAGCGATCCCCCCCCCCCCTCCCCCCTCCCAAACAGAAAACTGGCAATGTTTGGATTGAAGTGAAAAAGGCGGCCTTGAAAGATGCCCTTATCTCGCATTTATGCTCGAGGCATTTGCCAACCGTTTACATTCTTGGGTGGTGATAATGATGATTGGTTAGACTAACTTCAAATCGTTGGGTTTGGGTGCACTGAGAATCTGGGCATGAGTGGCCTTGTTACAACAGACCTGTAGTACATTGTACAGTGCGTGGGATCCCATCAATGTTTACACATGAACACAATGCGTACTTTGACGAAAAGGGAATTATCCAGTACAATTGTATGGCGTGACGGTGACCCGGACCTGACGTTCTCGAACACAATGAGCACCGTCTTTATACTGTGTATTTTTCATCTGTCTACACACACACACACACACACACACACACACACACACACACACACACAGAGAGAGAGAGAGAGAGAGAGAGAGAGAGAGAGAGAGAGAGAGAGAAACAGACAGAGAAACAGACAGAGACAGACAGAGACAGACAGAGAGACAGGGATTGAAAGAAGGAGATGAAAACAAGTAGCACTGACTCAGAAATGGTGGAGCAAAAGCATGATCATTTTTAAAAGAAACAAACAAAAGCTCTTCAAAGAGGACTAAACAAACCACTGATCAAAGGCATGTAAGCACAATACCTACAAGATGAACGCAATGCCCACAAGACGAACACAATACCTACAAGATGAACGCAATGCCCACAAGACGAACACAATATCTACAAGATGAACGCAATGCCCACAAGACGAACACAATACCTACAAGATGAACGCAATGCCCACAAGACGAACACAATACCTACAAGATGAACGCAATGCCCACAAGACGAACACAATACCTACAAGATGAACGCAATGCCCACAAGACGAACACAATACCTACAAGATGAACGCAATGCCCACAAGACGAACACAATTCCTACAAGATGAACGCAATGCCCACAAGACGAACACAATACCTACAAGATGAACGCAATGCCCACAAGACGAAACACAATACCTACAAGATGAACGCAATGCCCACAAGACGAACACAATTCCTACAAGATGAACACAATTCATATAAGAAGAACACAATTCCTACAAGAAGAACACAAAAATTCCTACCATATGAACACAGTTCCTACAAGATGAACACAATACCGATATCAAAAGCAAGGCGCACTGTTTGAAGAAGGTGAACAAAGCAACAATAATAAAGAGAACAAAACAGCAACATAAAGAGAGCAAAACAACAATGATAAGGAGAACAAACAACCATGATGAAATCTTTGTGTAACGTTTGTAGAGGACGAAGCACAAAAACACTTTGAAGCATAATCACTTACTGTTATTGTCAATACAAGCATTACCATCAGAACTGGCATCTTTGTGGCTACCAGTCTCTAAACAATATTTTAATGGAAGAAAAACACACATATCAAATACAAAACCTTGCCCTTACATTGTACTAGAGTATTATGAAATAGCGTTTGACTATGAACGGTCTTGCTGTTTACATTTTCAAATCTTTTCTTTTTTATCTACAGTTGTGATTATGACTTTTGTTCTCCAAACTTTTTTTTTTTCCTACTCACGTTTTCGTAGCCATTTTGATCTGCAGTTTATCCTGACCTGAAAAATACTTCGTTCTGTTGCAAGTTTACCGAAGTTCCATTTGGGTGTGGAAGTCCAGTTCTCGTTTGTTGCACAAAACAGCTTTCCAACCCATTGTAAACATAGACATTTTTTTTATTCTAATAAATAATCATAGTCAGCATGCTACTGTCCATCCATAAACAACACACAGGCATTGCATGGAGAAAAAAGAAAAAGTGGGAAATTTGGATACTGGAGGACAAAAACAGGACAAAAGGACATACTGAAGGGCAATCTTTTGTGTTCACACAAACTACGTTTCCAGACACTGGTCTCTGCTGCAGAAAAGAGTTGTCCTGATAACACATGTGATATGCCATGACCTCTTGCAGGTCGGTAAACCAACACCACCCCACAACGTGAAATTAGAAAAAAAATGCAAACATATAAACGTATTGCCAGATTATCCTGAATATGTGTGAGATATTCCATAAAGAGGAAAAACCGCCTTGGGCTGGTGTAACCGTTATTAATGGCTATTCTGGTCAACATCGGCCATCATCTGTAGCCTATAATGAACATACTTATTTTCAGAAAGATCGGCCAAGAACTTTCTGAGATTTTCAATAAAGAAGAAAACCATTATGGGCCGTTAGTAACGGCTATAACGGTAACCTTAAAGATCAGGCATCATCCGTGACCCATAATGAACATCCCTACAAATTTCAGAAAGATCAGTCCCGTACTTTCTGAGACATTCCATGAAGAAGAAAAACCGTTAGGGGCCGTTACAGCCATTAGTACGGGCTATAACGGTAAACTAAAACATTGGGCATCCGTGACCCAAAATGAACATACCTACAAATTGTCAGAAAGATCGGCCACGTACTTTCTGAGATATTCTATGAAAAAAGAAAAACCGTTATGGGTCGTTATAGCCGTTAGTAACAGCTACAAAGGTACACTAAAACGTCCGGCATCATCCGTGACCCATAATGAACACACCTACAAATTTTCAGAAAGATCGGCCAAGTACTTTCTGAGATATTATATAAAAAAAAAGAAAAACCGTTATTGGCAGTTATAGCCGTTAGTAATGGATATAACGGGGTAAAATTAAAACATCGGGCATCATCCGTTACCCATAATGAACACACTTACACATTTTCAGAAAGATCAGCTTAGTAGTTTTGTCTGGAGTGAGTGGAACACATTTTGACCACGGACGGACAGACAGAAAGACAGTCAGACACACACAGACAGCATTTTTCTTCGTTCCCATTCTAAAGTACTCCCTGTTCTATAAGAACTGGGAGTCCAAAAATCACGATCATCGATCGTGACCATCGATCACCCCAAGCGGCATCCTCGTTACTTCTACCGTGACCATAACCAGCTGCGCCGTTACACTCACCGCGTTAATCTTAGCCATGCGCATGCCACCAAGGAAAGCGTAGGAATCGGCGGAGCGGGTGCCCGAGGCGTAGAGCATGAAGGTCGCCGTGGGGTCGACGTGGTACAGGTTGTGGGCTCCAGGCGTGACTAATCTCCACAGGTGAACTTTGGTGGACTTAGGCACCACTTTCTGTGGGACATGTGAACCAAAGGTTCTCTCTCTCTCTCTCTCTCTCTCTCTCTCTCTCTCTCTCTCTCTCTCTCTCTCTCTCTCTCTTAAAATCTGTTCTCTCTCTCTCTCTCTCTCTCTCTCTCTCTCTCTCTCTCTCTCTCTCTCTCTGATCACGCGCGCGCGTGCGTGCGTACGTACCTGCATGTGTATGTGCGCACGCACTCGTCGAGTGCGTACGTGCGTACGTGTGTGTGTGTGTGTGTGTGTGTGTGTGTGTGTGTGTGTGTGTGTGTGTGATGTGTGCGCGCATGTGCGTGTTGTGTCTGCGTGTGTGTGTGTGTGGGGGGGGGGGTGTGCCTACGTTCATGTGTGTGAGAGTGGGTGCATGCGCGAGTGTGTGAGCGCGCGCGCCTGCCCTTCCAGGGTTGTTCTGGGGGGGGGGGGGGGGGGGTGACAATTCCTTTCTGCATCGGGGGCGAAGGCAAATTACTTTGCCCTGTGGAGACATCGAGTCAAACCCCGGCCCCAACCCCGATCAAGGCAACGCTTCGTGGGCTGGCAACACGCGGCAGATCCGGCTCTCCACCTCCTATCCCTCACGCTCTACCAAGGAAGCTTCTATGGCGGAAGTGATTTCAAGGCTGGACAGCATGGACACCACCCTCAACAGGAAGCTGGACGACGTGAAACAAGACGTGAGTCATCTCCGGCAGGAGTGTGGTGTTCTTCACGAACTTGTGAGTGATCTTAAGAGCCAACTTAATGATCTGCGACACAAGAATGACAGTTGGAAAAACAGAATAAGGACAAATGGAAAAAAGTGGATGGTTTACAGAAGAAATGTGACGATCTGGAAAATAGGTCAAAACGGAACAATCTGATTTTTTATGGTATCCCGAAAAGGGAGAATGAAAGTAGTAAAATTTGTGAGGGACTAATTCAGGATGCCATCACTGATAAATTAGAACTGACAGATACCATAGAATTTGACCGTATCCATCGACTTGGCTCTAAACTTGACGCCCCCATCGTTGCTCGGTGCTCCTTCTATAAACAAAAAGTTAAAACCCTAAAAGCGAAACAAAAACTGAAGGGCACCGGAATATTCATTGGGGAGGATTTTTCACCAAGTGTCCGTGAAATCAGGCGTAAGTTGAGCCCATTTCTGAGAGGCCAGAAGCGAAGGCAAACAAACACGAATGATTTTTGACCATTTGCCTATTAATGGCAAAAAGTTTGCTCTAGATGCTGACGACTCTTTAAAAGAAGTGAGATAGGTTGTCGGCGGCCTTTAATGGAGGTGGGCAGTTTTCAGAGGGACACAAAGGTCTCGCTGCCATCTAAACATTCCCTTTCTTGCTCACACACTCGTTCTGTGGCGCCGAGCGGGGCATGTGAAAATCAAGCGCTCGTCCTCTCGGTTGAAAATGTTATAAACCCAGATTCTTCTTCGCATGTTTTGGTTTCCCATGCGTCGTTTGGTGTCAGGGAGGGGGTGGAAGGAGACTTTTTCTCTAATGGAGTTATGCAGAGCAGTGTTTTCTCTGAAAACAATACTCCAGATCCTGTTCCACGCTCTAAACTATCTTCTGTACATACCCTGAGACCTTCATCATTTCTGTCTTGGAACGTGAATGGTTACGTTCAAAGTTAATATTTAATGACTTCTTGTTTTATGTTTCTTTTTTCGATGTTGTTTGCCTGGTGGAGATTTTTTGAAAAAGCTGGATTGCAGTTCATTCGTTCAGTTTGAAATGTAAAATTCACTAGTCAAGGGAGAAACTCAGGGGGAATAATTTTGTTTAATAAAAAAAAGAAGTTGTGTCCGTTTGTGCATCAACTGAACATTAGGTATGAAAATATGTCTGCTTTCGTTTCTTGATAGGCGGCTGTTTGGGTGTTCTTGTCACGTTCTATATGTATGCGTGTATATTCCACGGAAAGTTCTCCGTTCTATGGTTATTTTGGTTACGATCAGGGGATTACAATACTTGAAGATTGTGTGACTGACTTAGTACTAACACTGGATGATGTTTACGTCATGATCTGTGGTGATGAATAGCCGCTTTTTCAACTCTTTCTCCGCCTCGACCAGTAAACAATCATACACCTCATTTTGAAGACAGCACTAAGCATTCTAATCGTCACTCTCAAGATACACAGGTAAACACTTATTGAAAATTGTTGATTAATATGTGTGTGCTGCCCTTGATCTAGTTGTTCTCAAAGGTTTATGTAATGACGACCAAGAAGGTCGCTACACATATACCGGTGAAAATGGATGTAGCGTGAATTATTATTTTATTTTGCCTAATGACTTTTATGACATCATTTGTGATTCGTTTGACATGAATGTTGTTGACCGCATTGAATCTGACTATTGTCCTCTTGATCTTTCCCTTTCGGTTCAGAATGTGTTTAACAGAAATGATGATAAGGAGATACAAATTATTAAAAAGTTTGTGTGGAATGAACAGTACAGTCAAGATTTTTATGGTAAACTCCGTGAAGCAGGAAATCTCAGTAGACTACTACAAATGCCATAGTGTTAATTGATGTGAATATCAATGAAGCACTGAATCTGTTTAACGATTGTATAAGAACATGTGCCACATGCATGAAAAGAACATAAAGATGGGCCAGACTAAATGTAAAGAGGGATGGTTTGACGCAGAATGTCATCTTAACAAGAAAAAAATGCATACTTTGTTGGGAATATTTCGTAGAACTTTGGATAAGAATGATAAAAAATCTGTATGTTAGGGCTAGGAGAGAATACAAAAATTTGTTAGTTAGTTAGAAAGAAACAAATGTTTGATAATAGTAGACTAGAAGAGCTTGTGGTATCTGCTCATAATCAAAAAGATTTTTGGAACTGTATGTAAAAAAAAAATTCACTGAAACGTAATAATATCCCATTGGAGGAATGGTTCCAACATTTTGAGTCCTTACCGAACAAAGATTTACCAAAGGAATCTGATTACGTTCTACCAAATGCGGAAAATGAGTTCATTGACCATCCTGTTTCAAGTGACGAAGGTTTGCTTGCACTTAAAAAATGAAATCTGGCAAGGCTGCAGGTCCTAACAAAATGATTGGATGATTGTAGCTATTGCTGTGTCTGTTTTCAATGATGGTGCCAACACTCTTGGGCACATCCTGGAGAAGCTAGACCTGTCTGTGGGTTTGTTCACCGAGCGATTCCTTCACGCTAAAGACACGAGCCTCATTCTGACAGCCCAGCGCAGGGCCCCTATGGCTACCAAGGAGTACAGAAGGAGGAAGAGGCTTCAGAGGCTATGCAGAGAAGAAAAAACTAGCAGAACTGGAGGGGTTTCCATACCAGGCAGGCTGCTATTGACCTCACAAAGGTATGTTGCAACCTATTTTTATCAACGACATTTTTCGCCGAAAAGTGACATTTTCTTCAACATTGGAAGTCATATCTCTGTTATTTTCCAAGCTAGAGCTATGGAATTTTGTGTGCCATTTCTACATATAAAAAGCTGGATTATGAACCTCATTCAGGGTTATACCTGTGATAACTTAGATTTTTATGATACTTTGATTTGTGTTATATTATGACAAATTGTAGCATTTTTTAAAAAGTGTGAAACTCAGAAAGTTACTGTAGAAATGATATATTGGAGGTTCATGATCCAGGTAAACTACTTTTACAGCTACATGCAAAAAATTATACCTCTAGCTGAACTCAGAGCTGAATAAAATGGGTCAGAGTAGTATGTTACTATAAATAGAATTCCGTAGCTATAGAATCGGTCTTTGACCAATTACGCAATAAAAAAATGATTAAACATAAAACCAAGAATTTTCTATAAAAGAACAATGTTTTTTCAATATAGTGACCAATTTTTATTGAAATCTGATGAAAACTACTTCAGATATAAAAATCAAACTAAAATTACTCTACGCTAAGTAGTACTGTCCCCTTTATGATAATTTTCTTGTAATATTGTTATCGCCATTTCATATGGGGCTATGGCCTTAAATGATTAAATTATCTGAATTATCTGAATCTGAATCTCTCTCTCTCTCTCTCTCTCTCTCTCTCTCTCTCTCTCTCTCTGTCTGTCTCTCCGTCTGTCTGTCTGTCTCTCTAAATCAAGTTGATCTCTCTCTCTGTCTCTCTCTCTCTGTCTCTGTCTGTCTCTCTCTCTCTCTCTCTCTCTCTCTCTCTCTCACTGATCACGCGCGCGTGCGTACGTAAATGCATGTGTATGAGCGCGAGCATTCGAGGGTCGAGGGGCGTACGCGCGC
>JADBJO010001938.1:22500-35000 GCA_016801955.1 Conus betulinus | reverse complement strand
TGTCTGTTCAAAAACCCACGTCGTCTTGCATACAAACACAACAAAGGGAAAGAGGCTCAAACATATTTGTTTTTCTCTGATCATGTGTAGGAATAATCCCATAAGCCACTAGCAACATGCTCCGACGTTTAGGAAGACACATCTGAATTTTTAACTCTCATTACCGAAGAAGACCCAAGTCTTCCATCTACATCTATAAGAGCTTTTCAGAATGAAACCAGTCTATAAATGAGTATATCACGGCTGTGCACATTGAAGCGTTTACGACTCACCGTTCTAGTAACCCTAACAGGGATAACAATACAGAAAGTCAGAGTGATAGAGCAGTTATAAACAGGGCATGATACCAGCTTCCTTTTCCTTCAGACAAAAAAAAAAAGACTTAAAAAAGAAAAAATCCCCATCGTGGGACCATCGACAGACCACTGACGAGTGAAAATGCCTCGAGCTCTTCTCACCAATCAGAAAATGTTACTATATTTGGAGCATGTAGATAACCAAATAAGCTGACCGTAATTCGGGTAGATTTCCTCTTTAACCCCCATTCCTTTAACGCAACATTTAACTTGATCCTAGCGAAGATGAAGAGGATATTCTGACAGAAAAAACGCAAAATAAAACTCGTCTTTGTTTTCCATCTCTGTCTTCTTTATTCATGAATATTATTTCATATATCAGGTTAACATAATAATAATGATAATGAAATAATAAATAATAACAAAGCATTTATAAAGCGCCTGCCAAAGGTTCTAGGCGCTGACGATCCACACTCTCATGTACACAACGGGCTGCCTACCTGGGTAGTGCTGACTGAAAAGCTGCCGGCCGGTGTTTCATTCAGTCGTTTCCAGCGTCATCCAGTCAATATCATTTACTCAATGTCCTTATTTCCTTCATTCTTTCAATTTCTCGCGCAGGGTGCATGCTATGTGTAACGTGTCATCCATGCCAATGGCCAAACTGACATCTTCCGGAAGTTGGTAATGGGATTTTACCTGTGTGCAAGATGTTATACGTGCGTTCACACATAAAACCTCAGTTTATAGTCTCCGGCGAAGGACTCTTTGGAAAATGCGAGTCGAACCAACATTAACTCCGAGGAAAAATTCCCCTGTACCGAAACGAACCTGCAACCCCAGGATCACCAAGATTCTGAGTCCGGCGCTCTACCAACTGAGCTATTCCGACCCCCATGGGTTATACGATTCTTCCGATTCGGTTAACTCCATTCCGACCCGAAAGAAGAGATCTCGACGTTCGTCCCATGTACCGAGGAGCCCTTTCCTTGACCCCCCTACCTATGCTACTCATTCGTGTACAACATCGCTAAAAACGAAAAGGGCAGTGTCTGCTACCTTCTCAGTGCCAACCGCACGAATCTCATGTGGCAGCGTGACTGTGTACACGATTCCACGTTTCACATAGAAGTCCTCTGTCCAGCCGTGGGTCAAACAAGGGAGTGGTCACTGTCACATGGACGTCAAAGTTGGAGTTGGTGCTGACGTGTAGCTGCACGTCTGTGTCGTCCCGTTTCCTGCCGAATGCATGTACATAGATCCGTAAGCAAGTGCATAGGTCTAGAAGCATGTACATAGGTCCGTAAGCATGTGCATAGGTCTAGAAGCATGTACATAGGTCCGTAAGCATGTGCATAAGTCTAGAAGCATGTACATACGTCCGTAAGCATGTGCATAGGTCTAGAAACATGTACATAGGTCCGTAAGCATGTGCATAGGTCCATAAGCATGTACTTAGGTCTATGAGCATGTACAGTAAGCATCCATAAGCATGTACAACGTCTATAAGCATGTACATACATCTATCAGCATGTACATCATGCGTCTTTAAGCGTGTACATAGGCTCTATCTATAAGCACGTACAATAAGTCTATAGCATATACAATAAGCGTCTATAAGCATACACATCCATCAACCAGCATGTACAACACGCGTCTATAAGCGTGTACATAGGTCTATTAGCATGTGCAATAAGCGTCTATAAGCATGTACAACCGTCTATAAACATATACAATTAGTGTCTGTAAGCATGTACATACTAAGCGTAAGTGTGTACAATAAGCGTCCCTAGACATATAAGCATGTACATGCGTATAGGCATGCACAATACGCGTCTATACAAGCATGTACTAAGCGTACATAATCTATAAGCATGTACATACAATAAGCGCGCATAAACATGTGCGTGCATAAGCATGTAGAAAAAGCGTCTATAGGCATGGACATACGTCGTACAATAAGCGTCTGTAAAAAGCATGTACAAATAATACGTGTCTATAAGCATGTACACTGTCTTTATAATCAAGTACGTAAAATTCAGGGACTGGGAATCATGAAATATACTTCCATTAAACAATGCACATAGATATCTAAAAGCCTGTACAAGAAACGTTTATGAGCATGGCACGTCTGTCTATAAGAATGTACGATAACCATCTTGTGCATACGTCTATAAAAACGTTGTACAAGAAGCGCCTACAGTATCTTACGTTTATAATGCGTTACAAACGTCCATTCAAGTACTATCATCTGAAGGGACAGTTACATCGACAACAGAAGAAATGGTTTATGACTATTTCATAGATGATGCGTGTTCATAATTCGTTACAAAACTTTTATTGAAATATATATGATCTGAACAGACATCGACTTCTGAACAAAGGTCTGTGACGGTGTATGGTCTGCAGTGGACATGTGCACATCAAGCATACGAACTTGCCGTAATAAAAAAGAAAGTGAACACCACTTACTAAATGGCTTTTTACTTTTAAATTCGTAATCTATTCACCTATTTCCTTTCAGCTAATAAATAGATGAAATCTGAGTTTAATTGTGTTGGTGTATCTCAAAATGGTCTGGTTGAAAAAATGAAAACGAAAATGAAAAGAAATAGTATTATAGTAAAAACTCACACATTTTCCATGTAGCCGAAGATAAACTCAGTCCCCTGAGAATCCGGAGCTGAATGCAAAAAAAAAAGAGAGTATTTTTTAATGGAATACACAGGTAACAGAGAGAGAGAGAGAGAGAGAGAGAGAGAGAGAGAGAGAGAGAGAGAATACGAATATATTTATTGAGGGTAAAATGGATAAGCTTGATAAGCTTACAGCTTTTTTATACCATGCCCTCAAGAACAAAAACAGTAACGTACAATATCAAAATGAACATATAAATGGCACACGAAAAGGAACAATGAACAAGTTTACGGCTAAGTCACAATTTAGGAATAATGTACATTCGGAAAAAAAAGAAGCGAAAAGAAGCATGTGCGCCAGCGCACGGGCTCAAACACACACACACACACACACACACACACACACACACACACACACACACACACACACACACACACACACACACACACACTTACGTGCACGTGAAACTCTCATACATACATACGAGCACGTGAACGTGTAAACACACACACACACACACACACACACACACACACACACACAACACAAATATACATGTACACACATACACACAACGCGCGCGCGCACACGTACGCGCACACGCGCACACGCGCACGCACGCACGCGCGCACACACACACGCGCACACACACACACACACACACACACACACACACACACACATCAAGCACAAACGCGCACATGCATTTCTGCATACATAATCACTTTAAATGCTCGCCTCCTCCACACAAACACCATCGTATACCATCAAACACTTACAGTACAAGTACATCACCAATTCAAATCACATGAACATGCGTAAGAGAACTCATCAAGTTGAGGTTGCTGTACATCATGTTACTCAACATGTTTAGTTTTCAAACTGTTCTATCAAATGTGCGTGGTATGCCTTCCCAAATGACAAAACGTTTGATCTGCATTTAATGTGATCATGTATGTCATTCCATAATTCTGGAATAAATGAGAGAAAACATAAAAAGATTAGTTCTTGGGAGAAGAATGCGGATATTACGTTTGTTACGAACATTATCAATGGGAATTTGTAGTTGAGATCAGCATGTGTTAAATTGTTCACAATCTTAAACATAAAAACGGCTTTGTTGTAACGACATTTAAGACTGAAGGGGGGAATATCTAATTGTTTATCATCTGCAAGGACAAGAGAAGAGAGGGTTTAAGAAGAATTAGCTTGAAAAAGCGTCTGTATAAGCTGTCAAGAGGTTTTAAGCAATTTTGTCTGGCCTGATCCCAACATGTTGATGCATAATCAGTATCTGGCTGAATGTATGCACGAAAAAATAGCTAAGTGGTATGCTGATCCAGAATTTTTTTTTTATTCAACTGGGATGTTTTCTTGGAAAACCTTTTGCAAAACATAGAAATATGTTCGGACCAGGATAGGTTATTGGCTATAGTAAGTCCTAGTAATTTGTAGAAACTTACGTCTTCTAATGCTTTATCATTAACATTTAACTCCAGTAATTTATTCTTAATGTTCTTTCGTTTCTGTCTGTTGTAACTAACATGAATTTGGATTTATGAGGATGAACTGCCATATGATTTTCTTCCGTCCAGGAAACAAGCCTTAGTATATCAATTTGTAAGGAGGCGCATACTGCATCAGAGTTTTTATTTTCATTGTAAATGGTAGTGTCATCTGCAAAAAGTTCGCAAGGCGATATCAAATGAAGTGGAAGGTCATTTACATACATTTAAAATAATATAGGACCCAGAACCGATCTCTGGGGAACTTGATAATTGTTCGAAGCAACAGAAGATAAAGTGGGATCTTGAAAGACTGCTTGTCTTCTGTTATGAGGAAAAGATGCAATGAGTTTTAAGGAATTATCATTCAAGCTGCACATAGTTAATTTTCTAGAGAGAATACTGTGATTGATGGTGTCGAAAGCTTTCGCAACATCAACAAAAATTGCACCAGTAAATAAATTATTGTTTGTGTTTAAATGCCATTTTCTCAATAAGATTGGTCAGCATGGTATGGCACGAATGATTCCTTCTAAATCCATTCTGATTTGGGTGAAATAAAATCATACTTTTTAAAATGGGACTGTAGATTTTGTTTGATATGTTTTTCGAGGGGTTTAGACAGTCGTTCCACCAATCAACCAGTCGTTCCACCAATCAATCAGTCATTCCACCAATCAACCAGTCATCCCATCAATCAACCAGTCATTCCACCAATCAACCAGTCTTTCCCTTACTCCATGGCGCGTATCACCTCTGGGACCATGACCCAATCAAGCGGTCAGTCCATTACTCAACCAGTCCATTGATTATTTAACCAGTCGGTCCATCCATCAGCCAGTTAGTTCATCAACCTAACAACCCCTTCCTCACTGCATGCCACGTACCACTGAGGACCCCAGGAAGCAGCAACACTGTCAGCACAGCTAGCACCTGCCTCAACATGCTGGTCAGTGGCTCCAGCACTGCAGTTCTCACAGCCTTCGTCTCTTCTGTCGGCGTTCCTTTCTGCTCTGTCCTGTCTCCCCCTGTTCCTCCTATCTGTGTATCAGCCACAAACCAAGGCATGTGGGCATTGAAAGGATGAACGACTGTTACAGAGGTCCTTGTTGTACGTTATACTTGTGGATTCTCTCTCTCTCTCTCTCTCTCTCTCTCTCTCTCTCTCTCTCTCTCTCTCTTGTTCAGTTGATATTATGGAAAACAAATTGACACAGCCATACTGTGTGTCAGATTGGGTTTCTGACAGCGAACAGGGAACGGATGGAATTCTGATCCTAACTCTTTGAAAATGGTCACGTGAGTCAGTTGGACAGTGTGGCAGACTCTGCGTTTGGTGGGGGTAGGGGAGTGGATGGAAATCCTGCCGGAAATGACACTTTTAACAAAGATACTTTGGAAGTGACATACACTGACGGACAACATCAGTCGTCTGACAATGACCCGTCCATAACCATGATCACAGTGGCTGACGATGCCAGGAGTGACGATGACTTACAGAATGACACACAGATCAACACAGAGACCACTGAGCATGAAAACCAGCTGCAGTCCTTAAACAAATCTAAAAAAAGACACCCCCAGTCAGTCATGGCGAAACAGTGGACAGAGTGAACACTGACCTAGAACGGCCAACGAGTTCGACAGATGACACAAACATACATGTTGTGACCGATGATGTGATAGAGACGCTACAAAAATCGACAGACAGTGAACGAAATGACAAAGGCTCTACTGCAACAACCCAAACGGAGCGATTGACGCGGACCTCGAAACAAAATAACACAAACGACAGAACAACCCGGCTAAGGAGTGCTTCATGCACAAATGCTGCTTCAAAACGCCAGACAACACTTCGAGAGGTCACAGCTCAAAGTAGAAAACAGAGATGAGTTATAGGGGTTCGGCCAGGCTCATGTCATGCAAGACATTCGATTTATGGCATATAACATCGAAGGTCTTTCTCGGGTTTATGATCCTGAGCTCCGATCTTACATTGCTGATTTTGATTTCTGTCTCCTAGTTGAAGCGTTTGCAACTAGATTCCCTGACCATTTGTTCCCCAACCACCAGACGTTTGTCATACCAGGCATTAGACTGTCAGATGGTGTCACATCCAGACTGTCGGGGGGACTTGCGCCGCTTGTGAAAAAAGAGCTGACCAAATATATTGAAAAAATCGATGTTGAATATGGCAACGTTATTGTGTTGAATTTGTCAAAAAAATTGTTTGGGACAGACTCACCAGTACTTTTGTTTGGTGTATATATACCGCCTTCCTCTTCTCCATACTATCGTGATACAGACCAAACAAATGGCATTACTGTGTTTTAGAGCAATGTATTATGGACATTGTGGAATCTCTTGGCAACTTACCTGTTTTGTTGCTCGGTGACTTCAATGCACGTACAGGGGTGAAAATGGTACAGAGGAAGATGATGATGTCACACACTCATTTGTCCTTTGCAGGAAGACACTCATGACAACGTTTTACTGCGAACTTCGAAAGGTAAGATACAGAATGATTGGGTAAATGCTTGTTGAATGTTTGCAGCTCTTTTGATCTGTTCATGCTTAATGGTGCCATTAAAGTTGATACTGACTTCGGTCACTTCACCAATGTGTCACCAACAGGATGTAGTATTGTTGATCATGTTATTGTGTCTAGATGTATCTTAAAATATTATATCTCTTTAAATGTTCGGCCAAGAATAGAATCAAAACACATGTCAGTTTGAAGTTGTATTCAGCACTAAAGTGTATGTAGCTAATCTACAGAATCAAAAATATACTTTTAACCTGAAAAAATCGCATGGGACCAAGAAAAAAAATTGATGAATTCAAAGGTAAATTGATGGGTGATGAGTTTCAGGAAAACATGGAAAGGGCAACTGACTTAATAGATACTGATATTAATGAAGCGATTTCTGTGTTTAATGAGTCATTAATTGGCGCTAGTAGTTGTATGAGAAAAACAATTACAATAGGCAAAGAAAGAACAGACCCATGGTTTGATACGGAATGCAGCCAAGAAAAAAAGCAGCTCCGCCATAATTTGAGACAGTACTACAGACGGACAGACGATGATGAGAAATCAGAAATATGTATAATCAAAAGCGCAGAGATTATAAAGAACTGCTCAGACTAAAAGAAAAAACTCATCGAGAAAAAGTTGTAAAGACTTTACATGACAACATAAACGACTCTACGAAATTTTGGAGCAAATTAAAATCTTTGTCGTGTACAAAATCAGTTGAAAATGACATTAGCAAGGATGATTGGTATCAACACTTTTCAGAGGTCTTTCAGTCCAACTGGACTACCGATGAACAAAACGAGCCTGTTGATGAGAGAGAAGTACAAATCGATAAAGAATCAAATCACTTTCAACACAGACATTCTGGAACAGGATATCTCAGAAAGTGAAATTTACGCTGCAGTACGTTCATTAAAAGAATGGTAAGGCCGCAGGCCCTGATGGAATTGTGGGGGAAATTTTCAAAAATTCGATTACAATAATTATTTCGTTTTTGATTCTTTTGTTTAATAAACTGATTTCTACTGGAACTTATCCTTTACAGTGGTCAGACGCCATTAACCAGCCTCTGTTTAAAAAAGGTGATGTGAATGTAGCCAATAATTATAGAGGGATATCATTGCTGAATGTGTGCAGTAAGTTATACAGCAATATACTAAACGAACAGCTGAACAAATGGATTGAAGAAAATAATGTCATCAATGAAAGTCAGGCAGGATTTTAAAAAAAAAATATAGTACTATTGACCACGTTTTTACACTGTTCGCTATAGTTCAAAAACAATTATTGCTACACAATAAATTGTATGTAGTCTTTATCGATTTTAAAAAGGCCTTGGATTACGTTGTTCGAGCAAACTTGTGGGATATTCTAAAGAAAAGGGGGATAAATGGAAAAATGTACCGCGCTATTACTAGTATATATAACACGGTGAAAGCAAGAGTTAGAGTTGGTAACGATTTAAGTAAAGCCTTTTCGTGTCCTCTCGGTTTAAAACAGGGGGAAGTGTGTAGTCCTGTTTTGTTCTCCATTTTTATCAATGAGTTGGCTGTAGAAATAATTGAAAAGGGAAAGCATGGAATCCAACTTATCCCCGATTTTCTGGAAATTTTTATTCTTGCAGATGATGTTATCCTCCCTCTGATTCAATTACTGCTTTGCAAAATCAGTTAAACGTCTTATACAACACACTAAAAGACTAGGTCTTACAGTAAATTTGGATAAATCAAATATAGTCATATTTAGAAACGGGTGGACATATCTCTGAGCATGAACAGTGGTTCTTTGGTCAGAATAAGATGAATGTTGTAAACATGTACAGATGTCTAGGTATCATAATGTCAACTAGACTTTCCTTTTCACATACTGTCTATGATATGTCAAGCAAAGCAAAGAGAGGTGTCATTAACATTTTCAAGCTTTTGTGGTCTGTGGGAGAAAAATCGCCTACTGTATTCTTTAAGTTGTTGGACACTCAAATTCAGCCAATACTCAGTTATGGGGCGGAAATCTGGGGCATATTTGGTAACCTTGATATTGTAGAAAAAGTGCACCTTATTGCCATGAAAAGATTTTTGAATGTGAGCATCAGAACTCCTAATGTAATGATCTATGGAGAATTAGGTAGGTTTCCTTTGCATGTCAATTTATTTTTTAAAAGTATTAAATACTGGCCGAGAATTTTGAAAATGCCACCTCATTGACTGCCATATAAAGTCTACAACATGTTGTTATATTTTCATGGAACGAATAAGAATACTTAGGCATCTAATGTCTGCTATTTTCTTCATAAGTATGGATATGAAGAAGTTTGGGAGAATCAAGGGGTTGGGAATGAAACGGAGTTTTGAAAGCGTTGAGAAGTAGGTTGATCAAGACTATAAAATGCAGTGGTGTATTGAAATAAATCAGAGTGATCGCTTCCAGCTTTACAGGACATTTAAGTCTGATTTAACTTTGGCTACCTACCTACAATCAGTTAGCCATCTAAAGTCCAGAATAAGTCTGAATAGAATGAGATTAGGAGTGTCGCAATTAAATGTACAACAAAATGCGTTTCAGGAGAAACCTAGTGGAACATGAACTAATGTGCCCGCTTTGTGAAAGCCAAGAAGAAACTGAAGTCCACTTTGTATTGCAATGTCCGGCATATCAAGAATTAGGGAACAATACATTCCAGCAAGTACTACAGTAGCCCCTCTCAGTTTAAGCTGACAATGTTGTTTGCATCTGAAACACAAATCATTGAATGTACGCCTTGCACTTTTTTTAGACAAGGCTTTGAAGATGCGCCACAGTATTTTGAACCAAGGGTGAAATGTTTGGAATCTGAGTACAACACTTGTGTTTATTCATGCCACATGTCCAATAGTTCTATTGCTATATATACTTTGTGACAGCCCACTATGACATGGGCCAATGGCCTATTCATTAAAACATTCAGAGCTCAGAGTTCAGAGTTCTCTCTCTCTCTCTGTGTCTCTGTCTGTCTGTCTGTCTGTCTGTCTGTCTGTCTCTCTCTCTCTCTCTCTCTCTCTCTCTCTCTCTCTCTCTCTCTGATTCTACTCTTGCGCTTTACTAAAAATTAGTTCATTTCAAATATTGCTAGAAATTACCGCGTTTGTTACATTTATTTTCATTTTCTTTTTTTTTTTTTCGTCTTCCTTTCGTCTCTTTGTGTGATAATATTTGAATGATAAAATAAGATTTAAAATTTAAATAGAATTTCGAGGCATCAACAAGTTCATCTAAATCAACAGTCAATACCATATCGCCTGTACAGAATTTCGTTTAACAAACATTGTTTTCTTTGGCAAAGTGGTTTTCATCCGATTTGCTTTCACTATCGCTTCTTTGCAAAATGACTACTGATTTACTAAGAAACTACTCTCTCTCTCTCTCTCTCTCTCTCTCTCTCTCTCTCTCTCTGTGTGTGTGTGTGTGTGTGTGTGTGTGTGTGTGTGTGTGTGTGTGTGTGCGCGCGCGTGCGTGAAACAAGTATTTAGATTTGATTTTTAATCTAACATTGTACTTTTGAAATGTTGACAATTTACCACTGTCAATGGTTGAGCTTGAAGTCAAAGATTGTTTTTAAGACATGAAATGTCGGATCATACGGATTGTTTTGTGCAGTGTGTACATGCGAATCCCCCTAAAAGAAAGAAGTATACAAGACGCAAAGCATATAAATGTACTGCCAGTTTATCTTCAATACGCGCGAGATATTCCATAAAGAGAAAAAAAAACCGTTTTGGCTCGTTATAGCCATTAGATAACGGCTATTCTGGTAAACATCGGCCATCATATGTTACCTGTAATGAACATACCTACAAATTTTCAGAAAGATCGTCCATGTACTTTCTGAGATTAACCTTAAAGAAGAAAAACCGTTATGGGCCGTTATAGCCGTTAGTAATGGTTAATGGTAAAATAGCACATCAGGCATGATCCGTGACCCATAATGAACATATCTGCCAATTTTCAGAAAGATCGGCCGAGTACTTTCTGAGATATTCCATAAAAAACGAAAAAAAACCGTTAGGGCCGTTATAGCCGTTAGTATATGCTATAACGCAAAATTAACACATTGGGCATGATCTGTGAACCATAGTGAACATACCTACACATTTTCATAAAGATCGGCCGAGTACTTTGAGATATTCCGTAAAGAAGAAAAACCGATATGGCCATTAGTAATGGCTATAACGGTAAAATAACATATCGGACATGATCCGTGAACCATAATGAACATACCTTTAAATTTTCAGAAAGATTGGCCAAATACTTTCAAAGATATTCCATAAGAAGAAAACCCCTTATGGGCCGTTATATCCGTTACTAACTGCTATAACTTAGAAATAACACATCAGGCATGATTCCTGACCCATAATGAACATACCTACAGTCTTTCAAAAAGATTGGTCTAGTACTTTCTTAGATATTCGATAAAAAAAAAAAACCGTTATGGGGCCGTTATAGCCGTTAGTAACAGATATAACGGTAATCTGAAACGTCGGTCATCATCCGTAACCCATAATGACCATACCTATAAATTTTCATAAAGATCGGCCAATCACTTTCTGAGAAATACCATTAAAAAGAAAACCATTATGGGCCGTTATACCCGTTAGTAACGACTATTCTGAGATATTCCATAAAGAAGAAAAAAACCGTTATGGGCCGTTATAGCCGTTAGTAATGGCTATAATGGTAAAATAACACATCAGACATCATCCGTGACTCATAGTGAAGATACCTACAAATTTTCTGAAAGATCGACCGAGTAGTTCCTGAGATATTCCACAAAGAAGAAAAAAACCGTTATGGGCAGTTATAGCCGTTAGTAACGGCTATAACGGTAAACTAAAACATCGGGCATCATCCGTGACCCATAATGAACATGCCTACACATTTTCAGGAAGATCGACAATGTGCTTTCTGAAAGATTCCATAAAGAAGAAAAAACCGTTCTGGGTCATTATAGCCATTAGTAAACGGCTGTAACGGTTTACTAAAAACATCAGGCATCATTCGTAACCCATAATGAACATACCTGCTAATTTTCATAAGATTGGCCAAGTGCTTTCTGAGATTTTTTCATAAGAAAAAAAACCGTTACAGGCCGTTACAGCTGTTAGTAACGGGCTAAACGGCAAACTAAAACATCAGGCATCATCCGTGACCCATTATGAACATACGTTCACATTTTCAGAAAGATCGGCCATGTAGTTTTGTCTGAAGCGAGTGGAACACATTTTGACCACGGACGAACACACACACACACACACACACACACACACACACACACAGAGCATTTTTTTTGTTCCCATTCTAAAGTACTCCCTGTTCCATAAGAACTGGGGGTACCAAAAAGACCAAAAAAGATAAACACAAATAAAGACAATCAAACAAAGCTTTTGTGGAAAAAAAAAGTATGAATTAGAAGTTGATTTTGTTTTTTTAAACGAATTTATGATCAACCCCGCCAACAACAGGAACAAAGTACAAGACAAACCAGGACATGTT
>JADBJO010001938.1:5000-17500 GCA_016801955.1 Conus betulinus | reverse complement strand
CAAACACATTCAGATGTTTTTCACGGCAGCCGATAAATGTGTACCTGGCAAGACATCGAATTTAGTTCATGCACATAATGAAAGCGTGGATAAAAGTGTGTTTCTTTTTCAGGCTTAATGCTTGCTTGTCTTCTAAAGTTTATGTATGTAACGAGAGAGTGTCTGAGAACAGACTTATCTTCTTCACTGACTAAATGCTTATCTTGTAGAGTGAATGAACGCGTGAGTGAAAATGCTTTGATCTCATCATCGAATGATTGTTTCTATTCCAATGTTTTTTGTTTGTTTGTTTGTTTGGTTTTGTTTGTTTGTTTTTGTACATAATCAAACCGGGAATAAGAACAAGTCATCTCCACATTGAATGAAAGCGTCCCTTTCGAAGTGGTGTACATAGTTTAAGCGACGATACAAATGATTCGTCATTCACGTGGAACGATGGTTTTTTTCCTCATGTAAAGATATTCGGACACCAATTTACTCCACCGGCTTTTAACAAATGAACAAGTTCATGTGGTGTCTGATGATTGAACGAAAATTGTGATTTTGAATGATCAGGATAATTCTACACAAAAACCACTGTGATGTGAATGTAGCTTGTACGAAGGGAAAACATGTATCATGTTTGCACTGGAATGTGAATGACCTGTTTTTCTAAGTTATCTGATAAAACATTTGTTTCTTACGCAACGTCCTTTGACTTTGTTTGTTTAGTAGAAACGTCAATTGAAAATCTACACTCAAGCGTATTCAATAATCATAAAGTTTTCTGCAAGCCTGCTGTTCAGTTTACAAAACATGGAAGACAATCTGGGGGAGTCTTATGTCTTATCAAAATGGAATTTTTACCCCTTGTAGAGGAGTTACCAACTGACCTAAATAATACCTTTGTGTTAAGTACTTCTAAAGATGTTTTTGGTTTTTCAAAAAAATGTTCTTTACATTTGCACTCATGTACCATTCACCATTCTATGCTTTCTATGATATTGATAATGGCATTAGTGATCAAGAAAACCACCTTTCTGACATTTTGCTCAGCAAGCCCGATATGTAGCTACTTTTGGCTGGAGATTTAATAGCAGAATTTCAAACATTTGTCAAGAATTTCTAACACAAAAATGTCCTTTCAGAAAAGGAGGGTACCTTGTGGCAAGAGAAAGAGAAAGATATTCTTTTAATGGGGAGCAAATGGCTGTTGTTAGTTGTTATAAATATCTTGGTATATATTTTTTCTACCCGACTTAGTTTTGTGACTACTTGTAAAGATCTCGCAAGCAGGCCAAGAATGCGTTGTTTTTCATTTGGAACGATTGTACCTACTGAATAATAACTCACTTACAGTACTGTTAAACCTTTTTGATACTCAGATGCAACCATTGCTCTCCATGGTGCCGAAATGCGGGGATTGGATGCTGCTGCTGTTCACATTGGTACAGTTCATTTGAATGCCCTAAAAAAAAATTTAGGAGTCCATATTAAAACACGTAACAATTCAGTTTATGGACATACCGGACATTACCCTGTTTACGTAAATTCGCGTGTGTGGTGTATTGGATACTGGCTAAAGATATTACGTATGATGGTAACAGGTTACGTTTGAAAGTTTACAAAATGTTAGTTTGGTTAGATTCACGGTGGTGAACCACGTGGGCTTCATATGTTCGTAATATACTATTTGTGAATAGTTTTGGGTTTGTATGGCTGAACCAGGGTGTAGAAAATGTGACATTTGTTTGCAAGTATTTCTTCAAAGACTCACTGATAACAGATGACAACACTGGCATGAACACATTCAGGAAAGTGAGAGGTTTTCGTAGTACAGAACATCTACATTACTCAAAAATTGCGAAATGTATTTTTCACTTGATATTGACAGACAGACAATCAAAGAATCACTACCGAAGTGCAGATTTGGTATTTCAGATATAGAAGTCCATCGTCAACGGTATAAAGCAGTTTCTGAAGCAGTCTGATATACTCACTATGTGAAAAGGGAAACGAAGACAAAATACACTTTTTGTTCTTCTGTCCTGCTCTCAGTGAACTATGGCTGGAATATATTCCATTTAAATACTATACAAATCCATGTCAATTTCACGTGACTCTACTGATGAAGAAAAAAAAAAAATCAGGGTATTTTGAGGAATTTGTGTATGTATATCTATAGAGCCATTAAGAGACGAACTGTTGTGTTTAGTTAACAAGTGTACTGAAGCACTGATGTTACTTGAACATTGCTGTCCTAATATGAAGTTAATATTTGAATCAGTACATTACACATTATGCACCTGTGTGGTAAATTGTACTTCATATATTTGTGTACTGTTTTGCTGTTGTCTTTTTATATTTGATCTGCTGTGCTTTTGGATATGATCCCCCTTCAGAAGGGGGCTGTGGCCTACCTGAATAAATTCCATCTCTCTCTCTCTCTCTCTCTCTCTCTCTCTCTCTCTCTCTCTCTCTCTCTCTCTCTCTCTCTCTCTTTTCTCTCTCTCTCTCTCTCCCTCCCTCCCTCTCTCTCTCTCTCTCTCTCTGGTATATCTGCCTACCCTCTCTCTTTCCCCGTCCTTCCCGCCCTCTATCTCCCGAGGTCTGCTCCCTCCCTCCCATTACTCCTTTTTTCCTTTTTTTCACCCCCACCCCCCAACTCCCTCCCCCACCCCTCCCGCCACTCTCCTTTCTTCCACACGGGCAAGATGTGACCGCAGAGAGGATGTGCTAACACACCAACAGGCAGAAGTCAGCCTGTTTTTCTCTTCCAACATATGTTGATCGACTCTTTTCAATTGATTTGAGTTCTACTACTGACGGGCGCTAAGTGGGTCAGGTCTGTGTTCACTACGCAGTTTTCTTGCGAACAGTAAGTGGTTGATATGCTGTTCCCTTCGAATTTCACTCACGTTTTTGATAATTCATATTCTTTTTTTTCAATTGAACAATTTTTTCGTATTTTTACAAGACATACACAAGGCACACATACATGTATGCACACATCAGTAGAAAAATGATGACGATGAAAGGAAAAGTGACAATTAGCAAAGGTGACACAGCTAAAGAAGCAACATTGAAACAACACTTTGGTGGGTTAGCATAGATTAGGCAAGACAAGTTGTAGGAATGTTTAACAAGTAATGCTGAATGGTTGTCTCATCAGTATCACAAACCGCCACCATCATTTTGATTAGCAAGATTAACAATGTTTTTGTATATATTATTATAGTAGTCATTTATTCTTGAATCTTATGGTACAATACGGCATCTCTGCGCGCCTCCTCCTCCCTCCCTCCTCTTCCCCACTGTCAGCATACATGGATTTGATTGAATAGATTTGATAACAAATCATTCTACTCTTCGTGTCTTGTGCCTCTATGTTTTCCTTTTTTCCTTAGACTTAAGTGCTTGAGAGAGAGAGAGAGAGAGAGAGAGAGAGAGAGAGAGAGAGAGAGAGAGAGAGAGAAATCAACTCATTCGGAGAGCCCCCCAAGTGTCTGCCCGTATCATCAAAACTAAACGCAACAAGGGAGACAGGAGGGCCTCCAGGTGAAGAGATACAGTCCTCATACTGTACAGTATTTCCATGGCCTAGAGCCAAAGTCGTCTATCCCCAGACAGTCAATCCAATCACCACCGACCCCACCGCAAACAGTAAGAGCTTGTAGTGTTATAGTAAGTAAGTTTGCAACCAGTGTAATTATCAGGTAATACAAGCTGCTCACTTTTGCAGTGAAGTCAATAATTTGCCAACCCGCCACCCAGCGACACCAAGTCCGGCCCCAAGCCGACATAGTCATGCAATGGAGAGAAAGGGATGAATGTAAACATAGAAGCACACACAAAAATAAAATAGGATATAGACTCCTCCATTTTCCCTCTAAATGTCTGCCCTTGTTTGAAAAGAAAATAAACAAGGAAGAAAAGAGAGTTTCCAAGAGAGAAAATAGAAGAGGCTGTGGAAAATAAGATGATATTAATGATTTCAATACAAATAGGGCATAAACAATGGAAGGCATATTGGGTTTTCTCAACTATGGTAGTTTTCTTGCCACAGCATTGAGAAAGAGGCTTGTAATTTATACGCATTCCATTTTACATTTTGAATAGGCATACATAAACGCAAAGACTTATGAGAACAAACACACACATCAACTTCACAAGGAGACATTCGCGTTCCCTTCATAAGTTCTAAATGAGGGGAGGAAAAAAAACACACACCATCCTTCCCCCCTCCCCCCATACATATATCTGTGTTTACATACACATGTGGGAATAACAACACTCTGGAATATTATACACTTTCCCCTCCCTCCTTCCCATTTCTGTGTGGGATATAGTTTTGCCATAATTATTTGCAAGAATGAATGAAACGAGGATGAGAACATCAAACTAAGTAAATACAGATACAGTTTGTACTTTACATCAATGACAACGTACAGTAATGGGCAGCATGTGCTCACATTTTAGCATTTGGGAGTCATGTTTAAAGCGAAGAAAAAAAAACAGTTGCAACGGTCCCGAAAGCCATGGGTAACAAGCAATTACTCTATACAATAGACAATGCATGTGCATACAAGGCTGAAGAACAATTGGTGAAACTCATGTAATGAAATAGATATTTGTGGAATGGGAGAAAGAAGGCAATCAAGGATTACTGTAAGATATGGGAACCAGGTTTCTTCAAACTGTCTTGCATTATAATTATTACAGCTGGATATTTTTGAATATATATCTATTTTTCAAAATTGCAACAAAAGCCAACAAAATAGGATGGACATGTCGAAGTTTACATGTATAAATGTAGAATTTAGCTAACGGTAAAATGAGGTCCATTACTTAATTTCTTTTTAGATCTACTTTGAACCCCAAAAAGAACACATTCCTTGTTATGTTTATATTATGGCAATATTGGCATTTGTCTTTGAACATATTTTCAAAATCATTCCAAAATTTTTAGCAACAATACAGTCATGCATCATGTGAAGAATGGTTTGTTCTTCTTGATTACAAAAGTTGCAAATAGGAGAATCAGAAAATTTACGCATACATAAGTATCCTTGAATTGGGAGCAGCCTATATAGAAGTCTAGTCTGAAACCATCTCAGTTGGACATCTGTTGTAATTTTAAAGCAGTGAGAAAAGATCAATTTCCCAGTTTAGATTCTCAAAAAGATTATTACATTTAGTGACACAAGTAGGTAGAGCATTGGTATCATTCAAAACGTATTGTACATATTTATTGCCTTTTCTGATAAAAAAAAAAAAAAAAAAAAAAAAAACTTTCTGATCTAACAATTTATATCTGTTGGTAAAGACAACATTTAATTTCCTGTCATAAGAACGAACACCACTGAGAATACCTTCATACAAAAGCAAATTAGTTCTGATTCCTGGAAAACTTATCAGAAAACTCGCTGTGTGACATGAAATTGCCAGCCTTTTCATTGATTGCTTTTACAAAGAAAAATTGTAGTAATTCCATTCTTGCACAAATATATTGACTTTTTATCATTATATTCACATTGTAATGGATACATTCTGACATAAAATCATGAACAGAGGAAGGTTTACATTTCAAACACAATTTTTATAATGTCTCAAAAACATCCTTCCAAAATGGATTCTGAACATTCTGCATAACAATATTTACATATTCTGCTCCCAAATATCGCACATCATCGAACATAGTAAACATATTTAGAGTAACATTTTCCAATCGCCATCATCAGAAAAGAGTCTTTGTAACCAACTATTTTCATAGAAGACATAAAATTTCTAACGTTAAGCATTTTTAAGCCACCAGCACTGTATTCTTTTTCAGTTACTGACTTTTTTAGTTTTACCCCTCTTCCCATTCCATTAAAAGGTGTATAATGCCCTTTCTAAGGACGTAATGAAATCATCCGGGGGGGCCGGCAGATTGATCAGGAGATTTTTGAAAATAATAAAGTCTTGATAACTGTTATTTTTGCCAAAGGGGTGATTTGCCATTTCTTCCATGATGTTAAATTCTTCTTCTTGTGTTTTAGAGTTTTATCTTCATATTGATACGTACAATGCTATCTGTGTTAGGAGAAAATTTTAAACCAAAAATTTTAAAAGTTACTGGATCCCACAAAAAAAATGTCCCTCATATATTGAATGCCACAGTTTCTCCCACTTCCTATCCAGATAATTTGAATTTTACCAAAGTTTAATTTTAGATCCTATATGTGTGAGAATTTTGTGAGCACGTTTACGGTTTAATTGAATGATCTTTCAGAACCATCAAGATATATAGTTGTGTCATCAGCAAACTGTGACAGTAAATTTTCTTTCTCTTTTATTCTAATAAGTTTAATGTTTTGATTATTATGGATCAAAAGTGATAAAATTTCTGCACATATCAAGTACAAAATAAGGCAAAGACAGATCTCCCTGTTTGACCCCCCCCCCCCCCCCCCTTCCCCTTCGATCCTAAACCAGGGTGAGGTGAATGTTGACCATTCACCGAAACACAAGGTGGTAATATTGCAATAAAAAGATTTTTTATCCACTGTGTCATATCCGAAGCAAAGTTTTAAAAATGTAAATACTTCAAAAGAAAGGACCAGGAGGCACTGTCAAACGCCTTTTTCAAATCAATAGATAATAGCATTTCCCGAATATTTTCTTTTTCCACACATAACAAGGTATCATAGAGCAAACGAATGTTTCCCCCAATATAAAACGTCCTTTTTAGAAAACCTTTTTGACACTCATAAATAATGTTGGTAGAACATCTTTTAGCCGGTTAGCAATACACGCTGAGGCAATCTTATAGGCAGTGTGTTTAAAAGGGAGATAGGTCCACAGTTTCTGAAGAATCTCTTTGGTTTCCCTTCTTTGGGAATGCAGGTGATGGAGCCCTGCCTCTGTATTATAGACATTTGTCCTTTTTCAAACCCTCATTGACAGACCATACTAGGAATATTCCAATATCAAAAAGAAGAATTTTTAAAAAATTCCTCTGTAAATCCATCGGGACCTGGGCTCTTTCCATTTTTCATTTTTAATGCTTTAGTAGCCTCTTCAAAGGTAATTAATCTCTCTATTGCTTTACTATCTTCATTGGATAAAATAGTAGCATTTGGACACTCATCTGGAATATTAATGTCAGTTACATCTGTAGACTTGTATAATAATGTGTAAAATTGTCTTATTTCATTAAGTACAGTGTCTTGATCTGAGATAATGCCTTTATCGTCAGTTTCAAGAAATGGTATGGATTTATCTAAATAGTTTTCGGTTTTCTAAATTACAAAAGTACTTAGTCACTTTTTCTCCTTGATCAATCCAATGCATCCATGAGTGCACAGATATTTCTTTGAATTTTTTATTTCTCTAATTTCTTGTAACTTTAGTTTAAAACTTTCTAAAAATGGAACGTCCTCTTATAAATTATTTTCAAGATTTTCATTTTTTCCGGGTCAGACTCTTGTTCACCCAATACCTTTTTCCTATGTTAAGAGTGAGAAATTGTTTTACCTCTAATTTCAAGCAATAATGTTTCAAAGAATAACTGATAATCTATTTTTTTTTTAAATTGGTATGGCTATTACATTGTCCATGTTATAAAAAAGCACCACATATTGTTTCTTAATCACCCAAATAAGATTTTTTTTTAATTTCCAAAATATACTGTTTGTCTTTTAGAAGGTTATTATTAATTTCCAAAAGGGCCTATCTCTTTTGAATTCATCTCTTTTTTTCAAAGCTAAGGTGACAAGAGAATGATCTGATCTGTAGCCAGGGTCAATGTATACATCATTAACTTTAGTTTAAAAAATCTTCACTATTATTAAAAAAAAAAATCTAATCGTGCCTGTTTTTATTAAGTTAAATGTTCTCTATGTGCATTTTTCTTTCATCGGGATACATTTCCCTAAACACATCCAAAAGGTTACATTCTGTCATAATACTGTAAATCTTTTTTTTCCATGTCCTGGGATGATTCATAGTACAAGAACAATTACGAATATCTAAGTTAGTATTTAGAGGGCAGTTCCAATCCCCTGTGACAATTACATGTTCATTCCCCAATATTTTCAATGTGGTCAAAAACACTTCCAAAAAAAATCTGACCTGTCGCCGCTACTGCTAAGGCCATACAAACTGACTACAGTAAGTTTCTTTTAAGAGCTTTGATATTCAACACAATATGACAACCATGCTGGTCTTTACTTACATCGTGCAGTTTGTACTCTCACAATTGTTATGAAATAAGGTAAGCACACTATTTTTGCGAGTTTCACAGCCACTGAGCCAAACCGCATAACCCCAGCCTGCCTGTATATAGATCTCAATGTCTGCCTTCAAGTGAGCCTCTTGAAGACAAACAAATATCAGCCTCTGTCTTTCTTATGAAGTCGAATACATATTTTTCTTTAGTAGAATCGCTAAGCCCATTGCAATTGAATGAGCAAATTCTAAATGCTTTATTCGATGCCATTAACGCTGAACAGGGAGGCAAATAGAGTGTAAGAAAACATGATCATAGGTTGAAAAAAATAGAGATCATGTGAAATCGTAGAATGAGTGTCAGCCCATTGCTCAAATTCAAAATCAAAGCCAGCCAAAAGTACCACATGTACAAACTTTGCAGACATTGACAGACCATTCAAGTATGTTGCTCAACGTTGAAGTATGAAGCATAAAAGATATGGAGCAGCTTCTTTTTATGACCCACGTAAAACACACATTGCGGTGACACCCAATTTCTACCTTACCTCCGCTCCCTTTCTCCCAACCCCGTAACCTTTCTCTCCCACACACGCATTCAAATAATACAAAAACAACAATACAAAAAAAAACATACAAACAACAAACAAAACAACAAACAAAAAAATCCCCACACTTACTCGTTTGATTCATTCATCGGTGTACTGCCAGTACTCCAACCCACATTATTACAAGAAATCGGTTTAGAGAAATGGCAACACCTTTTTACAAGTTCCAGCATGAGTTCTCTGCATGCAGACATGGCAGCAACACACGTGATGTAAACACTGAACGTCACGTGATCAAACAAAACTAAGAGTCTCCCAATTATTTGAAGCCGAAGCAGAATGCAATGCAAAGTGAAATACACACTGCCAGCTACTGAGCTGGGACATCTAATCTAATGCAAAAATTAACAGAACAATTGGGGAAAGAAAAACAAAACACAAAACAAAAACAAAAAACTAAAAGCACACGAGGATGCTCGAAGAAACTAACCCTTGACCTTGTGTCAGGACACGTGCAGAAGAAAAATGTAAAACCTACGAAACGTTATGCACTGAAGTACAGACAAGGAATGGTGGAACTTCAAGAATTTCCGTTACAGTTAACCGATGGAAACTAACAACATTAACAACCCGTCAACATGTTTACGACTGGAAGAAATAAAGTAAAAAAAATGAAATCAAACAAAAGTAAGGCAAACACAAACAAACAAACAAAACAAACAAACAACAACAACAACAACAACAACAACAACAAAACTAGGAATAGCTAGCTACCTGAAGCAGACGAGGGATGTCGAAGCAGACGACACACTGGACTTCCGGTTCTAACGGGGCTGTGTTTCTCTGGAATGCTGCCTGAAATCAGCGAGTGATCTCACAGGCACCACTCTCCCGTTTGTCGTCTTTGCCCCAAACAGTCCCATTCTGGTCCACGCCTGCTGACAGGCAGTGTCACTTTTCACACTACACAACAGTGAATACGTACGAGGTGTGAGATCCTCAACAATGACAGTTCCACTCCCCTTCAGATTCTTCCTGGCATACAGGACAGCATCGCGAACGCGTCGGGACACAAAACGTATTATTATGCCCCTACCTGGGTTCCCAGAACCGCCAGTGGCGCCCCCCTACGTTCATATTCTCTTCTTTTTTTTTTTTTGTTTACTTTACTCTTCACTCTGCATGTGCGTGTTTCTGGTGAATGACAAATCGTTAGTCTAGGAGATTCTGTGCTAGCTTCTTTTTGTGTTAAATTGATTTCGTTCCATTAACCTTTCTTCTTTGTTCAGTCTTATAATATCCAGACCGCAGTGTCTCTTTCATTTCAACCTTCAGGTGATGATTCTCTGTTCTGCAATATCAGTTTCGTTGGATGCGTTTCACACACACACACACACACACACACACACACACACACACACACCACACCACACCCTCCCCCCCCCCCCCCCCCCACACACACATTGATACTATACATGCATTTGCACATACAAAGGCACACACACACACACACACACACACACACACACACACACACACACACACACACACTCACACTCACACTGATGCAAACAGACAGACAGACAGAGACACAGACACAGACACAGGCAGGCAGACAGACAGACAGACAGACACAGACACACACACACACACACACACACACACACACAGCACGCACGCACGCACGCACGCGCGCGCGCGCGCGCGCGCGCACCACACACACACACACTTTTCATGTAATAGAATAAAAGAGAACGAGACAATAATGTGTAAATATTGATCATGACGGAGTACACTGAAGCTTTCACCGAGGGTTTATAACAATAGGAATTCATTTCCTTTCCTTCATTAGTTACTGAACCAAACTCTCCAGAAATATTGTAATAGGCATACATGAGCAGCGTTCTCTCTTGTGTTGTGGCAAAGACGATTCCATTCCGTCCAATCATTCTCTTTCTTTGAGAATTACTACCTATTTATCACTGGATCATTTTCATTGTTTTGTCTTTTTTTCTCTCTGACAGTTCATATGAGTACATGTACAGACAGTATTTTACGCAGTCATGTTCAACATTCAATTGTTGTTCTTGTTTGTCACAGGCACGATTCGCGACGAGTTATGCACATATGTTCAACATTCAATTGTGTGTGTTTGTCACAGGCACGATTCGCGACGAGTTATGCACATATGTTCAAACATTCAATTGTTGTTGTTTGTCACAGGCACGATTCGCGACGAGTTATGCACATATGTTCAACATTCAATTGTTGTTTGTTTGTCACAGGCACGATTCGCGACGAGTTATGCACATATGTTCAACATTCAATTGTTGTTGTTTGTCACAGGCACGATTCGCGACGAGTTATGCATATATGTTCAACATTCAATTGTTGTTGTTTGTCACAGGCATGATTCGCAACGAGTTATGCACATCTGCCGATCTGTGACGTATAAAGTGAAAAGCTTAATTGCAAGATTATCTGGATTCCTTAATCCTTGACATGTTATAACCTGACCCATCTGCCTGGACACATTTTGAAATGGAAAAAAAAAAAGAAAAACTAACCCATCGGTATGTTCTTTCAATGAATATACCTTTAATGCCATTTTGGGAATGAGGATCGCTTTAAAGCACACACATTCATGAAACTATGGGTGTGGAATTTGTTTTTCTCTTAGAAAATATTGGTTCTGCAAGTTCTGTCAAGATTTTAAAAGAAACTTCACAGAAGACAACAAATAATAAGAAATCGACTTTACTAGGAACGTTTTCACTTTGGGATTTGCCAGCAGACTTTTGCGTCCATTTTTTAAGTTCATGGTTTTTAATCAAATTTCTTTTTGCAATTACAATTAACTGAGAGATTTCCTCTACACTATTTGAACTTCAACGCTGCGACAATTTGTTTTTTCATCTGGCAATCCAACACTACAGTTTCACATACTTTTATGCACTGCTTTTTTTTTCTACTTAGTTATCTTTCTTTCTGTTACATAAGGTCCTGCAAGGGTTAAAAAAATGTGTTGTCAATTTGCTATTTGCTCTATTCAAAAGCGTAGCTAATGATTTTTTTGCACCTATTTTAGACTAAACATTACATGTGTATGCGTGCGTGCGTGCGGGCTTGTGTATATGAGTGTGCTTGCTTGCTTTGCATGTGTGTATGTGTGCGAGCATGCGATCGTGCGTGCGTGTGTGTGTGTGTGCGTGCGTGCGTGCGTGCGTGCGTGTGTGTGTGTGTGTGTGTGTGTGTGGTGCGTGCGTGCGTGCGTGCGTGCGTGCGTGCGTGCGTGTGTGTGTGAAACTTTAGCAGCACTGGCTCTATATCAGCAGGTCAAACATCATTGTAATCCAATTTTGTTCATCAAGAACTTTGCTGCCAAAACTTACATGGAGTTGTCGTCAAATCGCTACAGCATTAAACCTGCATTTCCATTTTCACGGATATGTGTGATAATAGAAAACTGATTTTCTTAAGGATTGATTACTTACAATAATTGGTTTACAGACTAAAATCAGACACGTTAAATTATATTAGACCTAAACATTATGTAAATTAGATTCAGTCAAGTTCGGATTATTTAATGCCATCTTTAGCTCACAGAGATGAAAGTATACATAAATGTATAAATTAATATGAAATTACATTGAAACATTTTATAGATAGAATCTGCCCAATCCATCTCAATAAGACTGAAGAGTTTCAATGTTATGATTAACCAACAACAACAACAGTAGCAGCAGTGGCAGCAGCAGCAGC
>JADBJO010001937.1:334639-359762 GCA_016801955.1 Conus betulinus | reverse complement strand
TTGTGAAATATTGGTGCAGGCTTGTGTCTATGTCCGACAAACAGATATCCAAAACATGTCCATAAAATGTAAATACACAATCGTTCTGGTAGAAAAAACTGGGTTACACATGTTAAGACTGCTATTGTGCACTTATGGCTTTGTATATGTATGGCAGATGCAGAATGTAGGAAATGCTCATTGTTTTATAGATCTGCTCAAACAACGTTTGAAGGATTCATATTTTCAAAACGGCATTCTTGGCTTTCGTTATACCTGACTATTGTATGTATCACCAGAGTTAGTAATGGCCGGTTATGTGAGTCAGTTGTCTGCTCGGGAACATCGTCATGTTTTGTGTCTGTTTAGATGCAATCGGCTACCTCTGAACAGTACGTGTCACTGACTCAACAAAATCACTGATCCATTTGTAAACAGTATGATGGTCATTGTATAGAAGATTTCTGTCATTTCATGTTATTTGTCCTAAATATTCCACACCTCGTAGGAAATTCATACCCTTGTATCATTATCGTTTTCCATCAGAATTTCAGATACAGTTATTGGGTAGAAAATATGTCAAATGAATTGTTATTCAAAGTTTGCAGTGTACATTACTGAATCCTTAAAATTAAGGAAATGAAATCTCTGTCTAAAGCTGATTCGTAAGGTAAACGTTTACTTGCGTTGCTTATAAAATTTGCCGTGTATTTCTTGTTTTTTGTCCATTATACTCTCTCAAACTCACCTATACCATGCTAATTATTGTGCAATTCAGTCTTCTGTTCATATGGCCGGAGGGCCTGCAGAAACTGAACAAACCATTATTATAATTGCTATTGTTGTTATTGTTACACACACACACACACACACACACACACACACACACACACACACACACACACACACCAAGCGCGCGCACGCACGCACGAACGCACGTACACACACACACACACACACACACACACACACACACACACACACACACACACTACATCGTCCAAAAGCAGTATTCTTCCTGCTGTCTGATTTTTTAAAATCATATCCTGCTATGACAAGTTTGGAAGTTCGAAATTCGAAAAATGTGTAACTTTGTCTTCGTTGTTGCTTACACAAATCCACATTTTTTCTTCGGATCTCCACCAAATCTGGCATTGTGAATCATTGCCGTACTGAACAGATCAAAAGCGAGTCACTTTCATGCTTGAAAATCTATTAGTGCCTTTTTAAGTGTGACCACATGGCAAAGTCAGTTAAAGACGTCTCGCCGTTGGTGTTCATACAAACACTGTGCTCATTGTTAGCCGGAAAGGTTCACTTTGAAAATTGTTAGGCTGAAGATTTAAGGTCCCTGATTTATTTCTGGGTTCCTACGCTTTCTTTCCTCTAAGGAATTCGAAACGAGTCTAAAGCAAACAGGTGAGTAGGCCTATGCGTGTGCGTCTGTGTGCGCGTGCGTATGTGCGCGAGAGGTGTGCGAGTGTGTGTGAGAGAAGAGAGTCACTGCAGCCTAACCAAAGTTTCATTTCAGAGGGAGGTGGAAAGGGAACAAGGAGGGAGGGGGGGGGGGGGGGGGTCAGGGGAAAAGGGGTTTTCTATCAGAAAGAAACGGCAGGGTGGGGGAAGGGTGTAGGGGGGGGGGGGGGGGGGGGAACAAGGATCTGAAGCCAATGGCTGATGAGAGATAATAAGAAACAAACATTTTTCAGAGAGGGCGGTCAGGAATGTGGGTGGGAACAGGGAATGGGAGACGGTGGATGAAAAGGGGTGAGCAGAGCGAGTAGGAGAGTACGTAGGAAGCAGGGTTTTTGGAGGAAGGGGGAAGGGGAGTGGGGAAAGGGTAAAGGAAGGAGGAGGAGGCAGGGGAGGGAGCTGGGGCACAGAGGTGTGGAGTGGGAGAGAGAGGACACAGGAAGGGGGGATGGGGGTAAACGCCAAGTAAATAAAGATAGACAGTTAGCCAGAGTGAGTGAAAGGTAGAAATACTGATAGATATATAGATAGACAGATGAATGAGTGAAAGGTAGATTAACTGATAGATATCTAGATAAATAGATTATACATAAACAAGAAGACAGACAGACAATTAGGTTGATAGGTAGGCAGGCAGGCAGGCAGGCAGACAGACAGACAGACAGATAGATAGACAGACAAATAGACAGACAGACAGATAGATGGGAAAACACCGCTCTAACCCTTGTCGGTATTTCTAAAAGTGATTCATCATCTTTTCACTAGAACCTGAGCTCTATGGTCACGACTGGTGCACTACCGTCGCGGACCAGACATGCATAACATTACAACGCATCAAGTTTAAACCGTCTACAAGTTTTCAGCTATAAAATGCACCTCACTAAACGGCTCACAGTCTCTGTGTTCTCTCTCATAGGCACACAAAACCACATAACCACGAGAGCACATTTAAGCCAGTTGTAGACGGAAGACAGCGTCTATACTGATTTGGTTGACGATTGTTTGTTCATCATTACGGAAATAAATATTTAATGTCCAGTGACTTATAGTCCAGTTCCCCACTTTAGAATTATCTGGGAGTTACGTGGACACAACTCAGCGTAATGAACGAGTAGATTATTATGCGAGACAAGAAAATACCAGTTGTTGTGTAGGCTACTCGGATTTTTCAAAATCGTTCGACAAAGTTCCACATACAAGATCACCACATATTTTAGCAGGTCGTGATATTCAAGATAAGCTCCTGAACTGGAATAAAATAGTTCAGTGGGTCAGTATTGATGAAGAAAAAATTTGAGAACACAAGTGTTACTACTGAAGATATATTAGGACACACCCTGTTGATATATCTTACAAATGGTATGCCTAACATTACAAACTGTTTTTCAGTTTATTCTTTTTGATTGCTGGTGCCACACTGAATCTTATCCGTGTTATTCTGGAAGCAGAGGGAAGCTATACACTTTTATTGACAACAATTAAAGTGGACCCATGATTAGCAATAAGATTTCATGCTGAATAGTGCATATGAAATAATCATGCAAACAACAGATGTAAAGCTGATGGTGGTCAACTGTAAGAGTACACCCTCCAGGCGTGGAGAAAGTGTTAGCGTCATGGTTGACAAAAGTCCTACTTTTAAACAGCAGGTTGCAGCTACTGTCAAAAAAGACAAACAAAATGTTGGGAATGATAATACACCAGCGTAGTTCTCTATTTTCAAATATTTACACGTTTATTTGCTTGTATATGTTTTTGATTTCTAATCAGAATAGTATGGTTGAGATTTTGACAATTTTTAGTTATTGGTTAAGAAATAAGGCCCAAAAGACCCTCATACACGGGTGAAAGAAAAGATCAGGTTTGGTCATATGTCTTGAGCAAAATCCACACCGGGCATTTGGGGGGGGGGGGGGGGGGGGGGGGGTATTCGATCGCGATACGGGATTCGTTGGACTGAAAAATTGTCGTACAAGAAAGAATACTGGTTTGACTTGGACTGATTCAGTGAACATATTTTTATTGTAACCTAAATTCACTTCTTCTATATACTGTCCAGCCATCACACTTCATGATTGTTAGCAAATTTTTGCCAACTGAATTTGAATTTGCAAGGTTTAGACGAACACTACGGGATTCCAAAAACATTGTGCGAAGAACAACAATAAATGTTAGACAATGAATACGGTACCACAACCAATTCATTAAAAACAAGACTCCAAAGGCAAATGAATACCAAAAAGGACAAGCGATGTCCACTCTGGACAATGTTTGCTGTCTCGCGTGCAACCATGTTTCAGATTACAGCAGAAAACATCTGGCACGTGAAGAACTGTCACGAGAGAGTAACAAAGTGCCAAGACGTTCTATAATAGATACAGTACTAAAAGAGCGGAGAACAGTTACGATGATTTAGAGAGAACGGCGATGGGAGGAAAGACGGGGGTGGGGTGGGGGGTTTCGAAAAGAGTGACGTCATCTACGGGCCTAAGCAACAAAATCTTTCCAGAAGACAGGAGATTTTGTTTATATTGTAAGACTGGAGATGTCGATAGTGCGTAAGGGAGGTGGGGAGGAGGGATAAACTGGATGGGGGACTCCAGGGCATGTAGGGAGGTGGGAGGGCGATGGTTTTCTCTCATGGACAGTCAAACAGACAATCAAGCCAACTGAAAGGACTCAAAGCAACCACACATTCACTGCAAGTTTTGTCACAATTTAACCTTTCTCCTCTTCGTCTAAAACATATTTTCGTACAATAAGGGTTAATTAGTCAATTTTACCGGCGCTGCATCCCTACTTTTGCTCTCCCTCCTTTTTCTTACCCCCCCCCCCCCCTCTCCCATACATCTTTCTCTGTCTGTCTGTCTGTCTGTCTGTCTGTCTGTCTGTCTGTCTGTCTCTCTCTCTCTCTCTCTCTCTCTCTCTCTCTCTCTCTCCTACACAGCTCAATCTCTCGCCATTTATCTCCTTTTCGAGTCATTCCGGTTGTAGTACATATACAAATGGAACGCACGAGGATCTCGGTAATTTTCAGGAGCTCACTAGTTGTTCAAGCTCTGAATTCAACATTAAACTAATAAATGTAAATCACTTTGTATGCTACAATACAAATGTTACATTTGTTTCCAAACAATCATATTCATTACAGAAAAAAAAATGATTCGCAAAAGAAAGACAAATTTACATATCACCCATATACATACTGATTGGTTGGTGCTTAGTGGGTAACAGGTTTACAGAACAATATGGGGAAAATACAAGCATATATGTACACATGAATTATCATGAATTAAAAAACAGTTGGAAAATTACAAATGACCCTAGCAGAAGTAAGGGAGATTAGTGATTAAAGCAGTTGCTGAGCAGGTATGTTTAGGTATTTTGTTATGGCACCTTTTAAAATTCAATGTTAAAAAAAGGCAACGTGTCCTCTGCGATGGCTATCTCGTGGAAATGACAGCTTCTTCAGCCACAGAATAAGCCAATCATCCACGCACAGACCCAGGTACATACGTGCAACTAAAACACATCTGAACTCCAGTTTACCCAGTAGCAACACCACCGCTGAAGCAGACGGACGGAGGTCTGTCGAAAGCTCCAAGTAAGTGCTATTACCAGCTGAGTGACCTGTTTAAAATCCGGTAGTCGTTATGTCTACCCCTCAGCAGTGAAAACTTCCACGTCTCGTACGCGATTTTCGACTGGACGGTCATCAATATTTTTCGTGAACTAGAAAGAGCGCACCGAGCCTTAGCAAGATTCCGAAACCATCTGCATTTCACGCTACACTGTAAACATCACGGTGTCGTACCGACCAGTTTAAAGATCAAATCATCAGTCAAAGGAAAAGCTGCAGTTAACATTTTGTTCCGTACGAAACGGGCCCTGATGAACGAGGGCGTAAAGCAGATCAATCTGAGGATCGAGGGATTAGAACAACTATCCATCTCTGTTCGGACAGGCTGAGTGCAAACGTTCCGACTGAAATACTAGCGGAAGTGAAGGACTGGCTCGAGTCAACTCAAAACTTGGAATGGAACAAAGTGCGCATGCACCAGAAAAGTAAGTTTGAGAAACTAATGGCGAGATCGAAGCGTGACAAGAACGATCACATTCTAATTGTACCTGTGACTGAAGAAGAGACGCGCAGGGTGAAGAAGAGATGGGTTGTGAATCTATCGGAACGTGAACTTTCTGACCCTGAACAGTGAGTGCTGGAAAAAGGGACTCAATTTTGCTGTGACCCCGGACAAACTCCCCATCGTGGACTACATCACGTGTATCGAAACCGCCTGCAGACAGATAGGCCCACATAAAGAAGAGGCGTCCCATCTGAGGTCGGAATGTGTCAACATCCTGAAACAAGCACAACTGCCGAAACCCAACATTCCTGTTGAGGAGGAGAGGCGTGCGTTGGCCCGACTTAGGAAAGACGACACTATTTTGATACTCCCGGCCGACAAGGGTCGGTCGACGGTCATCATCCCCAAGTCCATGTACTATGACAAGGCCAGCGAACTGTCGGATGACAGAAAAACCTTCCAGCCCTCTCAAGAAAGACGCCCACCACAGGTATGCCACCAAGCTCAAGGATCTGCTCAAACGTCTCAAGGAGGCAGGCGGACTTTCCCTTGACCTTTACAGAAAACTTTTCCCATCAACCACTGATGTCCCCAAGTTCTATAGCCTTCCTAAGGTGCACAAGAAAGACGTCCCTCTCCATCTCATAATCGCTTCCAGAGGTTCCCTCATATATGAGACGGCGAGATTTGAGGCAGACATCCTGTCTCCTTTGGTTGGCGCGACGGAACACCACATCACCAACAGTGCGGACTTGGTGCAGAAACTGGCAGACTACACCCTTTCTTCTGACGAGTGCCTGGTATCATATGATGTTTCGGCATTGTTCACCAGCGTCCCCCGTCGAAGAAAGCATCCACATCATCAAAGTGAAGACTCCAGGCTGACGACACTCTGCCCCAGCGTAGTCTGTGGACAGCATCTGTGAACTCCTGGCTTGCTGTCTCAACACCACTTACTTCACGTTCCAAGGTAACTTCTACCAGCAGACCGCAGGAGCGGCCATAGGGCTCTCCAATCAGCCCCATTGTAGCCAACCTCTTCATGGAGTTCATGGAGGACTTCGAGGAGAAGGTCCTGGCGTCTTACATTTCTCCATGCTATTGGGGCCTACGTGGATGACGCCATGAGCATCCCTAGAGGGAGCTGGTGGAAGACTTCACTACCATTTGAATAGTCAACACCCTGCTATTAAATTCACTCATGAGGTGGAGGAGAACAGCTCGATTGCCATGCTAGACACACTCAATACACGGACAGAGGACAGCCTCTCCTTCAGTGTGTACCCCAAACCAACCCACACCGACCAGTACCTACAGTTTGAAAGCCACCAGCCGCTGGAACACAAACTCGGGAGTTATACGCACCCTCACCCATCGGGCCCACACACATCTGGTCTACTCAGGATGCCAAAGACCAGGAAATGGAACACCTAAAACTGGTTCTCACTATATCGGGCTATGAGAAATGGGCGTGGAACATCCCGGCTGGCAAGATCACCTGAGTGACCTGCTTAAATCTGGTAGTCGTTAAAACATAGCTACCTTGCAACAACATCTAAAACTTTCGCAGTATGTAGGTCAGGCAGACTTCTCTCGCCAAACAACAGTTTCATTTTGCATCAACATGATGTTAAGGAGAACAAAAGGGACTTAAGTCACAAAGCACTTTAATCTCCCCGGATAAGAACCTGACAACTTCAGATGCCTTAACGGTAGCAAGAATACACACTGAAAAAAAAAAAAAAAAAAAAAAAAAAAGGTTTGAATGGACCGTGGCACTTCCGTGACTGAATACAAGGAACAAAGTGCTCCAAGCATTGTCATTTCACTCTCCTCATAGCATATACCAGAACGGATACAGTTTGCCTGTTTTTTTTTTTTTTTCAGTCATTGTACAGGTGACAAGTCAAAATTGTCAACCAGCACACCATCCCCTACTACACCTACCCTCTTGTACAAACTGTGCAAACACACACACCATTCCCCTTTCTCTCTCCCTTCTGTCTCACAAACGGCAATACAAATTTCAAATCTATGTCAGCTCAACCCCTCTCAACCCCTACTCCGCCCCCCCCCCCCCCCCCCCCCCCCCCCCTTCCCTTCTCTCCCTGCTGTAGCGCAAGTGTTACGAGAAAAGATTACGTCACTTTGTAACTACGTAGCCCGTCTCTCCCCCTCAAAATCCTCACCCACTCACCACCACCACCACCCCCCCCCCCCCCCCCCCCCCCTCCCTGATGTGGCGTCAATGACATAGTGGGGGTAGGGGGAATTATGTCAATTTCCCCACCCCTTTCTGTACTCTCCCTTCATTTATCGGAATACCCCTCTCTCTCTCTCTCTCTCTCTCTCTCTCTCTCTCTCTCTCTCTCTCTCTCTGATAGATTAGAGAAAAGCCAACAACCCCCCCCCCACTTCTCTATACACACACACACATACCTCCCCCCCCCCCCCCCCCCCCCTCGCTCCCACCATATTCACCACGCATACGTGGACAGTCGTGCATGCAGCCCGTGAATGGTGCAAGGGTGTTAAACAGCAGTCTTTTTTTTTTTTTTAATGATTTTCCAACATTAATAACGAAAGGTATAATCAACATAACATACAATGAACATCATACAAATGGGTACGCTAAATCAAGGGAGGGGATAGGGGTAAAAAGAAAAAAGGTATATAAACACATGAAAAAAAAAATCAGATAGTCCATTCAAGAATCAACGAAGAATAAAAGAAAAGAAAAGGTCACAAACGTACAACCTTAACTCTTTCTCGTTCATTAGGCACACGAGGAATGAATACGTCCAGTATGCCTGTCTAAATAGTGAGAATGTTTCACATGTATAGACATATTTTCAGAAATTTCATTAGCTACCTATTACCCCCGACTACTTTTTGCTCGTTCTTTTTCTTTTTTTCCCTCTTTGTCTAAATTCACTCCTTTAGACATAACAGTTAGTTTTTCATAAGGGTACCATTTTCTGTCAAATTCCATGTATTTCATTTCTGAATAATCAATGAATTTTTCAACCCTATATATATTTCAAAGTTCTCTCAAGAAATGATTAACAGTAGGTTTTTATTTTGTTTATTCTGCATCTATATATATAATGTTTAGCCCATAAGATAATGTGTTCAAAAACTTCATCACTTTTTGTATGCTCATCATTTCCGAATAGAACTAGCTCCACATTAAACTCCATTCTGCTGCAATGTTCACATCTTTCTTTTAATGTTTTTTTCTAGTTCCCCCCAGAAATGTTTCTCAAACTGGCACTGCCACAAGTAGTGTTGAACTGAATCGTTTTCGGATTCATGAATGTACACAGATCAGTGATAAGAATTCCCATCTTCTTTAAAATACAATTTGTGACCAAAAAATATTGTGACAATTCTTATTTGGAACCATTTCAATTGAAATTTCTTTAATTTGTTTCACTTGTTTCATTGTTGTTTCCCAGTCTACCACAATTTTTAATTTATCTTCCCATTTTGCAAAGGAGCGCATATTAAATATTGTTATTTTTTTCGATGAGAGTGCTGTAAAAAGGTTTCGATCCCTTTTTAACGCTTGATATTATTTGTAGTGCTTTCGTTCTTAGATTACAGCTATTGTTCGTTGCTTTAATATTTGCACTTCTTAAATACCTTTTTTATTGATGATATACAGCCCATGAATTCGAGGTAATTTACAGTGATATCATATTTTTCAGAAAAAATTTTTATAATCGAGAAAACTTCCATCTTGATTGACAACATCTTTAACTAGGAATATCTGTTTTGCAATCCAGTTTTTAAAGTTAATGACGTCATTACAAACTTTAACCTTATCATTATAGAATAAGGGCTCTGCTAACACCTCATTCGAATTGTGTAAAATACCTGATCCGCAAAATCAACATACGAAGTGAAAACGATTTTCCAAAATATATTCGATTTTTTTTGCTGAGTAATTTTCTAGGTCTGTAGACGTCACAAGAATCTGTTTCTGGGAACTGGGAACGTAGCGGCTAATATTGTTTTTCCATTTTGAATTTGTCGTGTGTATATTCTTTTTAACTAGGTCAGTTTTAAAGCTTTATATATTTGCTTAAATGTGGAACGCCTATACCTCCATTTTCAACAGAATATACTGCGTATTTCCTTTTGATCTTGTCAGGTTTTTTTTTATTCCATATAAATTCAAAACATGTTTTTCTGAAGCTGATTTATTACATCTTCTGGAAGATTAGCAACAGAATCCATAGGTATATGAGCTTTGAAAGAATCATGAACTTCAGTACTGCAACCCTGCCTAGGGGTGTACATATACGCTTTGACCAAACTTTAAACATTGTTTTTGACTTCAATAAATTTATTTGCTGTGTTGATTTCTGTCATTTTTGATAACTCTTCTGTGAACCAAATACTAGTATCCTATGTTTTGGTGGATTCCATTTCATTTTCCTTTCCGAAAGATACTCACATTTTGAGTTTTTTTAGTTTTCCTAACCATACATTTACAATGTTTTTCACAATTGAGTTTCAGTCCTGAAATTTCTTCAAACTCTTTAAAGTTTTAAAACAGATTTTCATATGAAACCCTATCCCTTTCTAATGTGAATACTGTATCATCTGCAAATTGGCTGATCTTAAAATATCGTATCGAGTATTTCAATGCCTTTTATTCTCTCGTCTTCCCTGATTTTACATGCTAAAATTTCTGCACACAAAACAAAACAGATACGGCGAAATGAGATCACCCTGACGGCACTCTCTTTCTATTTCAAAACTCTTAGATACTTTCCCATTCACTACTACATAAGATCTTATGTTTTTTTATAAAATGTCGAAACCCAGTAGCATATACCTTCCCCAAACCCAAAAGCTTTAAGTATCTTATTCATATATATCCAATTTTATCGAATCAAATGCCTTCACATAGTCAATTGATACCAGTAAAACCAGGAAGAGAATTTTGTTTCAGATAAAACATTATGTCATACAAGGTTCTTATATTTTCTCCCAGTGTATCGTCCTGGAACAAAACTTGTCTGGTCTTCATTAATTAATTCATGTAAAACAGTCTTAATTCTATTCACTATACAGGTAGCACCTATCTTATACGAAACATTGAACAGTGAAATTGGTCTCCAGTTTCTTAAAAACTCTCTTGGTTCATCGGCTTTTTGTAGACACGTTATTAATCCTTCTCTTTGAGACACGACATCTCTTTATTTATAAAGCCTTCATTTAATGATCTTATTACAAACTCTCCTATTTGTTTCCAAAAGACTTAAAGAAATTAGCTGTCATCCCATCTGTACCAGGAATTTTATCATTCTGCATATTTTTCAGGGCTTTTGATGCCTCTTGGATTGTAATCATGCCTTCTAAATGTTCTGCTTCATCTTCATTTAGTTGTGGCAGATTTGAAATATACCTGCTAATTTCGATATCTTTTACTTCTCTTTCCTTGTGCAAATGCTCGTAGTATGACCTGGTCTCTTCTAACATTTCATCTGTTTCTAGCAAAACATTTTCCTTGATCCGTAACTAATTTCAACATCTGTTTGCTAACAAAGTGTCTTTTTTCCAGGTTACAAAAATACTTAGTTACTTTGTCACCCTGTGAAGCCCATCTTGCTCTGGATCTAAGAATGATCCCATCTACTTTTGTTTTACGTAACTGAGCATGCTCATCTTTCTTTCTTTGTAAATTAATAGCATTATATGCGTGGGTTTTCTCTTTCCAAATCTTGTATTTCCTTTTCTAAGCAGTTTTCGGTGTTCATTTGCTCTCTTTTCTTATTGATACTAAACGTAACTGTTTTTGATCTTATTTCATGATCAGAACTTCTAAAAATAACCTATCACTTATCATAAATTGTATTCCATTATTGGGTATCTTGCTTAAGTTCTGCCTATCATACGGTGATGTAGCGCATTGTTCCTTGACATCATTTATAGTTTGGTTTACTAAATCTACGTAATTGGCATCCCTAAGTAGCGAGGCGTTAAATTTCCAAAATGTTTTTCTTTTCTGTTCGGTATTTAGTGCTATGTTTAATTTGATCAACGAGTGGTCACTTCTGTCTAAACCCCAAAGGATTTCTGCGTCTCTAATATTACCAGTAAGTGTATCTGATATTAGGAAAATATCCAATTAGAAAAAACTCCAATCGACTTTGCTGTATGGGGTTGGGTCTTCTCCAGGTATATCTTAGAATTTCAGGATTTAATTCTCTCCAGATATCGACCAATTCTAATTCACTGATCATGTTTAATACCATTTCTCTGGCTATTGCATTATTTACAGATTTATAATAATAATAGTCCAGGCTAGGATTAATCACTAGATTAATCACAGCAGTCTTCATTGCATGCGGCTCGTGAATGATGCAAGTATATTAAACGGTGCTTTGTCAATTGGCAGGTGCTGATATAGGCACTGCAACACGAGCATTGTTTAGAATGTTCGAAATGTTTTCTCCCTTTGTCTTTAGTGACACGAAACCAACCCGGAACAGGAACCGGAATGATATAGTTTGGCCTATAAAAAGGCAAACCCCCTGGGGACCAATGACTGTTCCTCAGACCAGCTGTACATAGAACAGTACAGTGTAGTGACAAAGACAACAGAGGTAAACCAGAGAGATTGCATGGTCATCTCACTTGATCTGAACTCCTTGTCTAAGATTCACTGATTTCCCAGAATGTAAGTTGAAATTATGTTTCTAAATTTTGAGACTATGCATTGATTATTTGTATGCCATGTGGTTTAACAGTGTAACTTTGTTAACAATCTGACCACAGTATTCTTTGTTTACTATCTGAATTTAGCCAGTATGCAATTCTATCTGTAAGAGGATAACTGAATGATAAATTCTTATTGGAAAAGCAGTAAGCCTATGCTAGGTGAAAACTATTAAGATGATGTATGAATACTGTGATTGTTGGAATGCTTTGTAGTGTGTGACTGTAAGTCTACACAACACGTGTACTTGGGTTTAGCGCATTCCAAGTCACTGCAATTCTGTTATTTGACTAAAATTTTTAGCATTATATTACTGTCTCCTACCCTTGGGTAAACTCTACTCAAAATCTGAACAGAAGTGGTGATTGAGATTATGGCATAAATATTGTTGCTAGCCTATCCTTTGTTGGCTGAGATCTAACATTCTCTGAAAGCCAGAGGGCAAGTGTGTGAACTCGACAAGCCAGACTCTCAGCTACTTAACTACAGATCAGGTTCTATTTGTTTTAAAACTGGGACCATATCTACCCTGGGCATGCCTGGTAGTGACTACACACCACAACCCAGCAACTGAACAGCAGGTCTCCATAGAAGTGCATCAGTCACCAGTAAGAGAGAGATCAACTATGTTCTCCAACATCAGATAAGTTCTTGTATTCCAAAGGCCTCCAACTCATCTCATTCAGATTTTCCCCTCTCTAATGATGAAACAGTGAGAACCAAAACTCAGCTTGACTGGCTGAATATTGTATAAACAAGTAAAGTTGATGTGTGAAAGTGCTCTTAACTTGTGTCAGTGTGTTTTGTTGTTCAATCAGTATTGAATGTTTGAACTTCTTTCTAATTCTGTCTCTCAGAGTTACCAGAACTTTAAGAGTACAAGCCTAAGGAACCTTATCCCTGAGCCACTATTGAATATTTTAACAGTCCCGAGAAAAACAAAAATTTCTTTCGATGACAAGTACCTGAAAGTTGTTCCTTCCATCACCAGTAAGAGAGAGTGTGGAGCTGAACGTTTAACGTAACTCTATTAGAGAAAATATTCCAAGTCCTTCACCTATGGGGCACACCGACCCACTCCCAACACTCATTACAGTAAACATAAACCAATCTGCTGTATTGAGAATGAGGGATTGGGAGAACTAAATCTGGTGTACAACCTTTCAACTTAACCAATACCTGAAATCAACCACCGTCATCCCACCTCACCCTCTTCCTCTTCTCGCGACCAGCGATAACTTGAACGACGTCGCCTAGTATCAAGTGGTTACAACTGATTGCAACAAGGCTTCTTGGGAGATACAGTATAATCGAGAGTCGCAGTGAAACCCCCAAGCCCCGCCGTCCACAAAACCTTTTTATCTCATTGACTTTATTATTTTTGCATGTTCCTCCCATCCCAACCCCTCATCCCTTTTTCTATCCCGAAACCACTTGCCAGATCCTCTCTCTCTCCCCCCCCCCCCCCCCCCCCCCTCCCATCCCTCCTCCACACACACACATACACATACACACTACCGTAGGTCATTTGCATGACGTCCACCGAGACAGAAAGGTAAAGCTGATTGGAGGTGCGTGCACACTTGTACGGGAGCGTCTTCTTTGTATTTTGTACTCCCAGTTCTTATAGAACAGGGAGTACTTTAGAATAGGAACGAAGAAATGCTGTGTGTGTGTGTGTGTGTGTGTGTGTGTGTGTGTCTGTGTGTCTGTCTGTCTGTCCGCCCGTCCGTCCGTCCGTGGTCAAAATGTGTTCCACTCACTCCAGACAAAACTACTGGGCCGATCTTTCTGAAAATTTGTAGGTATGTTCATTATCGGTCACGAATAAGGAGCAATGCTTTAGTTTACCGCTATAGCCGTTACTAACGGCTGCAACGGCCTGTAACGGTTTTTTTCTTCTTTATGGAATATCTCAGAAAGTAATAGGCTGATCTTTCTGAAAATTTGTAGGTATGTTCATTTTGGGTCACGAATAATGCCCGATGTTTTAGGTTACCGTTATACCGTTAGTAACGGCCTATAACGGTTTTTCTTCTTCATGGAATATCTAAGAAAGTACTTGACCGATCTTTGTGAAAATTAACAGGTATGTTCATTATGGGTTACGGATGATACCCGATGTTTTAGTTTACCCCGTTATAACCGCTACTAAGGGCTGTAACGGCCTGTAACGGTTTTTTTCTTCTTCATGGAATTTCAGATAGTACTTGGCCGATCTTTCTGAAAATTTGTAGGTATATTCATTATGGGTCACGAATAATGCCCGATGTTTCAGGTTACCGATGTAACCGTTACTCACGGCTGCAATGGCCTGTAACAGTTTTTCTTCTTCATGGAATATCTCAAAAAGTACTTGGCCAATCTTTACGAAAATTAGCAGGTATGTTCATTATGGGTCATGGATGATGCCTGATGTTTTAGTTTACCCTGTTATAACCGTTACTAATGGCTGTAACGGCCTGTAATGGTTTTTTTTCTTCATGGAATATTTCAGATAGTACTTGGCCGATCTTTCACAAAATTTGTATATATGTTCATTATGGGTCACGAATAATGCCCGATGTTTTAGTTTACCGTTATAGCCGTTACTAACGGCTGTAACAGCCTGTAACGGTTTTCTTCTTCTTCAAGGAATATCTCAGAAAGTACTCGGCCGATCTTTGTGAAATTAGCAGGTATGTTCATTATGGGTTGCGGATGATGCCCGATGTTTTAGTCTACCCTGTTATAACGCTACTAACGGCTGTAACGGCCTGTAACTGTTTTTCTTCTTCATGGAATATCTCAGAATGTACGTGGCCGATCTTTCTGAAAAATTTTGTAGGTATGTTCATTATGGGTCACGGATGATGCACGACGTTTTAGTTTACCGTTATAGCCGTTACTAACCTCCAGTAATGGTTTTTCTTTATGGGAAAATCTCAGAAAGTTCTGGCCGATCTTTCTAAAAATGTGTAAGTATGTTCATTATAGGTCTCAGATGATGGCCGATGTTTTATCAGAATAACCCCAAGACGGTTTTTTCCTCTTTATGGAATATCTCACACATATTCAGGATAAACTGTGAATACGTTTATATGCTTTGCATCTTGTTTCCAAATTATGATGGACAGGATACACCATTGCTGCCAGCTGGCTCTGTGTATAGCCGACTACAAACTAACGACATTGCCCTCTCTGTTGGAGCCGAACCGGAAAGACCCGTGAACCACCACCGGCACTACCCCCCCCCACACACCACCACCACCATCACCGAATTTTAACTCTTTTCTCTGAACGATTCATCCATCATCCGTCCCGCCTGTAAAACCTGGTGGTCAACAGCTCTTGAACCCCAAGTGCCGTCCTGGAGAGGTCAGGTTCGTTCGCTTTTGGCCGGCGAAAGATCTCTTTCGTCTGGCCCACAAAGCTGTCTCTGAACCGAAGCTCTTCAAGTTGACCATCAGCCGCCGTCGCCGCGAGTTGAGGAGCGCCATTGTGAGACTGTGACCTTCCACGGCACGACCTACTGCCGACCTCGGGAGTCCGTATTTGCCATTTGGTCAGCTGCGAATCAAGTGCAGTGGCAGGCTTTGTGCTGAGACCTGTGTTGTCCTTGGCCAAGACGGATGGCTATTCAGCTGAGGTGTGGGAAAGAAGAATACCGTCCATATGGTCACTTACAGGGGGTTCTCGAGGTATTGGCCTCTTCTGGTAAAAGAAGGAGATAAAAAGGTGGGGAGGGGAGGGAAGATACAGACGGGGAAGGAGGGAAGAGCAAGAATGCATGGATGGTGCACGGCGTGTGGGAGAGGTGATGGAAAAGGAAGGGGGGGGGGGGGGGGGGGGGCACTTGCTACGGCCATTTTACAATGATTTCTTTGTTGAAAGCTTCGTCGACACAGCATCCAGTTAGTTCGTCATAACGCTGTGATTTAATTTGATCTGAAGTAAATTTAACTTAGGTCTTTGTTCCATAGAACTGTACATCATAAATCTGTAGCATACAGAATAGGCTTTAATAGGAACCTTATTTTCATAGTCTTATATTTAGACAAAAGACCCGCCATCAGTGTTCTATCGTCCTTGTTTCGACTTTCTTGTACACGTGCGTTTGCTAGTTCCTCTGCATATTGTTATTTTTGAGCGGTCGAGTTGTGTTTGTGTAATTTTTAACATTGATATCAACAACAGCGTAACAGAACAGGCATGTAGGCATACATAAATTTTACACTTTCTACTGTGACTTGCTCTGTGGATACAAATCCCAGATTCGTAAGCATGCCTAACCGAACAGATGCATACATTGTCTTGCTTAACTTGAAGGGAACGGAGACCCCCACCAAGGTAAAACGAATTGCCGACCCGCACCCCGAGTCAGCCACTGATGTTATACTCCCATTTAATTCGAGAGTGTTTAAGGTTGTTGCTTTCATTTGTTAAAATTAAACATACTGAAACACGAAATATTAATGTTTATATCGCTAGAAAATTGTAATATTTCCATAAAATATAACTGCTTCGTCGATATTTAGGACCATCCGTGAACAGTAACTTAACAGTTTGTTTAGAGGAAGGTTTATGATTTTATCCATAAAGTGAACAGATTCTGTGTTAATATTTGCCGCGAAGGAAGCAGTAGTTGATACGGACTAAAAATGTTATAGTTATTTCTAATTTACTTATCAATTTTGTTGTATGGTCGTAGATCCGATGGTTATTCAGTATCCGCGCTATCGTTCCATACCAACATTTGCCGAGCTCGTCCCTGAGCTACACTCTGTCTTTTGACCAGTTTTTGAAAACACATAAATTAACAAACAAAACAGGTTCAGTAGCATTTTATTTGTCTTATCCTGCTAGGGAACAAACTCCAGCGAAAACATCGTCTGCTTGAGGAACATAAATCTGTGACAGGCCCTATGCATGCAAATCACAGATTCGCAAGCATGCGTAACAGAAACAGGCCGGAGAGAGAATGTTCCGTTGTAATTTCGCCTCAGAGGTTCACGGTCACCAACGCATTGTTCGGAGTGGGGCCATTAGGGTGGGTGGGACAGAGAAAGGCGGGGATTTGAACGAGGGTTGCGCTGGTAGAGTGGGGGTTGGGAGGGAAGGGATGCCAGAGCAAACTATGTCATTTGGTATAGGCCAACCCAGAGAAAGTGTAAAGTTAAGGAACGAAAGGATGGGCAATGGAGAAAATAGGGGGAAGGGAAGCACAGTGCAATACCTTTACATACCTTTGACTATACTGTGAGCTGATTAGGGTTTTTATGACGATTTTCTATACTTTTTTAGGAATGCTTTTCAGATATTTTTGATGGGGAGGATTGGAATTGGGTGAGCTAGTGGTTAGAAAGAACAAACAGAAAAGTCAAATTAGCAAGCGTTGTAACGTTGTGGAAAGAAACAACATCATTCACAAGTTCTACATTACAGATCATGGCTGCTAGCAGTGTGACACAACGCCGGGCCCGCTCCCCAACTATTTCTTTTGGAGTAGCCAAAGCGATCAGTCAGAATGAACATTTCTTTTTCTGAGGTTTTGTTTTAACAGCTGTGGAGAGCACATACGTCGGGCAGGAAAAGGTCATGTGTCTGTATCGTGCAGCATGGGTCAGCAATCAGTGTCTAGGTCAGGACGAGGGACCAATTGGAGTGCCGCTTTCTGTTTTGTTGGTCACATTCATCGTCACGTTCATCTGTCATTTCATGCTCGTATCTGTGTGTGTGTGTGTGTGTGTGTGTGTGTGTAGTACGCGGACGCCGCACCACTCTCCTTCTTCTCTCCTCCTCCCTCTCTCACTTCTGGTGTTGCATTTTATTTTCCACATTCCGATAATATCGATTTACTCTGTGTGATATATCTGTAGTCTAAATGCCTGCATTTGTGTGTAGGCCTAGATACGAAAAGCCACCGCAACATGTTTTGCCTTTACTGATGTGTCTTTTTCATCAATTTATGGGCAGTTTAAATGAAGTAAGTGATAAATGTCAATGCCCACACAATCAGAAATACGTTAATGGTATAGGCTTACAGTGACAAAGACAGAAAAACGATAGAATGAAACCCGTCGCAGGTGTATAGTGGAACGGTAACCTGAAACATAAACGTTTATTCTGTCCATACATCTGTCTATCACAAAAACAAACATACAAAAAGTTAAAACAAACAAACAAACAACGAGAATATTACAGAGTAAAAGATCACAATATGTCAATGACCAGACAGCACAGTAACTATGAGATTGATAAAAATGGGATTTAGATCAAAACTCTTTCTCGACAAAAAACGAACGAAGAAAGGCAACAAAATGAGTAACGGTCGTTAAACAATGATTTAACAAATCCAGAAAATAAAATTCCGACCTGTTTTATAAGATCATATGCTCATGATTCTACGATCAGCTCCAACTGCTATGGCAGGTCCTCCAGTCCTCCGTGGAGCTTCCGGGCCACTGGTATTGGGTCGGGCCAGGTTTTCTCTCGGAGCGCTTGGTGGAGCGGGCAGGACTGCAGCAGATGTTCTGTTGTCTGGCTGCCTGTTCTGCAGGGGCACTGCTCTGTGTTGCCGATGCGGAGTTTAAAGAATAGGTGGTGTTTCAGGCGGTTGTGGCCTGTCCTGAGCCTGAAGATGACTACTGCTCTCGTCGAGTCAGCAGGTAGTACGGGTCTGCTCTGTTGTGGCGTGGATGCTGCTGCTTTCCACTTGTTCTGCAGCTTGGCCTTAATGATGGTCCTGGATTCAGGGTAGCTGGTAGATCTGTCCATCTGCTCCTTCGTAGTGCCCTCCTTTGCCAGGAGTCAGCAGTCTCATTGCCGAGCACGTTGCAGTGGGAGGGAATCCACTGCAGGGTGTGACTGTGTGACTTTTGCAGAGGGAGGCGAGAGATGAGGACAGATCGTTGAGCTCTGGATCTCTGTTGGACTGAAGGGCCTGCAAGATGGACAGGGCGTCGGTCAGGAAGACAACGTTGTGGCTGGCGTAGGGGCTGACCTCGATGTGGGCTGCTGCTGTTTTCAGGGCTTCTGCTTCAGCTCTGTAATTTGTGGAGTACAGGCCGGTAGCGAGGCAGATCTTTTCTTCTCTGCCTCCTGGATATTGGACATAGACTCCTGCCCCTCCATTTCGAATGGCATCTGCTGCAGAGCCGTCGGTGTAGACATGAGTCCAGGGATTCTTTGGGGAACTGGGTATGGAGGTGTTCAAGGGTGAGGGACTTTCTTTCAGGGCCGCTTTGGGAATTTTTTGGGCCCACACACAGGGATGCTGCACTGGATGGATGAGGGGAGGGGTTCCTTCGCTCCAGGGAGGGACGGCAAGACACCGGGGTATCACTTTGGGGTCATGGTCAAGGATATCTTGATGTTGCCGTTCTAGGATCCTGCTCTGGTGTACGAAGCTCCCTCTCTTCAGCCGTCCTTTTGTTGGCTGGGACAGTCTGTCTTTCATGGGGTGGCCTTGCAGCCTCTTGAACTTGGCAGCCTGGGTCAGGAGTTTGGCGTCTCTGCGGTCCTCAAGGGGCTGGAGCTCTGTGATGGTTTCAAGCTCCTGAATTGGCGTAGACTTCATGGCTCCTGTGATGATACGGGTAGCTTGATTCTGAATCTTGCTGATCCGTTCAAAATTGGATTTGGCTGTAGTGCCCCATGCAGTCATGCCATACTCCAGCACTGGCCTGACTCTACCAGTGTACAGTCTCCTGAGGGTCGTGTTGTCTGCCCCATGTGTTGTTCCTGCCAGCTTCTTCATGAGGGCAGGCGTACTTTTTTGCTTAATTCTGTTTTCTCTGCTTGCTTCTTCCACGTCAGGCGTTTGTCGAAGGTGACTCCCAGTACGTACGTGGGGTTATTTTCAGCAAGCAGAGTTTGTCCATTGATGCTCAGGTTGGCCTTCTGTTCTTTGGGTGAGAGGCTGAAAACAGTGTAAGTGGTCTTCTTGGCATTAATTGTTACCAGCCACTGTTTTGTCCAGCTTTCGAGAACATTCAGCGCCTGCTGTAGCCTGTAGTTGGCAGTTGTGAGGTGCTCTTCCGAGCACCATAGGACAAGATCGTCTGCATAGATGGCTCCTTGGACTTTGCGTGGCATATCTTTGACGATGTCGTTGATAAAGACAAAGAAATAGGGTAGGGCTGAGGACACCTCCTTGAGGGACTCCTTCTCTCAGTGTGGAAGCCATCCTCGATCTTCTGGGCTATGTAGGTCACTTGATCCTCAGTGGAATGATGTTGGCGGAAAGCCTGCCTGCTCTGGAGTGATGATGTTGTTCTTCTCCAGGTGCCAAACTAGCCGCGAGTTGATCATACGCTCTAGGAGCTTGCCCACGCAGCTGATGAGGCTGATGGGGCGATAGCTGTCAGCCCCTGACTCTGTCTTTGCCCTTCTTATGGATGGGCACCATGTCAGCTTCTCGCCAGCTTTGTGGAACATGCCCCGTCTTCCAGCTGTTGTTGAAGAGAGCAAGGAGTTTGGTCTTTGGAGATGTTGCTGGTCTGCTCATAGTTGTGTCTATGAAGCAGTTCGCTGCCTCTCTCACTGTCACAATCTCCTGATCTTTTTGGAGCGTGACAGGCTGACCTTGTCTCTTCATTATCTATGGCTTTGGTGAGTTTCCAAAGTTTGTTGCCATCTCTGTCAAGGTTCAGCTTTTCTGTTTTTCCATCCAGCTTGTTCTTGCAGCTTGGATGTAGGCCTTTCTGTATTTGGCAGTGCAGGCTTTGAGAGTGATGTTGTTTTCTTGTGTTGGGTTGTTTTCCACCTCCTCTCTAGTCCTTGTCACTTCATCTTCAAGCTCCTGCAGCTCTTCTGTCCAATATGGCCTGTAGTTCTTGCGAGCGCCACGTGGAATTGCCTCTGAGGCTGCTTTCAGGATGGCTTGGTTGAAGCTTTTGGTGGCTCTGTTGATGTTATAATCGTCCACTTTGATGGTCTCACAATACTCATCAGAGAGAGGCCCGCGAACATCTCCCAATCCGCCTTCTTGTAATTCCATCTGGGAAAGGACTTGGCATTGCTTGGTGTGTACTGCAAATTGATGGCCAGTAGTACCTGGTCTGTGGTCGCTGCCTGCCAACTGGCTCTGTACCTTCCTGCTGTTTTTTTTTTTTTTTTTTTTTTTTTTTTTTTTTGCAAGGTCAGTAGTGCAAAGGCAAGATCTGGGGTGGTCGTGGTGAGCCATCGGCGAGAGAAGAAGGTTGGGGTTTCTTCTGGATCATTCAGCAGAAGCAGGTTGCTCTCTATCTGCTGCCAGTCCTCCACTTCGTCTCCTCTTCGGTCATTCTCACTGTAACCCCAACAGGTTGAGTGGCTGTTAAAGTCACCTACTACTAAGCAGTTCTCTGATGGTATGTCCATTTATTTGTGTCCACTGTAAAATCTGAGGCTGATTCTTGACGAGTNACTTGGGGTCATGGTCCAGGATCTCTTTGATGTTTGGCCGTTCTAGGAATCCGGCTCTGGCCTTACGAAGCTCCCTCTCTCAGGCCGTTCCTTTTGTTGGCTGGGACAGTCTGTTCTTTGCATGGGGTGGCCTGGCAGCCTCTTGAACTTGCAGCCTGGGTCAGGTGTTTGGCGTCCTCTGCGTCCTCAAGGGGCTGGAGCTCTGTGATGGTTTCAAGCTCCTGAATTGGTATAGACTTCATGGCTTTTGCTCTTAATTCTGTTTTCTCTGCTTGCTTCTTCCACGTCGTCAGCGTTTTGTCGAAGGTGACTCCCAGGTACGTGGGGTTATTTTCAGCAAGCAGAGTTTTGTCCATTGATGCTCAGGTTGGCCTTCTGTTCTTTGGTGAGAGGCTGAAAACAGTGTAAGTGGTCTTCTTGGCATTAATTGTTACCAGCCACTGTTTTTGGTCCAGCTTTCGAGAACATTCAGCGCCTGCTGTAGCCTGTAGTTGGCAGTTGTGTTTGTGGGCTCTTGAGGTGCTCTTCCGAGCACCATAGGACAAGATCGTCTGCATAGATGGCTCCTTGGACTTTGCGTGGCACATCTTTGACGATGTCGTTGATAAAGACAAGGAATAGTAGTAGGGCTGAGGACACCTCCTTGAGGGACTCCTTCTCTCAGTCTTCTTCTTCCGACTGTATGCTCCGTTGACATGGACTCGGGCCTTCCTATTTTTCAGGTACTGCGAGATCCATTGGTACATACAGCCAGTCACACACACTCTTCTGGAGTTTCTCCGGAGGCCATCCTTCCCAGACTTTGTCGTACGCCTTTTCCATGTCTATCCACACCGTCAGTGTATGCTGTTTGTCCTGGAAGCCATCCTCGATCTTCTGGGCTATGTAGGTCACTTGATCCTCAGTGGAATGATGTTGGCGGAAGCCTGCCTGCTCTGGAGTGATGATGTTGTTCTTCTCCAGGTGCCAAACTAGCCGCGAGTTGATCATACGCTCTAGGAGCTTGCCCACGCAGCTGATGAGGCTGATGGGGCGATAGCTGTCAGCCCTGACTCTGTCTTTGCCCTTCTTATGGATGGGCACCATGTCAGCTTCTCGCCAGCTTTGTGGAACATGCCCCGTCTTCCAGCTGTTGTTGAAGAGAGCAAGGAGTTTGGTCTTTGCTTTGGTGCCGAGGTGTTTTAGCATGTCGTTGGTGACTTTGTCAGGACCTGGAGATTTTGTTGTCCTGTAAAGATTTTGCGGCTTCTTCTAATTCTTTCAGTTTGAAAGGCCTGCCCATGTAATCAGGTTGGTCTTGGTCATCCTGATGATTCTTTATTTTATCATGGACTTGTTTGTTTTCTGTCCTCTGTCACAGAGATGTTGCTGGTCTGCTCATAGCTGTCTATGAAGCAGTTCGCTGCCTCTCTCACTGTCATAATCTCCTGATCTTTTTTGAGCGTGACAGGCGCTGGACCTTGTCTCTCATTATCTATGGCTTTGGTGAGTTTCCAAAGTTTGTTGCCATCTCTGTCAAGGTTCAGCTTTTCTGTTTTTTCCATCCAGCTTGTTCTTGCAGCTTGGATGTAGGCCTTTCTGTATTTGGCAGTGCAGGCTTTGAGAGTGATGTTTTTCTTGTGTTGGGTTGTTTTCCCACCTCCTCTCTAGTCCTTGTCACTTCATCTTCAAGCTCCTGCAGCTCTTCTGTCCAATATGGCCTGTAGTTCTTTCTTGAGCGCGCCACGTGGAATTGCCTCTGAGGCTGCTTTCAGGATGGCTTGGTTGAAGCTTTTGGTGGCTCTGTTGATGTTATAATCGTCCACTTTTGATGGTTTTCACAATACTCGTCAGAGAGGCCCGCGAACATCTCCCAATCCGCCTTCTTGTAATTCCATCTGGGAAGGGCTTGGCATTGCTTGGTGTGTACTGCAAATTGATGGCCAGTAGTACCGGTCTGTGGTCGCTGCCTGCCAACTGGCTCTGTACCTGTACCTTCCTGCTGGTTTTTTTTTTTTTGCAAGGTCTTTAGTGGCAAAGGCAAGATCTGGGGGGTCGTGGTGAGCCATCGGCGAGAGAGAGAAGGTTGGTGGGTCTTCTGGATCATTCAGCAGAAGCAGGTTGCTCTCTATCTGCCAGTCCTCCACTTCGTCTCCTCTTCGGTCATTCTCACTGTAACCCCCGACAGGTTGAGTGGCTATTAAAGTCACCTACTACTAAGCAGTTCTCTGATGGTATGTCCATTTTCTGTAGAGAGAGCTCTTTGTCTTGTGGGCAGTACACGTTGAAGATGGTGATGACAGTCTTGTCCACTGTAATCTTGATTCCGTGGGATTTCAGCTTCCTGATTTGTGTCCACTGTAAATTCCGAGGCTGGAATACTGTTTCTTGACGAGTATCTGCACTCCTCCTTTTGGTCTTCCTTCTCTGTCCATCTTGAAGGTTTGGTAACCTCTGACTCTGAACCTGTGGTTGGGTTTCAGGTGTGTCTCTTGGATACAGGCCACATCAATGTTTTCTGTGTACATTCTCTCAGTAAGTGGGATCTTTTTTGTGGGTAGACGCCCTCTGCATTCCACTGGAGAATGTTGAGTGGTCTAGGTGTTTCTCTCGGGGTCAGATGTTTTTCGTCCAGTAGCATTTTCCCCTCCGCCTCCGATGCCTGGCTCCTCTCACAGGGACGGGGTGACCACCAGACGCATGGGGTGTGCCGTTTTGAGGCACAGGGCCCAGCACGTCTACTAGCCCGGCGGGACTCCTCTAGTAGAGCACCATACCGAAAATCTGTGAGGTTTTCCATCCATGACGTAGATGCGTTGTACTGCCGTTACTCGCCAAGGGCCCAGTACATCCGTCTTCGGCGTTGGTTTTCTTGTCCGAGTTTTCCTCTCGTAGGCGACTTGCCGACCAAGGCTGATGAGCATCCCCTACCCTGGTTTTGTTTCTCCGAGGTTTTCCTTCCCCAGGGCTAGAGGTTTTTATGCGCCTCTTACTCGCATGATGAACCCGTGACAGGACACATGGGGGATTTGATATGGTGCAACAGTGCCACCTGTTACCCCCCCCCTCCTGGTAGGAACATCACCAGTTGGTCCGGGACTGCTTATTTATATCGACCAGGCAAGCATCTGGGGGGCCGACCCCCTATCCGCCACCCGGGGACCCGCCGGGTTGGGGATAGTCGCCCCGCCCGGGGACACTATTTAGTCTTGTAGATATGAGCTTGCTCCATTCGGCTTTCATACGGCACAGTGAGTTCAATCAGAATCAGCTGTTTTGACGACCCTGTGTGGGTTACAATATCCAGTCTCATGCCACTCTTCCCGATGATATCCGGATCTTCTCCTATTCTGGGAGGTCCGCAGTGCACTCCCAGTCAACCACTCCATCCCCAGTTCCATGCTGTCGATGTCACTGCTATTCCAGACCATGATTTGTGGTCGGCTGTCGTGTACAAATGTTGTTGCTGGTGCTACTAGTGGCGCAG
>JADBJO010001937.1:282139-332139 GCA_016801955.1 Conus betulinus | reverse complement strand
TTATTTTAGGAGATTTTAACATTGATCTGTTAAAAACAACATCAAAGTGGTATCAAAACTATATATCACATAATTTAGAACAACTAATCGATAGACCAACACGCATAACTGAAATTCCGCTACTCTAATAGATCATATTTACACAAATGCAAAACAATCCATTATCGAACTTTGTTCCCCTCCCAATGGCTGAAGTGATCACAACCCAATCTGCCTTACATGGTTCAAAAACCGTGAAAATTTCAAAAGTAGGTCATAAAGTTATTTACTACAGGAGCTTTAGAAACTCTAAAGAAGAAGATTTCGTTACTGACCGTTCTGAAGCACAATTTGACCTCATCTATCAAATCAGATATCCAAATAAAGCAGCTGAATTTTGGATTGATGCGTTTACCTCTGTATATAATAAACACGCCCCTTTTATAAAGAAAAGGATTAAACAGGAAACAAAACCTCAATGGATAACTAAAGAAATTGACAGAAATTAATAAAGGAAATCATCTGAGTAATTTAGGAACAAAATGAAGAACTCAGAAAACAAAGAAATAAAGTGACGTCATTAAAACAGAAATCGAAACGTACTTACTTCAGAAAAATGTTAACTTCTACCAAAGAGACCAGGCAAAATTTGGAAAGCAATTAACATACTAATAACTAATAGACATGGGTCAAAAAGTCAACAAATGAGCTCAGACATATCTGCAGATCAACTAAATAATCATTTTGTAACATTAGCAGGTAGAATCACATTCATATTAAATGATAAATCTAGTGAAAATGATCTCAATTATTTAGAACAATACATCCATTCTAAGGATATTTGTGTTCCATTTAGTCTGAAACCCATGACCGTTTTAGATGTTAGTAAAGCCTTGTCTACTTCAACCCAATCAAATACTCGTGATTTAGATGGTATCGAGACAAAAATACCTAAGTTGTCATGTCCTGTTACCACAGATACTTTGACATACTTACACAATTTATGCATAGATAAACAACCTTTTCCTCTAAAATTTAAGGAAGCTAAAGTAATTCCTCTGTATAAAACCGGGGATCTTTCAAACCAATCAAAGTACAGACCGATATCCATTTTATCAGCAATAGCAAGACCGATCGAAAAACACATGCATAAGTCTCTGTATTCTTATTTCGCTGATAACAAACTTCTCCACGAAAGTCAATCGGGCTTTCGAAAACATCATTCTTGCCACACAGCCCTCATACAGCTTATGGACAGTCTTCTTTGCAGCATAAACGAGAATAAATTTGCAGGTATTCTCTTCGTAGACTTTGAAAAAGCATTTGATATCGTCAACATTCTTTGTTGTGCCGTAAACTTGAAATTTACAAACTGACTCCAGAATTCATAAGTCTTATTTCATCTTTTTCATGTGACCAAAAACAATTACTAGCTGTAGCTGACAAATTGTCAACATTTTTGCCGGTGCCGGGCTGCGGGCGGGGCCGACCGGGCTGTGGCTGTGGACGGGCGTCGGAATGAGCGGCATGGGTGCACTGCCTCTGAGGTGGCGTAGAGGTTGGGACAGAAAAAAAAAAAAAAAAAAAAAAAAGTCAACATTTGTGCCTGTCAAATATGGTGTTCCACAAGACTCTGTGTTACGACCTCTTTTGTTTACTATTTACGTAAATGATTTGCCTTGTTTTGTTAAATGTAAATGCGAAATGTTTGCAGATGATGCATCTCTTCACGAAAACGACTCTGATGCCTATGAATTAACAATTAAGCTTCAAGCAGATATCGATAAACTTACTGAATGGACACAACTAACCATATGTCTTTAAATGCTATTAAAACAAAGTGCATGTACGTGTCTACAAGACAAAAACGACAAAAAATTAAATCAAATTTTGAGCCCTTCCTCATATCCAACAATAAAGTTGAGGAAGTCAGTTCACACAAAACACTGGGTGTCATTATTGACAAAGATTTATCTTGGACTGAACATATAGTATTCTTAGCAAAACGCCTTTCAAAAAAAAAAAAATTTCAGTTGTCTCGGATAAAAATTTTTTTTAAAATTCCTCGATGGCTTCTCTCGAAAACTTTTTTCTGTGCTCATATTTTGTCATTAACTGATTATGCATCAACCCTTTCGGACAACTGTAGTGAACATAATTTAAAATAAATTCATCTTCTGTACAAATGAGCATTGAAATTAGTATTCTTAAAACTGATGTTAACTGATGAAGATTACAAACAACTCAAAATATTAACCTTCCCCCCAATTTTTCAATAAAGCCCTTTGTATGCATAACGTTATTAACGGAACAGCTCCGCAAAAGATAGCAGAAACATTTAGAGTCAATTGCCATAGACATATTCATTTATTGTCCATTCCTAGACCACGCAACAATTTATACAAATCCATTTTGTATATTCAGGTGGAAATCTGTGGAATAAACTCACAAAACCCTTTAAAATATTTTTTAAAAAAATTGAAACACATTTAAGAAAAAAATTGAAAGATTATCTCATGAGTCGTTAACCACATATCATACTGAAAAAAATGTCCATCCTGTGCAGAAAAGAAATGCACTGGTAAACACACACACACACACACACACACACACACACACACACACACACGTACACACACACACACACACACACACACACACACACACACACACACATACACACACACACTAACACACACACACACACACACACACACACACACACACACACAGAGTCCGGCAGAGTCCATGACCCACTATCCACCCCTTTTCCGCGCAGAACAATCCACTGCCCCCTCAAACTTCAAGTGCCTCTGATCGTGTCCCCCGCGGTCCTCTTCCCGCTCCCTCCTCCTCTCAGTATAACGGCGGCCAGACAACTCCGCTACACCAAATCCCTCTCCACTATCCTCCATACCCGGGAATGAACACTGCAGCGCCGGGTTGTCACAGGTTTTATGAACCGATGTTCAATGATGACAATGCCTTCACCATGACACAAACACCGCCTATTCCGTATGACCAACTTCTGTTTAACCTGATGAGATCTTACATAAACACACATCAAATGCAACAAAGTCAATTTGCTGGTTGAGAATACATTAGTGTGTGTGTGTGTGTGTGTGTGTGTGTGTGTGTGTGTGTGTGTGAGCGCGCGCGTGCATGCGGGCGGGTGTGTGTGTGTGTGTGTGTGTGTGTGAGCGCGTCCGTGCATGCGGGCAGGTGTGTGTATGTGTGCTTCCGTATGTTTGTGCATGCGAGGGTGTGTGTTGTAATAAAAAAAGAGAGCTCCGGCGTGGGGCTGAGCATTGCATCGCTGGACTTTGGTGGAGGTCACGACGTCTGTTTGGTCCGGAATATTTTCTTTGTGGACAGCTGCATCAGGCCACTGCGGTCGCAAGTCGTGTTGTGTGGTTGTGTGTGTGTGTGTGTGTGTGTGTGTGCACTCTGCGTGAGGTGAGCAGGACTGCCTTTTCACTGAACAAGTGGTCAGTCTTCACACGTGTACATAATATAGGAATAGTACAAAATATTGCGTACTTCCGCTTTTTTCCCTTTCACATATTGTTCATTTTTTCCCCGCACATTGTTACTTCATTGTTTCCTTGAATATGTAGTTTGATTTTGTAACCTCTGAGATTTAATGAGACTAGTTCAGTGCTTGTGTATTCCTTGAATGGTTTAATTTTCTTGATGTGCATTGTTAATGTCAATTTTGAAACAGTGATTTAAGTTAGATAACAGAACTAGTTTTATTTGTATTAAATGATTCGCAGTCTTTAAGATTGTATTGTATGTATTCACCTGTGTATTACGTTGCATAAAGCAGACTGTGCATAAGATTATAGTTGAATATTGACTGACGTTTTTGTAACACTATGCCTTCTGCGTTAGACACATGGCCCGCACAGGAGGGGCTTCGATTAGGATTTTTAAATATCAACAGTGCTAGAAATAAAGCCGATGAAATTGCAACGATTCTATATAATAATGGCAATAACTTTCATGTTTTTTGTATTGCTGAATCTCGATTAACAGATTTTATTCCTGATTCCGATATGTACATACCTAACTATAATATAAACCGACTTGATCCAGTTACACCTAAGTCAACTGGATTACTTTTGTATTGTTCAAACTCAATATAACTTCAAAAGAATGCCCCATTTGGAAACATATGATGTTGAATCTATCTGGATAGAATTACTTTTAGACATTCTGAACCAATTTTGGTAGGATTTCTATATAGAAACCCAGCTGAAACTACCGACTGGTATGACAAGTTTAATTCAATGATGGATGCTGTAAATTTTGAGTCAAAAGAAATAGTTCTTTTCGGTGATTTTAATATAGATTTGACGAAACCTGGAACAAAATGGAGTCGTGTTTATGCTATGTATGGATTAGAACAAATAATTGATCGACCGACACGTATTACTGAACATACTGAAACTCTAATTGATCATATTTATGTTAACACAAAAGTAAACATAGTCGAAATGTGTTCCGTACAGACCGGATGCAGTGACCATTCATCTGTTTGTTTTAACATGGAGGAAGAAAGGTATCAAAATTCCCAAGTTTGGGCATAAGGAAATCTTTTACCCGATGCTTTACACATTTCAATAGAAACGCTTTCCTTTACGATTTACTTCACTCAGGTTTAGATTATGTTATAAGATAAGAAACCCCGATGACGCTATTAACTTCTGGATCAATACATTTAATTCAGTGTATAATAAACATGCTCCTTTTGTAAGAAAAAGAGTGAAATATGTAATTAAACCTCCTTGGCTGATAAGGAAATAGACAATGAAATATATAAAAGAGACCATTATCTCAGGTCAAAAACAAAGAACAATTCAGAAAAACAAAGAAATAGAGTTAATTCTATGAAACGAAAAGCGAAGAAAAAATATTTTCAAGATTTATTATCTTCTTCACCGAATTCAAAAGTGATGTGGAAGGCTATTAATCTTTTAACCAATAATAAATTAAAGGCTTCTCAAAATCCAGTAAAAGACATATCACCAGGAGATCTTAACTCTCATTTTGCAAATGTTGCTAATAACATAGTAATGTGTGATAAAACTAATGAGAACGATTTACAAGAGTTACAACAATATTGTCGTTCAAAAAATGTCACTTCGGTTTTCTCCATACCGTATATTTCAATAAATGAAGTTTTTAATGGTTGCTGAATTTAAAACAATCAGGAGCCAGAGACATGGACGGAATCGATGGAAAGATATTAAGAATCTCTTCAACAGTTATCGCTGATACACTTACCTATGCTTATAATCTGTGTATTGAAAAAGAATATTTCCCCGTAAAATTTTAAAACAGGCCAAAGTGATACCTTTGCTCAAGAAGGGAGATCCTGCCAATCCCTCTAATTATAGACCCATCTCAATTCTTTTTCCTTTTGTCAAAACCAATTGAAAGACATGTTCAAATGCATTTAAATTCTCATCTGAAGTATTATGATCTCATTCATGAAGATCAATCAGGTTTTCGACAAAATCACTCTTGCCATTCATCTCTCATACAGCTTATAGATAAATGTCTATCTAATATAAACAATAATGAATTTACTGGAATTCTTTTTGTTGATTTTGCTAAAGCTTTTGACGTTATTAGCCATTCACATCTTATAAAAAAGCTTACACATTACAAACTATCAAGTAAGGCTATAGAGTTTATCAGATCTTTTCTTACTGATCGCCAACAACTTGTTGAAATTAGTTCCAACAGGTCTCAGTTACTTCCTTTGAAATTTGGTGTTCCTCAAGGATCTGTTTTAGGACCCCTCTTATTTTCAATCTACATAAATGATTTGCCTTTATATATAAAGTGCGGTTGCGAAATGTTTGCTGACGACACTTCACTGCAGTCAAATAGCGCTAATCCTACCATTCTTGTAAGTAACCTTCAGAGTAATATCAATAGACTAATTCTATGGACAGAAATGAACCACATGGCCCTCAATGCAGATAAAACTAAATGCATGTTTGTGACTACACGTCAAAAAACGACAGAAAATGAGTTTCCCGTTTGCATCATTATATGTCAAAGACCAAAAGATTGAGGTGGTAACATCTCATAAGATATTAGGGGTTATTATTGACAATGACTTATCATGGTATGATCACATCACTGATCTTGGAAAACATATATCCAAAAGAATTTATCAACTTACAAAAATAAAACATTTTCTTAATCTTCAAACCAGGAAAGTATTCTTTCACGCACACATTTTATCTCTCTTATTAACTATGCGTCCACCTTATGGGATAATTCTAGTGAAACTAATTTGAAACAAATAAGTCGTCTTCACAAAAGAGCCATAAAGATAATACATCTGAAATCTACTACTTTGAGAGTGAGTGATTACAGAACATTAAATATTCTACCGTTTAAAGAAAGACTCTTCTTCAACAAATGTTTATGTATGTACAATGTAGTGAATAGAATAGCTCCAAAGAAAATAATCCAAAACTTTGTTATCAATGAAAACAGACACTCACACAAGCTTTCCTTCCCCAGACCCCGCAACAATCTCTACAAATCTAGTTTTACATATTCTGGAGGTACGATATGGAACAATTTACCATCTTCTTTAAAATCATGTCATTCGAAAGGAATATTTAAAAGAGTTCTTAAAAGGAATTTGATGGAAAAATATCGGATGATTAATGCTTATTCAATTGCCAGTTTCTCTCTCTCTCTCTCTCTCTCTCTCTCTCTCTCTCTCTCTCTCTCTCTCTCTCTCTCTCTCTCTCTCTCTCTCTCTCACTCTCGTATATGATGTGATATGTAATGTTAATTACAATATTTACTTAACTTGTACAATCGTTTTGATAGCATTATGATCCTTTGAATGTGTTAATTGCTTTAATATTTTTTTTTTCTTTCTTCATAATGTGTTGAAAAATGATTTGTTTGATGGTTCCTTCAATGAGTTTTTTCCCCCTTTTTTGTGAGGGCAGGATGAAAAAAAGCTGTAAAGCTTATTCTTTAACCCTCAATAAAGATCATTTTGACTTGACTTGACTTGACACACACACACACACGCACACACACACACACACACACACACTAACACAGACACGCTCACACACACACACACACACACACACACACACACACACACACACACACACACACACACACACATGCCCGCGCGCGCGCAGTCACATGGCCAGACACTGCAGGGTGGAGCTAGTGTCCACTCTGGACAGTCGCAGTACCTAGTTGCTAGACTGCAGTAGCACAGCTGGCATGTTGTAGACTAAAAAGAGAAGAGAGGAAAAGACCAACCTTTCTGGCACCAAAGGCAGACCAATGGGTCGCAACAGGGAAAAATATGGAAGACAGTAAAGGATGATTTGTTATTTTCGAAGTTTCCGAGAGAGTGAAAGAAAAAAGGGAAATTGCAAAGGTTCCCCAAAAAAATAAGAGTTACACAGCACCCCCAGGGGCCCTGAGCATGTGTATGTACGAAGTGGGGATGCGAGAGAAGGGGAAGAGGGGTGAAGAGGGAGGGCACATCATGAGATTAAGATGAACCTGAACGTGTTGTCGTCGATGATGATCCTTCTCTCCTTGCCCCCATCGATGCTGCGTGTGGGCTAAGTGAAAGCGTAGGCCAGACAGGCGTTTGATGATCCATGAGAGCTCAACCCAGCCTAGTTATATAATTTGATCTATGCGGCATTCACTCATTTATGAATTCATTACTCATTTTAATATTATCAACACTCTATGTCTCATACTTTTGCAGACGTAGCGAAACGTAAACTGACTAGGAAACCCCGTTTCCAGGCCGTGGTAGACCGGACTCCTCGAACTTGAAAACTGGCTCTTAATTGAAGGGAAGTAACTCCTACAGTTCATGCACGTTTTGAAGGCAAAACTTACCTATCTTTTCCAATATGAAGCATCTCGTTTGTAATGGAATTTTCGACTTTAGTCTCCTGTTTATCTGTTTAACAGAACAGATCAACTTTGATTTCTTAAGAGCTTGGACTGAGAGAAAAGTTTTCCGTTGTATGCCCGGATAAGAATGTGCAGGTATAGTTTTGATGATCTTTGTCCGAATATCTGGTAACACTGCCGTGTATAACGTACAGAATGTGGAATCAGCACAATTAACACAGTTTTCTTTGCGTGTGTGCGTGTGCGTGTGTGTGTGTGTGTGTGTGTGTGTGTGTGTGTATTTCTTCAGTAATTGTCCTAATATGCAAATGTGGAAAAAAAAAAAGCCAAATGTTACACATTTATACCTACATTAATTGCGAGATATACAGTGTAGGCCTAATCAAGTAAATCTTAAATAAATGTCAGCAAACCGCCCAGAGAAACGTGGACAAACGAGTCACAAGACAAAGTTAATTAACACAGTTTTCTTTAACACAGTTTTCTTTGCGTGTGCGCGCGCGCGCGCGCGCGCGCGCGCGTGTGTGTGTGTGTGTGTGTGTGTGTGTGTGTGTGTGTGTGTGTGTATTTCTTCAGTAATTGTCCTAATATGCAATGTGTGGAAAAAAAAGCCAAAATGTGTGTGTGTGTGTGTGTGTGTGTGTGTGTGTGTGTGTGTGTGTGTGTGTGTGTTTCTTCAGTAATTGTCCTAATATGCAAATGTGGAAAAAAAGCCAAATGTTACACATTTATACCGCCCAGAGAAACGTGGACAAACGAGTCACAAGACAAAGTTAATTAACACAGTTTTCTTTAACACAGTTTTCTTTGCGTGTGTGCGTGTGTGTGTGTGCGTGTGTGTGTGTGTGTGTGTGTGTGTGTGTGTGTTGTGTGTGTTTCTGTACGCTGACATTTATTTAAGATTTACTTGATTAGGCCTACACTGTATATCTCGCAATTAATGTGGGTATAAATGTGTACATTAATTGTGCTGATTCCACATTCTGTGTTAATTGTGCTGATTCCACATTCTGTACGCTATACACGGCAGTGTTACCAGATATTCGGACAAAGATCATAACTATACCTGCACATTCTTACCCGGGCATACAACTGAAAACTTTTCTTGTGACTCGTTTGTCCACGTTTCTCTGGGCGGTTCGCTGACATTTATTTAAGATTTGTTTAGATTTCCGCCTGCAGTCGTTTCACTTTGCAACTAGATCTAATCAAGTAAGTTTTCTACACCGTACACATTGTTTTTGTCCCCATCTCTCACTCCCTATCCTATTCCCGCCTCTCCCCCTCCTCCTCCCCCCCCCCCCCCCCCCCCCCCCCCCCCCCCCTCCGTCCTCCGAGGGGTTGCAGCCTTGCCGTGGTCGGCGAGCTTGCGTGATCCAGTGATCCCCTAGGCTTTGCTTACGGGGGCATCAATACCCGACTTGATGACTAGTTCTTGTTAACGCTCCACAGGCCTGTATAGCCAAGTTGCTGACTGGCCTAAGCACTATGTGGTAGGAATTGATGCCCCTGGTAGGGGTCTTCTATGTCAGAAAGTTTAAAGGTGAGGGCCCTGACAAATAGTAGCCCGCCTTTTTCCTTTTCTTACGTCTGCCTTTCTTACTTAGTTATTTTCTGTCCTCGTCGCCTCCGTGATCTTGAGGCCCACCGTGTTTGCCGTGCGGAGCGTCCTGTGATGGGAAGAATAGGATCCCGAAGGTTGAGACCACTGATGTGCGGTGCATCAAGTCAACACACCTCTTTGGCCTGGACTGCCTCTAGACAGGTGGTCGAAGTGGCCCACTTCGATCAAGTGGCTGGTCGTGCCCTAGCCGAGGCTAGAAGGCGCCAGCTTGGGTCAAACGGGTTTGGGAGCTTCCCTTGAAGGGAGGCTTACAGGTCTGTGTATACCTTTTTCGAAATCCTGGTATACTGATATACTAGATATCCCTATGAAATGGGCATCCTCCTTGTTGGGACCCGATGGTGGGTGGGGATCGAGGGAGATGAACATAAATAAATACAACATGGCTCCATATCATAAAAAAAAACGCAGGCTAGATTCAGATACGGACACGGATGCGAACTTAGAATGTGAGATAAAAAAGGTTTCAGGCTTCTGGCCCAGCTGGCTGATTGTTGAGGGAAACGGGCTTGAGTCCTTTTGCGATTGCGAAAGGAATCAATGGTCTTAGTGGAAAACCAAAGAGCGTCAAGAAAGTGTGAGGAATGGATCACTTCTGCTTGTGTGCTCTCTTCAAGCTGCATTCAGAAATGTTATAAAGATCAACTGCTTTGGTCGATCAACCGATCAGGCCGTCAACACACAAGGCTCTCAATTCATCTAAGGGAGTAATCAGATGCAGAGACCTGAGAGGAGTGTCGGAGGCAGAGATCAAGGCACAACTGGCATCACAAGGAGTGACCAACGTTCATCGTGTTCTTGTGTGCAAGGGCCATGATGGAGTCCCAACTGACACCCTCTTCTTGACCTTTTGCTCCGCATCTCTTCCAGAGTCGATCAAGGTGGGCTACTTGAGAGTTTCAGTGTCGCTATGCATCCCTTCCCGTCTGCGCTGTTTCAAGTGCCAAAGGTTTGGCCGTGTGAGGAATCGGTGCACAGAAGAGGTGTGTGGTATCTACTGCCAGCCAGTCCACCAAAGTGTGTGCATCAGTCCACCTCTCTGTACCAGCTATGGAGGCAACCACCCATCATCATCAAAGACCTGCCAAACTGAATGAAGAAAAAAGAAATTCAAAGTATCAAGACAGAACAGAGAATCCCGTTCTTTGAGGCGAAAAAGATTGTAATGAGGAGCCAGTCAACTGCTGGACTCTCGTTTGCAGCTGCAGTAAGGAAGCCATCAACGGTCAGCAATAGCGTGCAGACGGTGAATCTTCATTTGCTGAGAGTCAATCAGGAATAAAGTCTGTAGCCTCGGGCAGTTACACCGTATATGACGGACCCTAGCAGTCTTCGCCTTCGGCTCTGCCTCCAAAGCCCACTCCTGCCCCAGGCCTTCAGGGGGCAAAAGACCTATAGGCCCTACAGATTATTGAGGTTCCAGACAAGGCCACCCTCTCAAAATCCTCCAAAGGGCACCCTACAGCTGTCAGCAAGAAGCTCGCGGTTCTGGAGGAAAAGCAAAATCGCCGTTCATCAGATCGAGAGAAAGCAAGATGCAAAGCATATAAACGTACTCCCAGTTTATCCTGAATACGCGTGATATATTCCATAAAGAATAAAAACCGTCTTGGGCTGGTGTAACGGTTATTATGGCTATTCGTGAACATTAATGAACATACATACAAATTTACAGAAAGATCGGCCGAGTACTTTCTGAGATATTCGATAAAGAAGAAAAACTGTTACAGACCGGTACAACCGTTAGTAACGGCTATGACGGGGTAAACTAAAACATCGGGCATCATCCATGACCCATAATGAACATACCTGCTAATTTTCATAAAGGTTGGCCACGTACGTTCTGAGATATTCCATAAAGAAGAAAAAACGTTTACAGGCCGTTACAGCCGTTAGTAACGGTTATAACGGTAAACTAAAACATCGGGCATTATCCGTGACCCATAATGAACATACCTACAAATTTCAGAAAGATCGGCCGGGTACTTTCTGAGATATTCCATAAAGAAGAACAGCGTTACAGGCCGTTACAGGCCGTTACAGCCGTTAGTTACGGTTATAAACGAGGTAAACTAAAACATTGGGCATCATCCGCGACCCATAATGAACGTACCTGCTCATTTTTACAAAGATCGGCCAAGTACTTTCTGAGATACTCTTAAAGAAGAAAAACCGTTAGAGACCGTTACAGCCGTTAGTAACAGCTACAGCGGTAATCTGAAACATCGGGCATCATCCGTGGCCCACAGTGAACATACCTACAAATTTTCAGAAAGATCGGCCCAGTAGCTTTGTCTGGAGCGAGTGGAACACATTTTGACCATGGACACACAGACAGACACACAGACACACAGACAGCATTTCTTCGTTACCATTCTAAAGTACTCCCTGTTCTATAAGAACTGGGAGTACAAAAACCAACAAAAACTCCAACAGATTTGTAGTTCTCTCGGATCTTGAAGAGTCAACATAGAGTGAAATCAGTACGCTTCCTCAGAATGAGATGATGAAGAGATACAAAGATTTAGTTACCACCTCCTTATCACCTTTATGATGGACACAACCATATTCAAAGGAATATCCGAGGTCTGCATTCCAATTTTGAGGAGCTTCAACTTCTTTGCCAAAGTTTAAAGCCAGCAGTAGTAACTCCTCGAGAAACGCAAATTCACAAGGAAAGTCCTTTTCTCTTTCAGGTTTTAACATACTTTATAAACCAGCCCAACCTACAGCACTATGGAGTTGCGGGTGTTATTCAGCCCTGTCAACCTTAAATCTTCTCTACAAGCTTTGGCTGCCAGAATCTCTTTACATAAAACAGTGTCCGTTTGTTCCATGTATATACCTCCATCATATCTGTCAGTGGACAGAAGTTGGTTTGCCTGATTGAAACCCTCACACTACATTTTTGCTTTTAGGGAGCGTGAACGGCCACTCTCCTCTTTGGGGCAGTGTAGACTCCTCTCCCCGGGGTCTTCTTCTGGAGGATGTCTTCTCTGAGCTTGACCTGTGTTGTCTGAATGATGGCTCTCTAACATAATATCTTCATTCTTCAAATAGTACTCTTTCTTGCATAGATTTGTCCGTATGCAATCCCTCACTGGTCTTAGACTTTGATTGGAGTGTTCATGATGATCTGCATGGAAGTGACCATTTTCCAATAGTCTTGAGACATAACAGTACTAAAAATATCGTATTACCAGAACACCTTAACTTTAAGAAAACCAACTGCGATCTTTTTTCAACGAATATACAAAAAGAATTAGTGAAAGATAAGGTTCTGCAAAGTCCTAACCCTGCAGAAACCTTTACCAATATCATCAACTGCCAAATACACCATTCCGACTACTTCAATAAAACCTCAGATGCCGAAAACTCCGTGATTTATCCTGAGCGCCAGCAAATTCACAATCAACGCCAAAAGGCTCAACGTGTTGTCTGTCGCAGGCCATCAATACCTAACGCGAGGGCCCACCAAAATCTCCGTGCTAAATCTGTCTATATTTTCACAAAGTGTACACGTCAGTCTTGGAGAAACTTCTGCTCTGGGCTGACATCTAAAACATCGAAGAAAAAAGTCTGGAACGTCATCAAGAAAATCAAAGAGAAGAACACCAACCCGTCAATTCATCACCTGAACCTTGCAGATGCTCTGATAACTGACAAACAAGCTGTTACCAATCTGCTGACCTCCACCATTCAGCAGAACTCATCATCTCCAAGTAAAATCTACAGCCTATAAAAAAAAAACTCAGAGAAAAATCTTCATACAATTCTACATCAGACAACTCTGAAGCCTATAATCTATCTGTTCAATCGATGAACTAAAATCAGCTCTGCAGACCTGCAACGATTCTGCTCCTGGCCTGGATGATATTCATTATCAGGCTTTGGAACATCTCCCAGAAATCTATCTCCAGACCCTTCTAAAAGTCTACAACCATATCTGGACCACAGGATGCTTTCCGCCCTCCTGGCGGAAAGCCCTGATCAGTCCAATTCCTAAGCCTGGAAAAGACCATACCAGCCCATCAAACTATCGTCCAAAAGCTCTGACCCAGTTGCTTCTGTAAGCTAATGGAAAAGATAGTCAGCTCGACAATGACCATTTAGTCCATCTGGAAACCACCATCAGCAACGCCTACATCAATAAACAGCATGTAGGTGCTATCTTTTTTTATCTGGAAAAAACGTATGACACCACTTGGAAATCTGGAATCCTTATGGATCTTCATAAGATTGGTTTTCGTGGTCATCTGCTTTTATTTATTCAAAACGTTCTGGATGACCGGCAGTCAGTATTGGCACCACGCTGTCTGACATCCAAAGGCAGGAGTTGGGTGTACCTCAAAGGAGCATTCTTTCTCCTGCTCTTTTCAATATCAAAGTCAATGACATTGTCAAATCAGTAAACCAGGGATCGGAGTCCTCGTTTTTTTGTTGATGACTTCGCACTTTACACAGTTGGAGCTTCTTACGCCAGCATACAGCGCAGCGTCGACTTCAGCTTTGTGTGAATAAGATTCAACAGTGGGCCGAGGAAAACGGGTTTTCCTTTTCAAACACCAAAACACAGTCAGTCCATTTTCAAAGTTTCGTCAGTTCTTTGCTGATCCTAAAATTCGTCTGGACACGTCCATCATTCCAGCTGTGAAAGAAGCCAAATTTCTAGGTGTTATTTTTCATTTGATCAAAAACTGAACTTTAAAAGTCAAATCTAGCACTTGAAAACTGCACGTCTGAAAGCACTGAACATTCTGAGAGTTGTGGCCTATCCACCGTCATGGGCTTCGATTGTGTCTGGGTGCATTCCGCACCACCCGTGTTTATAACCTGTATGCTGCGGCAGAACAACCATCCTAGGGAATATCAACATGCGGACTCAATCCCACCATCATAATTTTCTGCCCTGTAAACCCTCTTTTTAACATCTTTTTTTTGTTCACTTTCCATTTTTTGCCTATAAACCCTCTTTTTACAAGTATACTAGCAAGTGAGCAAGAAAAAGATATTAAAAAGAGGGTTTACAGGGCGAAAAGTATACGGCAAGGTTGAGTCCGCATATTGATATTCTCTGTGGCATACATTTATTTATAAAATCATTATAACAAAAAAAGTGCAAAACACTTTCGCAAATACAGAATTATTTCAAGGGAGACAATTACTTTGATGCATAATTAAAGGGAGACAAATTACTTTAATGAGTATTGTTTGCTTATTATGTTTGTTAATCATTACTCGGAATGTGATCAAGGAAGGCAGAAATCAATGACACTTGCCAACGCAGTACGTTACTCTGCAACCAATAAAAGACACTGCCAGCGTGTGGCGCGTGCATTATAGTGCTGTTATTGATTGTGCGTGGGCGATGAAGTCAACAAAATACATCTGCATTTGAATGTAGTTGGCCATGAGTCAGACACTGGCATTAAGAAACTTTAGAATGGTAAAAGGGTCTCATGAAATTAATAATGTGTTAAGTATGCTGTTAAATCTTACACCTGATTATTCAACAGGACTAATCTTGGAAGTAGACTTGATGTACCCAAAAGAATTGCATGATCTTCATAACGATTACCCCCTAGTCGCAGAAAAATAAAAAAATGGCCCCACAGAACCACCAAAACTTGTGCCTAATTTGCGTCACAAGAGCAAGTATGTATGCCATTACAGACTGCTACAGTTTTACTTAAGACATGGATTAAAACTTACTGCTGTTCACAGAATAATTGCTTTTGACCAAGAGCCCTTTACCATACATCATGAACTAAATCCCACTGATGCTTCAGAAAAAGACTTTTTGAAACTAATGAACAACAGTTGTTTTGGCAAGACGATGGAGAACCCACACAAACGTAAAGATGTAAGATTAGTCACAAAAGAAAAAACAGCAATTAAACTAGTCTAAACCTAATTACCAAGACTTTAGACGATTTATTAACAGCCTGTATGGCATTATGATGAAGAAACTGTGTGTAAGGTTGGACAAACCAGAGTTTATTGGGTTTACTGTGTCAGAGCTGTCAAAGTTGTTAATGTTAGGATTTCTGTATGATGACTACTTTAAGCCACTATACCCGGAAGCAAAAGTCCTATACACAGACACTGACACTTAAATTCTACACATCCCAACTGAAGATTTTCACAAAGACAAGAAATTAGAAGTAGCCAAGGGCGCTGATGGGTGGTACGACACATGTAACTATCCTAAAGACAGTCCTTTACATTCGACTGTAAATAAGAAAGTGATCGGGAAATTTAAAGATGAACTTAATGGGGTAATTATACAAGAATATGTTGGTCTGCGGTCGAAGATGTATTGCGTTGCCAGCCAGACTTCCGTAATGAAGAAAGCCAAGGGCATAAGTAAAGAAGTTGTTAAAAAATATAACTCACGATAACTATAAACAGACTCTCTTTCAAGTCAAAGTATTTCACCATACAAATGTTAATCTACGCTCTACTCTTCATCAAGTAAACACAACTGCTGTTAATTAGAAATCATTAGCCTCTAATAATAAAAAAAAAACGAACTTACGCTTCTCCCGAGTTTTCATATGCCATAGGTCATTGGAGAACTGACTTGACCTAACTTGACTTAAGAACTTGACTAGTACTTGACTGACTTGACTTAAGAACTTAGTAAGAACTTTACTTAGGAACTTAGTAAAACTTAGTAAGAACTTAAGAACTTAGTATAACTTAGTAAGAACTTGACTTAGTACTTGACAACTTGACTTGACCTGACTTGACTTGACGACTTGACAACTGACTTGACTTGACTTAGTACTTGACTTGACTTAGTAAGACCTTATTATAACTTAGTAAGTAAGAAAATGACTTAAAAACTTGACTTGACTTAGTAAGAACTTGACTTAGTACTTGACGTATTTCAAAAGTTAATTCATTAAAAATGGATCTACAACAGGTTGTGCCTTTTCTTCAGAGATTGGTACTTTTTCTTTTAATACTTCTATGGGTGGTTTTGACTTTGTTGTTAAGTATGGCGTTAGATATTTGTATGCCAAGACACCACCAGCACCAATTGCCAGTACATAATACATCTTATAGTTTGATTGCGATGGCAGTGATGATTGTCGTTAATGTTGTAATGATTGTGGAGGTGTGGTTGTTGTTGTATTACTATCTAATAATTTTTGTTTTGCTTCTTGGTTTGCTTTTTGTACTTTATTCCATTCAGCCAGTCTACGGCCAGCCAAGATGCGTCCTGGATTTTTGGGTTTAGTAACATTACTCAATTGTGGGATCTTTTCCTGTGGAGTCACAGTCTTATCCTCTGAGGCCGCATTCTTCTCCTCTTGTGTCTTCTCCTGATCGCTCAGTTTTAATTCTATTAAAATCTAAACGATTAAAAGTAATTAATCCCATAATGAATGGACATAATAATGTTCCAAATTTGTAATACATGTCACATGCTAGAGACTCAAGCGATTTGCATAAAACTGGATCTTGTGTTAAGTCATATTTTAAATTTTCTTCCGAATCAATCGGTGCCGTCTTACCTACTAATTTAGCATATAAACTAATTATCGTCTGCCCTACTGATTTAACCATTATTGATCCTAGCTGTGCTTCGTACTTGGCGTAATACTTCTCAACGTCTGAGGTGGACAATTGCTGAATCTGTTCAATACTTAGTTCAGTGCCTAAATACTGTCTAGTTTTTCCACACGCAGCTAGAAAGTATAATCTCTCTTTATGGCAGAGGTCTGCTGACTCTACACACTTTAATAGCTCGTCGCAATTCATTTTTTTAAACAAGAACAATAATGTACAATGTAATAATAATAAAATATGTAATAATTGTAATGTAATTTTACTTTTAAACACAAGAATAATAACATACAAGAAAAAATAAATATACAATGTAATAATATACAATGACCTTAGCGCTGGTTAATTATGCAATACTTGGGATGGGTGCTATAGTTAATTCATCCCTCACAAAATGTTTTCTAAGAATAAAACCACCAAACATGGGAAAATAGAAGATTCACCCAAACTAATGGCAATTTATTTTTTATTTCTAACAACGAAGGATTATTTGATTAAAAAGCATATAGACAGTCTTTCATATCAATTATTTGTTAATTTTAATTATTTGTTTATGTAATAAAAAACAAAACAAAACATGAGCACTGCAAGATTTGTCAATACTGTTAACCACTCTGCTGTAATTGGCGGCCGTAGTATAGGATATAGCATGTTAAAAAAAAAAAAACGCTTAAAATGAAACCAGCCGACCTAGGAAAACTAGACATTGAAGACTCTGTCAAACTGATAATTGTAATAGCAGTGGCAGTTGCATCAAAAGACTTTCTTGTTAAACAAGGAATTATTCCAGAAACTATTAATGCATAAAAAAGATGTCTGGGTTGGTTCTGATGGTGGGAGGTACTATCGTTAATGTACTGGCCTTCTCTGGCAGCGGTCTGATGAAGAGAGAGAACGGCATTACAAGGCTATGGAAGAGTTAGCCAAGCCACAAGACGCGTACGAGAGAAAAGGAGGATTGCTCACTTAGACTTTATTAAAAAAAAATAATAATAATATAATAATAATTGGCAACAGGGACATGCGGCTCACACATTTACAAACGTTGATGACGCAATTAAGGAGTATTACTTAGTGACTGGAGGTAAGTTTCAAACATCACCACCGCCAGAGCTGTCTGACTTTTATGAACTATCGGAAGAACAGACTGACTGAAGAGATAGTTTTTATCGCAGTTGGTATGACGTCAGTCTATCTTGTTGCTGACTTTCTTGTGTAAAATAAATACAATTAAGACATAATTAGAATATGGACAAAATACAACTAAAATGCAATTAAAATATGGACAAAATATATTATTCTCCTAGGGGATATTGGAAAAGAAAAAATGCTATTGATAAACTGAGTGAGTAAAGCTGCCGGTGTGTCTGAATCAGAAGCAAAAAGCTGGCTTTCAAAACAAGCAGTCTGGCAAATATATTTATCCGCACCAAAAAGAATAATAAGGCCTCGATTTGTTAATTCAATTCCAAATGACACACATGAGATGGACTTCTTGTACCTTCCACATGACAAAGTTAGAAGAAAGGGGTTTATATATGCTCTGACTGTTGTTTACATGGCTTCAGGGTTTAAAGATGCTGAGCTTTTAACGGATAAAAGATCAACTGCTGTGGCTGTAGCTTTACAAAAAATATACATGCGACGCCCATTGAAATGTCCTAGGCTGATCCAGGTTGATGATGGAAAGAGTTTAAAGGAGGTGTAAACCAACTGTTTTCAAAGCACCAGGTTACAATAAAAGAGGGATTCCGGGCAACCATCTCTCACAGGTACTAGTAGAAAATTTTAATAAAAATTTAGCCGAACATCTTTACCTTTCAATATGACAGAGAAATTATGGACAGAACACGCAATACAGAATGGGTCAGAAGATTGCCAGCAGTCTTACGTGCCATGAACAATGAAGAATTTAAAGCAACAGGTCTTAAGCCAGTGGACGCGATTAATTTAAAAAGAAATTAACATTACTGAAGACACACAAGACAAACAAAAACTCCTACCGTTCGGACTAAAAGTAAGATACTTATATGCACCTGGAGAGGCAGAAGGTAATGTTAGAATTAGAACTACAGACCCTGTATATAGCGTAGACGTATATGAAGTTGAAAGAATTATGAAAACAACCCCTCCTGTGTATTATTTAAGAGATACTCTCTCTTCTAAAACGCCCACCCCTAAAAGATCATTTGTTGTGAAGAGCTGTAAATTATCCCACCAAACACAGTACCTGTTAGTTAAAAAAAAAAAAAAATATATATATATATATATATATATAAACATAGTAAATTTTACTTACAATCTGTTTTTTTTTTAATACTTATAATCTGTTTTTTTTAATACTTATAATCTATTTTGGTTTTAATTGATCGCTTATTTGTTTTGCGATGATCTGTCTGATTGCCTCTGTATCTTCCTGTTGTGAAGTAAAAAATGTTTCACCACTTCTATTGAAGTTCAATTTTTGTCGTTCGTAATCCTCCTCATCAGACATAAGACGTTGAAATTCTTCGTCCGTAATATTTGCAGCCTGTAATGATTTGCTTATTGTTAATTTTAATGAACAAAGTTTTGCTGTTGCTAGCGCTACAATAGCAGTGCGCTTTTGTAATTTAGGTCATTTTTTTTTTCGTTTTAAACAGCACCGACAATCATAGACACGGCACCTAAACCCAACACTCCCTAATGCTAAGAAGGCCGGTGCTCCGGCTCCAGTAGCTAAAAGAGCAACACTAGACCCAGTACTTAAGCTGGCTACAGCCAATGAGCCAATGATGACATAAGAAAGGGCATTTAAAGCTGATTTTTTTTTTGTCTAGTAGCATTATACTTATTCAAGTCGCTTTCTTTTTCCTTTGAAGTTTCGGCTATGTTATTTAATCTAAACTGTTGAGGCTGTTCATCCATTTTCTAAAATCAAAATTAATTTTGTGTTTGTTTTCTCATTAGCTCTTCTGGCAGCACTTCATCAACAGAGTAAAACGCAATAAAATCAACACACTTAATGAAAATAAAATCAAGTACTGTTAGTTTGGTTTTGTCAACATTCCAGTGACCTTGTCAGTTAATAAAAAAAAAAAGTGTTCATTTCATCCCCGTTTTTAGTAATAGCAATAATAAGCCTAAGAGCCTCTACATTTAAGTTTTCCCACGCTCTTGTTACCCCCCCCCCCCCCCCCCCCCCCCCCCCCATATATGTTCTTGCAAACTAGAAACAGACTTACTTGGAGTGATTAATACAATAAAAGACAAAGTAAAGCTGTCAGGCAGTGTAACTTTTGGAATAAACTCTAGGCCCACTGTGTCTTCTCCCACTTCATCTAAGGTCTTCCTTCTGCGCAGCACATAATTTCTTCTTCCGTATGGCTTTATTTCTATATGCTTTTTATGTTCTGATCCTGGGACGAGGCTAACAAGAAGGGTTCCTGCGTTCAAAGCTTTTCTAAAATTGTTTTTTTTCCTATTAAAGTATACATTAGGGCTTAGTAAGTCACCTTTTAAATCCCAGTCAATTTCAATGCTCAATTTTTGTCTTGTTTATAAAGTTTGTATTCATGTTAGCCATAATCGTTTGCGCTTAAATTTCTCATTTGTTCCAGTTTAGGATGTTGCTGTTTTTTCTCTCCACTTTCTTTTCATTTGTAAAAGCCTTCATCTGTGTATTCAAGTGCGTAAACAGTTCCATGCTCTCCTATTAGATCAAACTCAGATGTGTCTGCCAGGTCCTTTAGCTCTACTGAAATACATTTGGGAGCTAGCTGTATTTTTGATTCTGGTCCACGCGACATGTTTTTATAACGTGAAAAAAAATTATAATAAACAAACATATTGAACAGGAGAGATGTCAGTAACTGTATATTTAGCTCCAGGATCTTAACATAGAATAACAGAATCGCTGGTATTAAATGTTAATTCATAGGTAAGTTTATCTTTTAGTGCGCCTTGGTAATACGGCTGATGCGTCTTTAACAGTTCAAAATCTAGAGGAATGCAAAATCTATTGCCAATGCCAGAGCTACTGCTTGGTCCTCCACATCTTCCACATTTAGCCTGTGTTTAAAACTATTTAGTTTTTGTATTCCTTGATAAATTTTATCTTTCCTTTCTCCTCTGGGAGCCATAGATCAGGATAGAGAGCAAAAATGTCTGCGTTATTTAGTGAGAAGTCTTATCTGCCCTCCAGTTTGAATATCATAGATTTAATAATAGTCCTGCCAAAGTTGGAAACAGCAGTAGCATTAGAATCTGCTGTAACAATATTTATTTTAAATGATAATTTAATCGCGCCTGGCATTATAACATCATCAGCACCAAGATCAGGCAATCTGACTGTTAGTACTTGATTGGGTACGACTGTTGGATTATTTATAACAAGCACACTGTCTTATGCCCATGGGTTCTTTTGCTTTTCTGTATGGATCAAGATCATAGCCGCATGAGTTCATTTTTTTTTTATGAAATAAAAATACAGTATTATAAATATGGGTGAAGATTATGATGTGCCTGATCCCGCTGAAGATGAAGATGAAGAAGAAGTCGGTTTTTCACTCCCTAGAGCTCGTCAAGAACTATTGCGCGACGAAGAATTGAATCATTCTAATAGAAGTATGGGACAAGAGCTAGGGTAGTAGTTGATCCTAACGATTTTGAGCAAAATGCATGCAGAAAATCGTTTGTATATAAGGACTAGTACAGAAGACCGTGTAAGAGTTACTACAATACCAGACCCAAACAAGTTTTTAAAAACTAAGCACAATTAGACAAAGGCTCCCTATTACTGACCAAAGACAATTAAACATTTCATATCTAGAGCCTGAAGCTGTTAGACTTTTACAAAACGTGGAGCAAGAGTTGCCAACAGAATCTGAAATGCAAAACATCTCTCTTGAAGATTTAAGTCAACAAACAGATGAAGTAATAGCAGAAATTGAAACGAGTTTTAGTGAGGAGACAGCATTAAAAACAGTTGTTGATTCTCCATTGCCTATGCGAGAAATCATGTGTCTTAAAGCCGCTCTACGGACAATAACGGGTGAACTAGCAAACAATGTGGCAAAACTTGGTGAGCTGGATAGAGAAATAGAAGAAGAAAAAATAAAAGTAGCGAGTGCAGACGATGACAGTTTAGGGCAAGAGGCTAAAGCTAGAATACAGCAAAAATACATGATTTAATGCTGGAAAGATCAGCCAGTTTAGAATTGTTGTCTACTAATAGAGCACAGCTAGCATCACAAACAAACAGAACCAGAGAAACTATAAACAGAATACTTTATGAAAACACTACATTAGTACAAAGAATAAGAACTTTGTTCTCAGAACAAGGGATTACAGTAGCTAGTATAATAACAGCCATTGGTTTTGCTATCTCTACACTCGTTTATGCATTAACTGGCAGTACACCAACAGGACCACTGGTACCTCCAGCGCCTCATCCAGACCCTGGTAAAAGTTGGATTAAAAAACAATTACACCACCTGTCACTTTTTTTTGGATTAAAAAACAATTACACCACCTGTCAATTTTTTTTAAAGTTAGCTGTCAAAGCACTAGATGCTCTGCCTGGTATATTGCGTAGAGCTGTTAGTTGGGTTTTGTCTACTATAGGTAAAGTAGTTGATTATATGGCCGGCCATCTGTGGACACTGGGCGCTGGCTGCTGGTTTTGATTTTGAGTGAAATAAAATATAACCAACCCAGTAAAAGTTAAAAACACAACAAGAGCTGTCTTTTCTCTAGTGTGTCTGTCAGGGTGGGATATATTACAGGGTGCTGGTGGGCTACTTTCTATAACGGGTGGCGGTGAGTTGCTTTCTGTAACAGCCGGTGTTGGGTTGCTTTCTATAACAGCTGGTTGTTCAGAACTAGATATTTTGTTTAAATGGCCGGTGCGGGCCTTGTGTTTAAGCCTTTATTATGTCCTAAGTTTGGTCATCTCCAGCTTTGAGGATTTCATTATTATGATTCTGTATCATGCCAGTTTGTAGTCTAAGGTCGGAGGGTAGCATATATAATTTAAATCCATGGCCTACAACAAAGTCAGCCTTTGACCTAGCATGTGCAAGAACGTCTTGGTATGTTTTTTTATACTGGAAGGCAAATCAACAGCGGAGTTAATAGCATTTTCTAAATTAGCCAAATATTGTTTTCTTGCATCGAAGCCCGTAGCTTGATTCACTATGCTAGACTTTGTCTGCGCCTGCGCTCCTAATAGACACCAAACGTATGTTCGTATGGAGTCATTAAGTCTTTGCACTTCTGGCATTGTTAGGCCTTTACTTTCATCTAAAATAAAGGTTGTCCAGGCATCACCGTGTTTTTGTTCTATTGACCCCAATCTAACTGGGAAATCTGGCCTAAAAGAGGTGTGTTCAGGCCAGTAGTCAAAATTATATTCTCTGCGTTCACCCCACAAATACAGTGTACCCAACCCGTGATTACGGTCTGACTTTTGTCTAAAGTCAGTTGAAAGTTTAATGTTAAATTCATTGCAGATTCTTTCATTTTGCATTCTTGTTAATTGGGTTGTTAAATGGACTAAACGATTTATCGTTGGGGAGGGGTACTCGTAGTTCAGTTAGTACACGCCTATACTGGTATTAAACATGAAAATTATATACTGACCTTACTAAGAGATTGGGGTGGTGTAAATGGTTTGCATTTGAAACACCACAGCCAGTAGTTGTGCAGTAAATCGCAAAATTGAACTGATTTTGATTTTAAAAAAAAAAAAAGCATGGGGTTGACTGACCATAACTTTGACACTTATCATTTTTTATCGGAGGATTTTATATGCTTGTAGGGGGGTTACAAGTCTGGCTTGAAAGCCATATGTTTCATCTACTGCAATGGTTAGTTTACTGAAGTTGAATGATTTGGGGTTATAAAACGCTCCAACATTGTAGGCAACGCTTTCGTTATATTTGAAAGGTTCCATTTTAAATAGTTTTAAAAAGGATGCACATTTATATAACCAAACAAAACGAGCGTATTTTTAAAGTATCCACTTGATAATAGACGCGGTCAGTATAGGGTTGCTCTCAAAGAACTTGGTTTTAAAGTAAAGTGGTTTAACATATCTGAAGAGGCTCAGAATAATTGGATTAATATTAGTAACCAACAAGGCAATCAAATAAGTCACAGAACAATACCAGAAGGTTATTACAAGTTTTGTTCTTTAAAAGAAGTATTAAGCGAATTTGGCATATTGCTAAGAATTAACGAAGCAAACCTCAGAATTGCTATGCATTTTCCACTAGAAGAAAAAAGGGACTACACTTTTCCTAGAGGCCTTGCTCGAATCTTAGGCTTCAACAATAGTAACAGAGCTTATCATTTTAGTTCAAAGGATGGTATCCATGAACATGAAGGTAATGAACCGTCTGATTGTCTCATGAACCCAGTGTTGTATGTCCATTTACAAGAATTAAAAACATACAGTAATTTATTTGATGGCCATCCAGCTACAGTTTTATGAGCACTACTATAAGTTAAGGCAGGTTATTGCGATTATCAGTTAAACACATTTGGTGAAAACAGACAATTTAAACCATTAATTGGTGGTGGTTAAATACAATGTGTGTTCAGATAAGCAACCAAGACGGAAAACTGGTTGTTTGTTCTGATTTATTAATAGTGCTTGAAATAAATTAGATAAGAAACAGACGCTTGCACTTTTTCATAATGATTTTACAAACAGATGTATGCCAGAGAGAATATCAATATGCGGGCTCAGCCTTGCCGTTTTTTTTTTTTTTTTTTTCCCCCCCTGTAAACCCTCTTTTTAATATCTTTTTCTTGCTCACTTGCTAGTATACTTGTAAGAAGAGGGTTTATAGGCAAAAAAATGGGATGTGAGCAAGAAAAAGATGTTAAAAAGAGGGTTTACAGGGCAGAAAATATGATGGTGGGTTGAGTCCGCATATTGATATTCTCTATCCTTCTTAAATCGTTGACTGAAACTTGCCTTGAACTACTGTTTGATCTCTTCTGAACCCCAAAACCTGACTGTGTTTTTGACCCAAAGTTCCAAAAGAAATTTGATGACCACTTCAGTTCCATTCCACCCTTGGAAATTTGTATTCTTCCCCATTTGAACAAAGCAGATATAGACCTTGGAGTAGTTAGTGATTTTTTCAAGTTTCCCTGATGACTCGCATAGGACTTTATTCACTCCGGAGATCCGGTATGATTTAGCCTTGTGCCGTAAAGATCCCACTAGTTCTTTGGCATGCATGTCTCTTTTTGCTGAACTGTGTTCGAAGTTTCCATCCTTCAAATAATTTTTTTACCGATGGTTCCAAATCTGAGGAGAGGATTGCTTCTGCTTTATTTTGTTCAGTGGATCCCCCTCAGAGATGTTCTGAACACAGTCACACTGACAGCTCCATCTACACTGCTGAGTTAACGGCCCTGGTCCTGGCTCTTGAAATGGTTTGTAAATCCAAACATAAAGATTTTCTCGTTTTGTCAGGCTCCTTTTCTGCTTTGGAAGCCTTTGCGGGCCGTAATCTCAAGCACCCTCAGCTGCTGAAAGTAACTGAACTGAACACCTCTCTGAAATCAGATGGATACACAACACAGTTTTTGCTTGGGTTCCCAGCTATGTGGGCATTCGAGGCAATGAGGTGGTTAATCAACTTGCCAAGAAAGCCACAAAGAAAGAGTTGAGAGCAGACGGTCTATCCCTCACACTGATCTGAAACCCCAAACACAGGCTTATCGTCAGGCTCGCTAAGACCTGAACTTGCTAAGGAGGGACAGACAGACTTACAGACCTACAATACCTGACGCCCCAACTCAAATAAGCAGTCCAGAAGCAGGCGACTAGTTCACACACATATAATTTCATTCAAACCATGACACCGTGGTCCTTAATATTGAATATTCCGCTCACTACCCACATGATCACTCTCTCTCAAACTCAAACATTCAAGCCCTTGACACAGTTTGCACACAGATTTCTAGTCACACACCCCTGCACAACAACACTAACATAAGGTCTCGAAATTATTAACGACTAAACTTCGTTCAGGTCAAATCCCAATGTGCCCAGCCTGGTGTGATGCATCGCTACCATGCAATGCAACCCACACGACCGATAACACCCTGGCTATGGCCCAGCAGGACACCATGAATCCGAGACCTACTCAACAAATTCACTTACAGGCTCATACACAAGCCAGCAACCAGAGAATGAACTCCGACACAATGACAGACCCATCACTAATATAGGATGCCTAAAACTACAATTCTGTAACACGTACATTCAAGGTTAACTAAACCGGATTACATTCCAACAACTAGGCACTTAAAGCACGCGTGACCAATTGATAATCCAATAACTAGGTAGCTATGAAACACTCGCACTGAATGGCCCAACCAAGTTATCCAAAATATAAGAATGTTTTATCTAAATGTCCACCACACAAAAGACGAACTGTCTTGAAAACCCGTGCAGCTTGCGACGCACACAAGTAATGACTAATTACCAACACTAAACCAACTGTGCCATGATATTAACTAAATACATTTTAAGTCACTAAGGATTTCCTGCTGGTGTCTTTCACACACTGGGTAGTCCACTCCAAGACCGATGAACGATGGCTCACTCTCTTGATCCTGGAAATAATGTCCCACGCTGTTACCTCAAAACAGCCCCTGTTCGTCGTTATCATTCACATGTACTACTCGGACTGTCACAGCAACAGGAACAGTAGCCCACGCTGTATCACTCCTCGCACAGGGATCCAGTCAACAGCTAAGGCAGGAGTACAGGGAGATATCTTGAACCAACACGTGTCCAGCCCCAACTCCGAGATGGGTTGCCCAGCACCACCAAGGCCATCCCCAGACTGGCACATCCACAGTACCCAACCACAGCAGCCAAATCTTCACCCCACCAGGTTTTCAGGAACACAGGTTACAGTCCAACAAGAATGCAGTGCGTTCATCAGGCTTTCGAATCGCACAGTAGCTCCAGGGAAGACACTGGTACCAAATAAATTTACAGGCACAAGTCCCTCCACCTTTTCATTTTTCATCTGATCTAAGATTTTATGGAAGAAAGGTTTTTAACGAAGTTTATGGTACGTTTTTAGAAGGTGTATTTTAAAGATATCATGGGGTGACAGGGGGCTCTGTATAGAGGTGATACCTTTGGTGTCTGGCATGCTGCTCCTTACCCGGTAGGGTGGACGGGCATTACTGGTCCTCATCCATCCCATAAATCTCTCACATGCTGGCTCCAAGCACCACTTCCGGCAAACCACTTCAGCTGGCGGGCTAAACCACTTGAGGGGGTGATGTTGACACTGCATCACTGGGCGGACGAACTTCAACTGAAGTCACCTGAAGTCAACCGCCAGGGTGGAAGGACCTTCTGAAAGTTCAACGGCCATGTGTCCAGGGCCAAGACAAACCCCTAAGTTACAGGGGACTTCGGCTGTGGCTAATGGCCTGGAGAGGGATGGGCGCCACCAGGTCATCTTGTCCAAGACTCACCATGATAAAAGCAACCACCATAAATCCAATACCAGCTCAGCCATCGCCCGGGTTACAAAGGGCGGCGCTTACCGCTGACCACCAGGACGGAGGTGACAAATATGCTACTGGTGCCTCAAAACCTAGTCTCCATGCCAGAGATAACATTGTTATTGGCACCTGTGTCAGAACATTAAGACTAGATGGAAAACTTGAAGAACTGGTTCATGAAATGAACAGATACCGCTGGAACCATCTGGGCCTATGTGAAATGAGATGGAAAATGTAGGCGAAACAACAACGAATGAAGGTCACAAAGTGTACTATAGTGGTAAACAAGACAGACATGAAGAAGGCGTGAGCTTTCTCGTCCACAAAGACATCGTGGACACAGTCACAGGATGCTGTCCTGTCTCTAGTAGATTGATTACCATTCGCCTAAAGGCAGTCCCATTTAACATCACAGTGGTTCAAATCTATGCTCCAACGACTGATCACAGCGACGATGAAATAGAGGAATTCTACTACCAACTGCAAGATGTCATCGATAAAACACCAAAGAAAGATGTACTAGTTATACAGAGAGTGACTGGAACGCAAAATTAGGAAAGATGATGCGCAAACAGATTGGAAAAATACTTGTGGACCATCGTTAACGACCATTCTGTCGCCCCTGCCCAATTTGTCGCCCGACGACAGATTGGTCTTTCAAACCAGGACTAATCTGTCGCCCAGGCGACAGATTGGTCTTCAACACCAGGACCAATCTGTCGCTCGACGACAATTAGGCCCGGGCGTTGCATATTTTGATGGGATAGACCTTATAGGGAAGACATCATGATTCAAGAGGAATTTTGAGCGGATAGAAAAACACAGCATCACAGCAAACTACTTTTGAAGAAGTTTGAGTGTATCTACTCCTGTGGCGGGGTAATAAAGAATCATGGCCCCTGTAACTCCAGGGTATTGGGGCCAATTCTCTTCTAATTTGGTGTGAGGGTTTATTTTACCAATTCCTTTTGTGATAGTCACTTCTGGCAGGCACCTCTCGCACACGTTTTCTTAGTCTTGAAAAAAAAACTAGAAATAAAAACAATATAGAAACACTCAGAGTCTGTAATCACATTCAGATAACATGAGAATTGGCACCTTGCCAGTGTAGAAGCTCTTCCAAAAATCCTGTTAAATTCTATTGGCCCCATGCTATCCCGATGTGAATATAGGCCCATGTCAATAACAAAAATGACGTGAAAATACATTTAAACATGAAAAGAAAAATAAAGACCACCATTCAAGAAAAGTAAAAATGAAACATTGAACAAGTCCTAAAACAATGTCACACATTAAAAGGGGTTTTCGTAAAACCCTTACCCCCACCCACCCACATCCACGCTCTCTCTCTCTCTCTCTCTCTCTCTCTCTCTCTCTCTCTCTCTCTCTCTCTCTCTCTCTCTCTCTCTCTCTCTCTCTCTCTCTCTCTCTCTCTCTCGTCATTTTCGGTTCCTAGTAATGCCTATGCTGCAACAAAGCCAGCTAATTGAAATTTCTTGGGACTACTCCTCAACTTGCTCAGTTAATTTCAATTTGTTAGGTTTATTTTGAGTTTGTTTTAGAATGGGCAAAAAATTTAGATCAACTCAACACTCGGATGATTTTGAATTCAGATAATTAAAAGCCCATAGGTGGTTCAAAGGCTCTTTCAATTAACCAGGTTTTACTGTACATGGTCAGTTCAGTGGTGTTCATGATCTATTTGATACAGAATTATATAAACCTATTTTGACCTACATCATATTAAGAGGAGACATACAAATTAAAAATATATATAGATAGACACTGCATCAAAGTGGCCACAGGTCATCTACGTCATGAAAGGTAGAAGAAAAAAAATGCTCATCATCACAAAACAATATGCAATCAAATAGAGAAAACATGGAACTTACATCACAATGAAAACTGGTCATTCCTGCTGATTACTGGTCATCTGCGTTGTAAGGAACAGAGGAACGCCCATACCACAACAATATTCAGTCTGTCAAACATTTTTTTTAAATATGGAATTGGCATCAAACTGATCACTGGTCAATGTCACTGACCACTGCAACAACACTCTGTCTGTCAAACATTCTTTTTAAATATGGAATTGGCATCAGACTGATCACTGGTCATTGTCACTGACCACTGTCATCTAAATTGCAAGAAGCACAGAAATATTCATATAATAAACAGTAAGCAATTACGTGTTCCAAACTGGTCACTGGTCATTGTTGCTAACCACTAGTCATACTACTACGCTTAAGAGAGCATATACACCCCATAACACATCAAAACAGAATGAGATAGTGAAAATATGAAATTGACATAAAACTGACAATAATCTGTCTTGCAGACCACTGGTCTTCTACATTAAAAAAAAAAAAGCATTAAACATATCAATATGGAGTGAACTCAGAAAAATATTAAATGTACATGAAACTGACCACTGGTCAATCTTGTTGACCACCAGACATCTATATTGTATACTGTACAGAAGCGTTTATAACACACCAATATGTAGTGAAATAGTGAAAACGTGAAATTTTCATGAAGCTTACCACTGGTTTTGGCACTGACTAGTAGTTATCTAGGTTGTGAATATTATAAAATTACCATTAGAGCATATGCAGCCTAAGTAGTGAACATTTGGATTTTACAATAAACTGAACTACTTCGTGTCACCACATTCGATAGGGAGAGTACTGGATAGGTAACGTTTATGGCCAATGTTTAATACCATGTCCATATGAACTTACCAAAATAACATTAGCAACATTTTTTGTGTGTTTGCCTGCTTTCCAGCGTGATTGTATTATTTGGATTTGATAACTAGTTGATTTTCTACTTGACACTTGCATGTTTGATTTTTCTGATTGATTATGCACTCTGAAGATTTCTCAACGTGACCATTCAATAGAAAAACAACAATAAAACTCCTGTCTCATTCCATCACTTTTTATTAGATTTTATGTGACTATTCAATAGAAAAACAACAATAAACTCCTGTCTCATTCCATCACTTTTTATTAGATTTTTATTATCATTTGGCTCTTAGTTTGATGTTAAGGAAAGACAAGAAACTAATAACGAAATTGAAAAAAAAATAAATAAATAAATAAATAAATAAAATATGGGGCACTTCCCACACTTTCTCTCACAATCGGAGAAAGTGTGGGAGCGCCCTATATTTTCTCTCACATGGGAGAAAGTGCAAGGGGGGAAGGGACCACACTTTCTCTCAATCCCGCACTTTCTTCTTAAGTGAGAGAAAGTGAGCCCCCACACTTTCTCCTAACGTGAGAGAAAGTGTGGGAATGAGAGAAACTGTGGCCAGCATCAACTTCTTGAGAGCATGGTAAGTTGGCGACAAATTGGGCAAGGGGCGACAGACTGGACAGTGAAGTGGACCCTATCTGTCGCCCTCAAAAACTTAGAATGGGCGACAGATTGGTGCTGGCGTTGAGGACCAATCTGTCGCCTGGACGACAAATTGGTCCTGATGTTGAGGCCCAATCTGTCGCCGGGCGACAAATTGGGCAGGGGCGACAGATTGGTCGTTAACAGACCATCCTGCAACCCTATGACGAACGCCTTCTCAAGTTCGCCACCACAAACAACCTGATCATATCTTAAATTTTCCATATTCTCTGACAGATCGATGTCAAGGCCTTGATTACTTCTAGCCCCCAGATCGATTTCAAGGCCTTGATTACTTCTAGCCCCCCCCCCCCCCCCCCCCCCCCCCCCATGCTTCAATTTAGAGAGAGAGACAGAGAGAGAGAGATGATGATGATGATGATGATGATGATGATGATGATGATGATGATCTTTATTTCCAAGGTAACAGATAAGCAAACACATGCTTTTATTTCCATCCGGCCCTTGCCCCATTAAGGGACTAAGTATGACTAGCGACTAAGACTTACAAAACTTTTAACAAACACACATATCTTCACAACATTAAAAAGTTCACCCATTTACATTGAAGGCGCAGATGAATTTAAAGTGGGGGGGGGGGGGGGGGGGGGGGGGGGAATTGAATAATGAATAAGAATTTAAAGAAAAAAAAACATTGAAACAACAACAAGCAAGAATAAAGAAATTGATTACAAAGAAGAAAAAATCATCAGCACACACAGAAATAGAATAAGCGATCCTCCTATCGAAGGGGAGAGAGAGAGAGAGAGAGAGAGAGAGAGAGAGAGAGAGAGAGAGAGAGAGAGAGTTACATTCCTTCCTTTAAAATATTAGCATACAACAAACTGCTAAGGAGGATAATTAGACAACTACAATGCATCAATAATATCAACATTTTTTCTTTCTTTTACATTTAGATTCAACGCCTGCCTATCTTGCGCTGAAGAGTGAAGAGATCAAAGCTAAGTAACAAATTCGTTCATTTTCGTTGTCCTATTTGTTTGTGTCTTGCCTGAAGAAGACCTAAGGTCGAAACGGTCGTGTTTTGTCTTGTGAGTCGTTTGTCCACGTTTCTCGTGGCAGTTCGCTAACATTTACTTAAGATTTGTTTAGATTTCCGCCTGCAGTCGTCTCACTTTGCAACCTGATCATAGCAAACACTCTTAGTGCCCACAAACCTTCAAGAAGATGGACATGGCACAACCCTGATGGTCAACTCCACAACTAGATCGATTACATTCTGGTTCCCCGAACGCTTCCGAACAGGAGTGAACGCGGCACATACCCATACCTTTCCCGACGCAGATATAGGAAGCAATCACGATCTAGTGCTGATGACGTTCAGAATACGCTTGAAGAAGGTCAGAAAACCAAAGTTAACTCAACTACGTTTCAACCTAGACAAACTTAAAGACCCAGTAGTAAGAGAAGAGTTCCAAGCAATGATTGGAGGAAAGTTTGCACCTCTGACGATACTGGGTGAGGAAGACGCAGACATTGAAGACACAATTAACACATTCAATACAGCAGTAGTGGAAACACAACTATTGAGATTTTGGGGAAAACACCAACGCCCAAAAAAAGCCATGGGTTACTATAGACATATTACAACTATGTGACAAAAGACGGAAATGAAGAAAAAGAAAGGCAACCCAGAAGGAGCCAAACTGTACAGAGAAGCAAACAACAAAGTCAGAAAACAGACGGAGAACGCAAAAGAAACTTGGATTGAGAATCAATGCACTGAAATTGCAGAAAATCTAAAGAATAACATCAAAAAGGCATACCATATGGTAAAAGACCTCACCACCGAGAAACAAGGAAGACCTACAAACATCCAAAACCAGTCAGCGAAATGCCCGTCAGAAGACCATGAAATATTGAATAGATGGACAGAATACTGTTCCGAGTTATATAACTGTCAGCCCAGTGGAAACCCAGTAGTGCTGCATTGTCTACAAGCACAAGTACAAGCAGGACCAGACGATGACTCGCATCACATCCTACATGAAGAAGTTGAAGCAGCAGTCAAGTCACTCAAAGAAGGGAAGTCAGCAGGAATTGACAACATACCTGCAGAACAGGTCCAAGCAGGAGGAGAGGCCATGATCACTGCTCTCACTACCATCTGCAATAAGATCTGGAGCACTGGAATCTGGCCAACTCCCTGGACACAGTCATTGATCATTACCCTTCCAAAGAAAGGAAATTTACACTTGTGCCAGAACTACCACATGATCAGCTTGATCAGTCATCCAAGTCAAGTTATGCTAAAAGTTTTACTGAACAGGTTGAAAACCTGTAGTGGAGACAATCATTGCAGAGGAACAAGCAGGTTTCAGAGCTGGTCGAAGCACAACTGAGCAGATATTTAACTTGAGAATAGTCTGCGAAAAGTTTCTGCAACACCAACAAGATATTTACTTTGTATTTATTGACTTTAAGAAAGCTTTCGACAGGGTATGGCATGCAGCATTATGGACACCATGAGGAAGTACAACATCAATGTCAACCTCGTGCACATGATTGAGGAGCTGTACAACAAAGCCACTAGCGCCGTCTTCCTGAATGGCAGTATAGGTGACTGGTTCTGTACCACTGTGGCGTGCACCAGGGATGTCTGCTCTCACCAACCCTCTTCAATATCTTCCTGGAGAGGAACATGTTGGATGCCTTGGAAAACCATGAAGGATCAGTTAACATTGGGGGAGAACAATCACCAATTGCGATTTGCAGATGATATTGATGGTCTAGCAGGAGATGAAGACGAGTTGATGAGCTTGGTGAAACATCTTGACAAAGCAGCTTCCATATACGGCATGGAGATTAGTGCGGAAAACACCAAGCTCATGACCAACAGTACCAAAGGCATTACGGCTGAGATCAAAGTCAGCGGAACAACCTTGAAAACCGTGAAGGCCTGCAAATACCTATAGGATCCATCATATCAGATGAAGGCTCAAAGCCTAAGATTGTGGCAAGGATTGCACAAATAGCAGCTGTAGTGGCAAAACTAAAACCTATATGGAGAGACAAAAACATCAGTCTTTGCTCCAAGATTCACCTAGAGCGCTCCCTGCCCTATCAGTTTTTCTATATGCGTGTGACACTCACAGTAGAGCTACAAAGAAGAATTCTGGCAACTGAAATGAGATGCTACAGAAATATCTTGGGCATTAATTACACAGACGACGTGACAAATGAAGAAGTCTGCAGAATAATTCCAAGAGGACCTACTCACAGTCGTCAAAAAACGGAAACGGAAAATGAAGTTATACGGACATGTGTCCTGTTCAGCAGGCCTTGCAAAGACATTCTACAAGGAACAGTCAGAGGAAGCCGTAATAGATGAACACAAAAGAAGAGGTGGGAAGACAATATCTGAGAGTGGACTGGAATGAGCCCTGGTGGAATCACAGTGAGCGGTGGAAGACAGGGACAGATGGAGGAGAGTGGTGGCCGGATCATTACCCCTAAAAAGATGAAACAGACTGCAACGTCACTGGAATATATAACAAACAAACAAGCACACAACAAGTGTAAAGTAACGTTATTTTATTTACAAAGGACACCACAAAACTTCTGGATATTTCGGCGAAAACGCCTTTTTCAACAAACACAGGACAAGAGAGAAAAGAGATCAAAAACAATACTTCCTTGCACAGCACAATCCACAAAATGTGGTAAAGAGGTAATTTTAAAGAAACGAGTGAAAGTTGTTTTTTTTTTTGTACTCCCCAGTTCTTATAAAACAGGGAGTACCTTAGAATGGGAACGAAGAAATGCTCACTCACTCTCTCTCTCTCTCTCTCTCTCTCTCTCTCTCTCTCTCTCTCTCTCTCTCTCTCTCTCTCTCTCTCTCTCTGTGTGTGTGTGTGTGTGTGTGTGTGTGTGTGTGTGTGTGTGTGTGTGTGTGTGTGTCCGTGGTCAAAATGTGTTCCACTCGCTCCAGACGAAACTACTGGGCCGATCTTTCTGAAAATTTATAGGTATGTTCATTATGGGTCACGGATGATGCCCAATCTGTTAGTTTACCGTTATAGCCTTAAGTAACGGCTGTAACAGCCTGTAACGGTTTTTCTTCTTTATGGAATAACTCAGAAAATACTTGGCCGATCTTTGTGAAAATTAGTAGGTATGTTCATAATGATACACTGATGATGCCCGATGTTTTAGTTTACCCCGTTATAGCCGTTATTAACGGCTATTACGGCCTGTAACGGTTTTTCTCTCTATGGAATATCTCAGAAAGTAGCAGGCTGATCTTTCTGAAAATCTGTAGGTATGTTCCTTATGGGTCACGAATAATGCCCAATGTTTTAGTTTACCGTTTACCTTTTAGTAACGGCTGTAACAGCCTGTAACGGTTTTTTCTTCTTTATGGAATATCTCAGAAAGTACTTGGTCGATCTTTGTGAAAATTAGCAGGTATCTTCGTTATATTTCACGAATAATTCCCAATGTTTAGTTTACCGTTATAGCCGTTACTAACGGCTGTAACGGCCTGTAACGGTTTTTCTTCTTTATGGATATCTCAGAAAGTACTTGGTCGATCTTTGTGAAAATTAGCAGGTATCTTCGTTATGTTTCACGAATAATTCCCGATGTTTAGTTTACCGTTACTATTATCGTCACATTATCACCAAAAATAACAGTATTCCTCTTGTTATCTAAATATTGTCATCATCATCATCATCATTATCATCACTATTATTGCTATTTTTAATCATTATTCTTATCATTGTCGTCATTATCATTTCAACTCACATGTTCACCTTCCCAACGGCCTTGTTTTCATTCAACACCTATTTTGCACCGAATATGACAAGATAAGTGGTTGCTTGGTATTCGATTTCATTGTCCTAAATGTTGTTTGTTTTTGTCTGATGAAGACCCAAGAGGTGGAAACGCATCGTGTTTTGTCCTGTAACCTGTTTGTCTGTATTGTCTTGCGGAACTAACAACCTTTCTTTTTAAAATTTTGACAATAATGGTTCACAACACTGTGATTTTCTATACATACATCATTCACAATCAATGTAGTATTCTCATAACACACACTTTCAGTTTTTTCCCCCACAATGACATTCATTTACATATTCAGACTCATTCACACCATTTTCCCTTAAAGCACAATGCAAGTTTTCCGGACGGCCCTCACCCTATTTCATTTTCACCAGACTGGCACCATCAGCAGACAGACAATACTTTTTCCCCTCATTAATCACATGATCATATACTATAGACACTCTTTTACTTTCTGCTCTTTTTGTTTTCATGAAAACAACTTCCTGCTAACCTCTCTCTCTCTCCTCTCTCTCTCTCTCTCTCTCTCTCTCTCTCTCACACACACACACACACACACACACACACACACGCACGCACGCACGCACGCACGCACGCACGCACGCACGCACGCACGCACGCACATATTTTTTGAATGATTTTCGAAAAATGTCCTCCTCTAAATTTGTATTAAAGAACCTTTCACAGAAAAGTTTCTGTACGAATGAAGCATCTCTCAATTCAGACAGATTTTGCTAAATAAGCAAAAGACATGAAATCAACTAAATCTATTCAGTCATACACATCTACTCTTCTTTAAAATACCAACATTAACCAAAGTAAAATAAGTGTAAACTCGTCCTTTCCACCCATTCCCAAATGGAAACAAACCAAAGGAATCATAACACAAAGTATAATGAACTGAATAAAAACGATCCACCATATCTTTTGAAATATTATGTAAATTCTTATTTGGAAAATCAATATAAAGATCATCTTCAAATTTTTACAGATGGCTCACTGTTGGAGTAGCTTTTATAATACCAAAATTAAAAGTAGAAAAATTATATTATCTTGGCATACACTTGTCAATTTTTACTGCAGAATTAGGTGCTATTTTAATGTCCCTAAAGTATGTTTTATATTCTTCCATATAGAAAATTTTCCACTTTTACCGTGCAATGATTCAAAGTCAGCTCTTTCTGCGTTAGTCTTTAAATCCAAAGATTCGTTGTAAGACAATTACAGAAATCAGTTACGCGACACATCTCCTGTCGATGAAAAGAATAAATGTGGCTTTCTGTTGGGTGCCCTCACATTGTGGAATCTCAACAAATGAGAAAGTTGATCGAGCTGCTCGGACAGCAGCTCAAAATATTGAAGGCACGACTGCACTGAACATACCGTTAGATCGATCAGAATGTCATACTTTGATTAGTAAAGCATCCATTAACAATTTCAAAAGGTTATTGAAGGACACGGATAGTCAATATTATCACAATTGTATACAACCAAATCCTGACATTCACCCCAAGACTCAATTAGACAAATTCGAAAGTCCGATGTTTAGAGAGGTAGTACCTTAATTCATAGGATGCGTTTAATTCACATCGAACCAAATACAACAAAATGCTAAATGCGTATGTGCAGAAATTCTTAGTGTAAGTCACCTATTACTAGATTGTCCAAGAGCAAAGAATACAGTGCACAAGGCTGGTATTAATATTCCACATGATAGATCGACACTACTGACATTACCTAATATGTTATATAATTATACTTTTCTTTTTTCGTTATGCCCACATTTATTACACAGTCCAGTAGGAATTTATCTTTAGCTTTCAACAACCCCTCATATAAAAAGAAAAAAAAAATCACACACACACACACACACACACACACACACACACACACGCACGCACGCACGCACGCACGCACTCACGCACGCATGCACACACTCGCACACACACACACGAGCGCGCACGCACACACACACACACACACACACACACACACCCACACACACACACACACACACACACACCATTACACAATGTCTGCAATCACGTAAGGGGAAAAGCGTTAAATTGAAGAAGAAGAAGAAGAAGAAGAAGAAGAAGAAGAAGAAGAAGAAACCTTAATATCATCTTGGTCTTTGAGCAAGAAAAACCGTGGTGTTAATTGTTTATAATAATAATAATAATAATAATAATGAGAAGAAGAAGAAGAACAACAACACAACAACAACAACAGACAAACAACACACACACACACACACACACACACACACACAGGAGAGACACACACACACACACACACACAGAGAGAGAGAGAGAGAGAGATTAGAGAGAAGAGCAGAGAGAGAAGAGAGAGAGAGAGAGAGAGAAAATGATCAATAATGTAACTAAAACAACTGAAACATTTTTGGTCCCCCCCCAAGTATACTTTATGTTTCCCCCCCCCCCCCCCCCCCCCCCCCCTGTCTACGGATGGATATTATAATTGAAGCTGACTTTTTTTTCTGTCTCTCTGTACATCTTTCTGTTTACCTTCACCTCTTTTCTCTCCCCCCCCCCCCCCCCCCCCCCCCCCCCCCCCTCTGTCCCCCCCCTCTCTCCCTCCCCCTTTCTCTTTTCTCTCTTTTTGCAGGTGCTGTGTCACTGCACATTCTCAAATGGAATACAAAAGGTCGCTTGTGTGCTTGACGATGGGAATGATGCAGATAATGTCAGTTGGGGAACTATTGGTTATTGTTGTTTTCATTATTGTTGATATGATTCTCAGGATGGTGGTTTGTTATCATTCTCGTCTTTGCTATCGTCATTGTTATTGAGGTCCATCCGTCTTACTTGGAAAATGTGAGCTTTGCATTAGCACTTTGTTTTGCTTTATGAGCTTTACGAGTAGAAACATGTGCGCGCGAGCGGGCGCGCGCGAATGTTCTTATATACACAGGTACATGCATGCGCGTGCGTACACTCATGCGCGCGCGCACACCTTTGTGTGTGCATGTGTGTGTGTGTGTGTGTGTGTGTGTGTGTGTGTGTGTGTGTGTGTTCATGGCAATTTTGTTTTAGTATGGCATTGAAAAGACCTTTCTTGATTATTTAATGTTCATTTCGTTTAATTGCTATTATATTATTGTACTTATGCTACTTATTAAAAAAAAAAAAAAAAAGGAAAGGGAAAAAATGATGAATGAAAGAAAATGATAACTGATGTAACTAAAAACATTTTCGATCCATGTGTTCAAGAATTACTTTATGTTTTTTCACACCTCTGTCTACGGATGGATATCATAATTGATGAAGCTGACTTTTTTCTCTCTCTCTCTGTACATCTTTCTGTCTACCTTTACCTCTTCTCCACCCTCCCTCCCCCCCCACCCCCCCCCTCCCCCCTTTCTCTATCCTTCTCTCTCTCTCTTTCTGTTTCTCTCTTTTTCTGTTCAGTTTCTTTCTCTCCTTCCCTCCTCTCTCTGCTGTCTATATGATCTCTTTTTCCTCTCTCTCCCTCCCCTCTCTTCTTATTTCCACCTCCTCTTTCTTTTTCCATTTTGATGAAAATCATGCTACCACTTATGCTATTAGCTATTGCTTTGTGTGTGTGTGTGTGTGTGTGTGTGTGTGTGTGTGTGTGTGTGTGTGTGTGTGTGTGTGTGTGTGTGATTCAAGATTCAAGATTCAATAGTTTAATACCTTTGAAAATCGTAACAGGTTTTATATGACACAAATAAATAGAGGAAAGATAAGCGAAACCAAATGACGAAATACAAATACTCATGCTTGTTGTCTATTCAACTATCATCATGTTGTATCAAGTTGTCCTTATCATACATATTACCTTATCGACACTTTGAAATAGCATACACATATTTTGAGATCTCGCTGATAAGTACGTCATTTGTATTAAGATAGATGGCAGCGCATTTTGTATATTGTATTTTTGTTCTGACGTGTTCTAAAAACTGCCTCCTTATATCGTTATATTTAGTACATTTATCTAAGAATGAATTTCGTCTTCTACTTCCTTACATTCCAAACACAGTCTTCTTTCTCTTGGTGTCTTAGTATATCTACCTTTTTCTATTTTAAGATCGTGACAAGAAATCCTTAATTTACATAATGCTTGTTTTTGATTGAAGCTTATGAAGAGTTTTTGCTAAATATGGTTCCATTCTGTAATCTGTAGTAATATTGTCATAAAATCTTAGTTTTGATTCTGTTTCTGATTTTTTTTTTTTTTTCCAAAAATATACATATTCATCCTTTAGTTTATTCTTGACAACATAACACAACTTGTTAATATTAAAAGTATGCTGGTTATTCGAAACATGCTTCAATTCCATTAGACTGAGACTTTGTTTGACAAATTTAAACCAAGGTGTTTGATGATCTTCGTTGTTTAACATTGTTAGTGTATATGATTTTGATAAGCGAGTTGTCTTCAGATTCTAAAATGTGATACCAAAAAAACTTATTATCTGATGGATTGTTGTTAAACTAATTGGAAAACTTCCGAGTTCTCCAATTACAGCTAAGTTTATAGCTTTTTTGTGTACACCTACCATTTGCTTGAAGAACTTGTGTTGAGTATATTCATGTGGTAAAACTATTTGAAAGGCAATGATTAAATAGATTATCTAAATTGAAATTATCATTTACTTTTAAGCAATAAGGTAGCCATACATCCGCGCCATACATTAATATTGGTGAAATAAGACTATCAAACAACTTTAGAACAAATTTAAAATTAATATTTTGATTTTTAAATGCTCTTTTTTAGGAATATGTTGCTTTATACCTTGGTTACTTAGATGTTCTGCTGCGATGTCAAGTTTTTCTGATTTATGAAATATTATTCCAAGATATTTGTATTGTTCTGTTGTTTCAATGAAATGTGTACCATATTTAAAAAACAAACGAGTTTTTTGGGTTCTGTTTTGAAAAATATTAGTATTTCCTCTTTTCGATGTTAATTAGTAACCCCCACTCTTTACAATATAAATGTAATTGGTCTAATTTTGATTGTAAACCTAGTTTTTCGATGTTGCAAGGAGTACAAGATCGTCTGCATACAATAAAGCAGATACTCTTGTATTGCTCGAATGATCCAGTGATGGTGAATCCTCAGTTGGAATCTTGTTTGTTACATCGTTTATAAACATATTAAATAATGTTGGACTCAAGGAGTTTCCTTGCAAAATTCCTCTTCGAACATATACTGAATAGCAGGCTCCGTTTTTACCGATGAAAAGATTTGTGCATTTGTGTGCATGTTTTTGACTAAATCAAACCATCTACCCCGAATGCAAAATCTTTGTAATTTTATTAATAACCCTTTGTGGGAAATGTTATCAAATGCTTTCTGAAAATCGATGAAGCATGTATATAATCTGCCATTACGCGATTTTTATGTATGGTCTACTATACTTTTTAACACAAAAAAATATTATCTCCAGTTCTGTGGTGGGTTTTTTTTTTTTTTTAATCTGAAACCTGCTTGTACATTGGATAAAAGATTATTTGATTCCAAATGATTGTTTATTCGAGTATTTAGTATTTGGCATAATACGTTGCTTAATGCACAATTAAGTGTTATTACCCTGTAGTTGCTAGGGTTCGTTTTGTCTCCTCCTTTATAAATACGAATCAAAAGGCCCTTTTCCATGAATCTGGATATTGGCCAGTTTTTCAAAATTAAATTAAAAATGTTTTTCAATGTGGGTAGTAATTCTGATATCCCAGTTTTTTTTAAAAATTCATCCTTATCCCGTCTATTCCAGGAGATTTGTTCTTTTTTTTTAATTCTTGATTACTTTTAGGATTTCTATATCTAATATCTCATAATCTACATGAACGTTACTCATCACTGTTTTCATACCTTTATTCCCTTGATTCTCCTCTATTACTACTTCTTTTTATTTCTATTTCAACTTCTTTTCCTATTAGTTTTTCAATATGTGTCGTCCATCTTTTGATTGGTAGGTGTTGTGTGTGTTCTTGAGTTTCCATGGTTTGTAATTCCTTTAAGGTTTTCCAAACTGCATTTGGATTTTCAGACAAGTTTCTATTCAGTAGTGTTATTAAATTGGCTTTGTACAGTCTCTTTTTCTTTCTAATAATTTTGTATACGTTTTCCTTGCAATGAAATATTTTTGGTGAAGTATTTTGTTAAATGGCTGTCTGTTTAGTGCGTTTAACAAAGATTTAGTTTCTCGACGTTGTGACTGACATTCCTTATCAAACCACTTTTTATTCTTTCGTTTTCTTTTCTCCCATTCCTTTTTGTTCTATAGGCAATACTTTGTTTGCCAGTGTCATGCAGCATTTTGTGTGAACTCTTGGACGACATTATTCACAACTGTCGTGGATTTAAAATGCTTCTCGTCATCTGTTATCATAATGTCATTAATTGACTTAATGCGCTTTTTCATTTCTGAAGATTTTAATACCCTTAGGAATTTTCATATTCGTGTTTTCATCCCAAAAGAACATTACATTTTTATCCTGCGAGTCATGGTATTCTATTTCTACATGATCTTTGTCAGTTAATTGGCATTCAGTTTTGTATGGAAGATGTTGATTAATTTTTAACGATATTGGGCAATGGTCTGAATAATCTGTTGAATTATGAACTGTCATGTCTATTATGTCCTTAAATAATTTTTGTGAACACAAGAAATAGTCGACCACACTGCAGCCTTTGCGTGAAAGCCAGTATATTGCCCCTGCAGATCGCCCAGAGTCCTCCCATTTAGAATGCACATGTTACAGTCAATGCACAGGGATGAAAGTTTTTTCACGTATTTATGAACATATTTATCCATTGAGCATCTGTTTGTTGTATCACTAAAGGGATAATCTTCAGCAAAGAATATATGTTGCTTTCTCTTTCCATGGTAATGAAATCAGGAATCGTTCCTGATCTGGCATTAAAATCACCACATAGTATTACTCGTTCGTTCGTATATGAAAATCAGCTTCTATATTATCCCAAATTTTATTTGTGTAATCTTTTCAAAAAGATGAATTTTCGGGTGGTATATATACACTGCCTATATAAAAAATTTTTACCTGTTACTTTCATTTTTAACCAAACAATGTCACTATTATTCTGAGGTAATAGAGTAATAAATTCTCTTAGGTGTTGCTTAATAAAAATTGAAATCTCCCCTGATGCTTTCTGAGCCTTTGCTCTTTTAGAACGACAGTAATGTATACCAGGTGCAAAAATTTGGTATTTGTATTTTGCTGTAAAAGTCCCTATCCAAATGCGTTTCCTGTATGAATATGATATCGTGTTTCGATAATATTTCAATTACCTCATCCTCTTTAAATTTATTGATTTTGTCACCATTAATGTTTCTTTTGAAACCTTTTATGTTCCAAGAAATAATTTTATATCATTAATCCACATTGTCATTTAAGGGTGGTGTTTGTTCATGTTGCAGTTGTGTAATATCGGGGTTATTTTTTCTTGTTGAGGTTGTTTTGTTTATCTTTGTATTTATTGCACATTCTCAGATGTAGTATCTATCTTGTTTTCGCCATGTCTTTGTAGTCGTGAAGTTCCCCTTTTCTCACATTATCTCTCGTATCGTCCATGGAAGTAGAAATGCTGATTTCTGTTCTCTGACTTCATTTCTGTTGTCTCTTTCCCGTTCGTCTTGGTAACTTTCGTCACGATTATGGTCGTAGACACGTTGGTTTCTGTAATATCCCGATTTTTGACTTGATTGCCTTCCCCGTCTCCATTGTAGCTTTTCTGTTTGGTAGAGTTGGAGAAGTCTTGTTCTCTGTATTCATACCCATTTCTGCCTCGGTTTCCTCCCCTGTCTCCATGATAGCCTACATGTGGTTCATGGTTGTAGCTGTCTTGTTTCCTGAAACCCTCTCCGTTTCTGTGTCGGTTTCTTCCCCTGTCTCCATTGTATCGTTTGTATTGTTTAGTGTTGTAGAAGTATTGTTTTCTGTAACCATCTCCATTTCTGGATCGGTTTACTTCCCTGTCTCCAATGTATCGTTCGTATTGTTCATTGTTGTAGATATATTGTTTTCTGTAACCAACCATTCCATTTCTGAGTCGGTTTCCATTTCTGATGTCATGGTAGTTTTCGTATTGTTCATTGTTGAAGAAGTATTGTTTTCTGTGACCATCTCCATTTCTGTGTCGGTTTCCTTCTCTGTCTCTATGGTAGTTTTCGTAATGTTCATTGTTGTAGGAATATTGTTTTCTGTAATCATCCCAAGTTATGACTGGGTTCATTTCTTTGTCTCTGTAGTAGCTTTTATGTTTTACAGGGCTGTAAAAATCTTGTTCTCTGTCCTCATATCCATTTTTGTCTCGGTTTGTTTCCCTGTCTCCATGGTAGCTTTTTCATGTTGCACAAAGTTGTGGAAGTGCTGGGAAATTCTGATTTGTCTCTTTTCGTACCATTTGGGTGTTGGTCGGTCTTGCATCATTGCATTACGTCTTTCGTTGATTTCTAGCTCTCTTTGGTACTGGTGTCTGATGAAACGCTTTTTTCCTTTCTCCTCTTCAGTGCTGGAAGCCTCCTTCTGTTCTTAGAAATCTCTTGTTGTCCTCTTTTTAGTAGATTCTTGATGCCTCGACTCATGTTCTGTTTGTTTCACATGCTCCTTGTGTTTCTGTTTTTCCCATACAACAAAATGAATATGTCGTCCGATGTTGCCGGCTATAAGACCTGATCCTCTTGGGTTGGGGTGAATTTCATCCTGCATGGGCGTTTTGTCTCTTTCTTAGGTTTTCATGTTGCAGGAATGTCACATCGTCTTTTGACTTGAGTTTCGCAAATACCATAGCATTAAATATCTCTTTCTTTCCGTCCACCTCTCGTCAAGCGTAGGGATGGTGTTGCTGATGACCACTTTCGACTTTGGACATTGCTTTTTGATGTTACTGACGCATTTTACCATTTTTTTTGCTGGTTTTTTTGGTGACGCCTTTTTGAGATTGTTGATTCTTATGTGAAAAAAATCAATCACATCAGGATCTTTTTCGTTTTTCATATCCAGTCTGTTGCATTCTTCTATTGTTGGAACTTTTGTCACTGACACCTTTAACCCATAGGACTTCCCCAATCGTTCTGGGTTGATTCCACCTAGGGTTGAGTCATGTATGATGTGAAGAGTGGGTAGTCTCTGACCTTGTTCCTCTCCAATAGAACTCTCCTCGTCTGAGTCAGTGCTTGTGATGTCACTCTGGGAGTCTAGGCAATGACTGTCAGAAAGGGAATGGGCGTGGGTAACGTCAGGGTATGAGTCTTCTTTTGCATCTTTTGTTTCGGTTTCATCTTTTTTCCACTTTGGATGTGGAGATTCGATAAGCATTTCAGATGATGTCGTCATAAAGTTGCCATTCTGTTCTTTCTTATTTCCTTTCTTTGAGCTTCCTTTTTTTGTCTGTGTTGATAGATGGTGCGTCCGCAGGCTTCGCTGGTTCTTTCAAAGGGGGTGTGTGTGTGTGAACGTTGGCCTTTTGAGTATGGCTTTGTTGGGCGAGTACGACCTTTGGTTGATTATCTAGTCTTTCTTTGCACAGCATGAATTATTGTGTGAATGCGCCGCCCCTCGTTTCGTCTGAATGTTGCAACTGTTCAGCGAGTTTTACAATGGCTCGTTCCATATTTTGTAGCACATTATCTGTCTTTTGGTTGTGCGCTTCTATCAGCTCATACAGAGTGTTGTCATTTGTTCCTTTGGACGTGGTGTGATCTGACTGTTCATGCAGCAAATAATCTTGTCTTTCAATCGCTTCCGTCATTTCTTCTTCGATGTTTTCGTCATACAAAGGTCGTGCGCATATCTGACATGTAAATTTTCTTTGCGTTTTTGCAAATATACAAACTTGGTATATGTTGGTAGTTTTGTGCAAGAATAATGTATTTTCCTATTACAATCTGAGCATTTCAGGGATCTCTCATTGTTCTTTTCATTGCAAGTGCATTGAGCGTCAATTTGTAATGACGTGTTAGTCATGCTTGCGTCATATTGCGAATTCTTTTCATTACAAGTTGTTCCGTCTTTGTTTTTCTCTGTTTGTGTGTCGCTGTTGCGTTCTATACTGACCTATTGGTCTCCTCTTCTAGTTGCGCGCTGAGCAGAGTGTGGTCCTCCTCCTCCCCGTAGATTGCCAGATTCGGGTGTCCAGCCTCTCGCATGGCCTCTCTGGCCTCTGCCATGGTGTTGTATCCCTTGTGGCTGGCCTTCGGAAATCCGTTTACCGATTTGGAGCACAGATTCCAATTGAGAAAGTTCCCAATCACTCCTCCGCAACTCACCGCGTAGATTTTCTTTCCTTTCTTGGTGTGATTTTTGAATCTTGCAATTCAGACTTTCTTTCTCGTCGTTGGACATACCTTTTATGAAAAAAAAATCAGCGAGACCTTACTATCTTGTCAACACAGTCGCCATCTTGCCGTATGTGCAGTGACACAGCACCTGCATGGGTAAAAGAGAACATGCCACACACACACACACACACACACACACACACACAAAAACTGTTGACAAAATGTGTGTTGTGTGTGTGTGTGTGTGTGTGGCTTTGTTCTCTTTTACCCATGCAGGTGCTGTGTCACTGCACATTCTCAAATGGAATGCAAAAGGTCGTTTGTGTTCTTGACGATGGGGATGATGCAGATAATGTCAGTGGTGGCAACTGTTGGTTATTGTTGTTATTATCATTGTTGTTATGATTGTCAGGGAGGTGGTTTGTTATCATTCTCGTCATTGCTTTTGTCATTGTTATTGGGGTCCATCCGTCTTACTTGGAAAATGTGAGCTTTGTATCAGAACTTTGTTTTGGCTTATGAGTAAAAACACGTGCGCGCGTGCAGGCACATGTACACGTGCGCGAGCGCGCGCGCGTGCTCTTGTACACACAGGTACATGCATTGGACTATTATTTACAGAGACATTACTAACTGATTAAAAACTAGCTTTCTCCTGGACATTTTTTAATGATGAATGACAACATTTGTGAATATATCAACAAATGATGTTAACTTATTTCAATCATGTATTTGCTTGATTCTTGATCTATGTGTTCATGCATTGGTTCATGACATTTTTCCACTTGACTACGGATGGATATCATAATTAATGAAGCTTACATGTTTCTTTTTTTGTGCTTCTTTCTGTCTCTCTCTTTACTCTTGCCCCCCCCCCCCCCTTCCCCCCCCCCCCCCCCCCCCCCTCTTTACTTTTTTCTTCCCCCTTCCACCCCACCTCTCTCTCTCTCTCTCTCTCTCTCTCTGTCTCCCTCTCTCTCCTCTCCCTCTCTCTTCTCTCTGCCGTCTACTCTTTGTTTTCCTCCCTCTCTCCCCCTCCTCTTCTCTTACTTCCTCCTCTCTCTCTCTTCTATTTTGATGAACTCATTTTACCACTTGACTTACGCCATTAGCTGTTGCTGTGTGTGTGTGTGTGTGTGTGTGTGTGTGTGTGTGTGTGTGTGTGTGTGTGTGTGTGTGTGTGTGTGTGTGTGTGTGTGTGTGTGTTTGTGTTTTCTAGTTTACCCCATGCAGGTGCTGCTGTGTCACTGCATATTCTCAAATGGAATACAGAAGGTCGCTTGTGTGCATGATGGGGATGACGCAGATAATGTCGGTGGTGGCAGCAACTGGCAATTGTTGCCATTTTGTCTTTTTTTTGTTTTTTTGTTTGTTGTTTGTTTGTTTTTTTTTGTTTTGTTTGCTTGGGTTTTTGTTGTTGTTGTTGTTGTTCTCAGGGTGTTGGTCGTTTTCTTCTTGTCATTGCTTTTGTTATTGTTATTGAAATTGCATGGTGGTTCATATCCATCATACTTGAAAAATGTACACATTGTATTAGCACATGTTTGGTTTATCGGTGAAAACAAACATGTGTGTGTGTGTGTGTGTGTGTGTGTGTGTGTGTGTGTGTGTGTGTGTGTGTGTGCGCACGCGCGCGTGCGTGCGCGCGTGCGCACACGTATTCATGTGCACACAATTATACGCGCACGCGTGCGCGCGCGCACACACATACAGATAGAGAAATGAATGCATGCGTGCAGGCAAAGAAAATCAATTTTTTTTTTTTCCCCTTCCCTACCCCTGTTCATCCGAAAAAAATTATTTATGCAAAATGCTTTATGACTTAACATGGCATCAATAACGATAACGTCCCTGAATTGCCAGGGACTAGGAGACCTTCAGAAGAGAAGAGACGTATTTCATTTTCTTAGAAAAAAGTCACACTATATTTACTGCCTTCAGGATACTCACTTCAATGAAAAACGTGAAAGATATGTAACGTCTGAATAGGGATATAGATGTTTTTTTTCTCCTCCTATAAGTCAAATGCAAGGGGAGTTGCAATATTATTTAATAATAATTTCGAATTTAAAATCAATGAAATAGAAAGGGATTCAAACAGAAACTATATCATTGTCTCCATCACAACCTTCGAGAAGAAGATTCTGCTGGTAAATATTTACGGACCTAATAAAGATAATCCTGAATTTTACGAAAACTTAAAGGGCAAAATACAGAAATATGAAAATCATGCACTTGTTTTTAGCTGGTGACTGGAACCTTGTCCTCGATCCCTATTTAGATTATGATATTATAGCAATATAAACAATCCAAAGGCAAAAAAAAAATGTGTTGAAAACATGATGGTGGACTTCACTCTGTCAGACGTTTGGCGAGATAATAATCCACAAGTAAAATGCTATAAATGGCACAGATCGTCGCCTTTAAAGCAGAGTAGGTTAGATTTCTTTCTTATCTCAGAAGACCTTATGTTGAATTTTGAAGATACAGGTATTACACCTGGATATCGAACAGATCATTCAATGGTTGTTCTAAAATTGAAATTTGGGAAAACTATTAAACACAACACATTCTGGAAATTTAATTGTGAATTGTTAAAAGACAAACAACAATATGTAGAAGAAGTACGTAATTCAATCGATGAAATTATCTGTGAATATTTGATAGAACAGTATGACGTAGAAACACTCTCTTGAATCCCACTTAAAGATGTTGAACTTATTGTATCAGATAAAGTTTTTATTGACTTTTTGCTCATGAAAATACGATCGAAATACTATTGCATATGCTACTATGAGGAAGAAAAAAAGGGCTTAAAAAAAAAGACGATTTATTAAAAGAAATCGGTGTATTAGAAAACAAAGAAAATAAAACAGAGGAAGACTTTAAATTGTTAAAAGAAAAACAGCAACAAACTAGTGACACTCAGAGAGAAGAAAATACAGGGAGTTATATTAAGATCAAGAGCTAAATGGATTGCTGAAGGGGAAAAAATATCAAACTACTTTTGTAATTTAGAATAGAGACACTATGTTAATAAAAGTATCACAAAATTGGTGGACAGCAATGGAACACTTATAGATGAGCCAAATAAGATAAAGAAAGAAGTTCATTTATTTTATAAACGACTGCATTTCAAAAGAAACGTAGGTACATGTGACGTAAAAGACTTAATACAAGAATGTCCAAAATTATCTAGAGAAGAGCAAGATTCCTTAAATGGAGAAATAAGTTTAGAAGAAGCCGGCCTTGCTTTGAAAAACATATGAAAAATGGTAAAAGTCCTGGTTCTGACGGTTTCGGAGCTGAATTTTATAATTTTTTTCTGGAAAAAAAACTTGGTCCTTTTGTAGTTCGTGCTCTAAATCAGTCAGTGAAGGATGGGGAACCGTCAACACTCAAAAAGAAGGAATAATCACCTGCATACCTAAACTGGATAAATTGAGAGAGAATATACAAAACTGGAGACCTATTTCAATTTTAAATGTTCTGTATAAAATTGGGTCTGCATGCATCGCAAATAGAATAAAGAAAAAGGTTCTTCCAAGCCTAATAAGTGAAGATCAGACAGGTTTCATTGCAAATAGATATCTTAGGGATAACATACGGCTTGTTTTATGACCAAATTAACTGTCTGGAAGTGAGACAATTACCCGGACTTTTACTCTGTTTGGATTTTGAGAAAGCATTTGATTCTCTCGACTGGGAATCTTTATTTAAAATTTTGAGAGAATATGGTTCGAAAATAGCATATGTAATTGGATACAAACATTTTATGAAAACATAAAATCAACTGTTATAGTTAACAGTCAAACTTCGGATTGGTTTCACATTGAAAGAGGCTGTAGACAG
>JADBJO010001937.1:270000-279164 GCA_016801955.1 Conus betulinus | reverse complement strand
GAAATATGAAAATTATAATATTGTAAAGTGATATTTTCTCCTACAAATGTGTGTATTCTTGCTGATGTTGCTGTTTACATCTATATATTGATCGATACCTGTTCGTTACATGGATGTACGTGTACGTGTATATCTCTGTGTGTGTGTGTGTGTGTGTGTGTGTGTGTGTGTGTGTGTGTGTGTGTGTTTTCCTTTTTTTTCTTAGCTCTTTTTTTCTTTGTGTATGTTTGGTAAAAAAAAAATTATTACTCTTTGTGTACAAATGTTGTTATGTTTTTGTACGTTAATTAAAACGAATTAAAAAAGTTTTTTTTTTTAAAAGTTGTGGCATGGGGGGAATGATTCATATCACTAGACTACATGTGATGTAGCGTCACATGCCTTGATGTGAGGCTACGCCACATGACACCCCCCATCCTGGGGTGAAAAAAAAATTCCCCAGAAAAAAAAAAAATTTTTAAAGGATATACAACTTCACTTAAAAACACATCTTCAGCCATGAATCACAAAATGTGTATCCATCACACATGATTCACTAGATTACTCATCAACGTATAGAGTCAACCATCATGATCCACCATAAATACCATGTTTCAAAAGTTCAGTCTTTCTTTAAAAAAAAAAAAATTCATAATTCATCACCACATGTCATAAATTACATTTCACAAATTACATGACAAAACAATTAGGGATATTGACAATTCAAATTACAAATTGTGTTTATATCTTAAGATGTGAAGCACATTTTTTTCCTTTATCTTTGTCTCACATCACATGTTTCAAAACCCTCCTGAAAATGAGAATATTCCCAAGTGTAAATGTTTCCCATGAGACATGTAAACAAACTAAACATTTTTTTCCACATGTAATGTTATAGTCCGTTGAAAAGTCAAACATATTTTCCATTGTTGACAATCGACTAATGAAAACAATAGGCTTGTGTCACAACACAGTCAAAACATGTCTGTACATTTCACAAGCAAGTTAGACATAAATAGTACATGATGATTTTTTCCATTGTTTACAAAGGAATAAAGCAAACAATAGATGTGTGAAACATCCACATCAAAGAGCTTTTTGCTTGTAAAACATATAGTCACTTCAACAAGCAAATTAAGCATAAATACCACTTGATTTAAATAGGCAGTAGCATACAATTCACTGTCAAATGTGAATACACCGTGATCATAGAGAAAGACAAAACAACAGAAATAGTCTTTCCCTTGAAGACAGTTACATTTGTCCATGAATATCCATACACGTGACAACAAATCTGCCATGACATTTTGTGTGTTCAGGCACTGGTTCAATAGTAAATTTGAATTCCTGCAAAGCCAAACACCACCTAATAATCTGTTGTTCTTAGTCTTTGACGATTGCAGGAACGTCAATGGCCTGTGGTCGGGCTGTAACCGAAACTTTCTTCCAGCCAAGAACCTGGCGAACTTCTCACATGCCCATACAATAGCCAAGCACTCTCTCTCAATAGTGGAGTATTTCTCCTGTGTCTTGAGAACTTTTTACTGGCGTATTGTACGGGATGTAACAAAGCATTTTTTTTTTCCTGGAAAAGTACTGCTCCCATTCCTTTGGAACTGGCATCGGTTCTCAAAGTCTTCTGAGAGGGAGGGTAGCAAAAGAACAGGAAATGAGTTGAGGGTGTTCTGAACACACTCTAAAGCCTTCTGGCACTCATCAGACCACACAACACTTTTGTTCTTCGTCCCTTTCGTCAATTCGGTCAAAGGTGTGCGCGCGTTTGTGTATGGGTTCCTACAACATGATACGCATTAACACATGTCGAGAGTCGAACTTTTTCTTTTATTTCTCTAACATGGCTGCGTCGCCCGCCAAAAACCCTCACATCCGGGTTCTCTCTCCTTTACATATTATAAATATGACCAGTGATGTAATATCTATAAATAGATTACAGTCCGGAACATCTTTCCCTTTTTTTTTTTTTTTTTTTTTTTTCAAAGAAATAAAGTTCTCGTTAATTTTCGTTGTCTCTGTTTTGTTTGTGAATCTTCTACGCCGACAGTATATCAGAAAACTGAACAAATAAAATTTCAGTTCAAACTTTCTCCAATTTAAATTTTCTAAAGGATCAGCAATCATCATGCATGCATACTTCATTCGCTCACACAGTCTGTATATAAGTATTATAACGCAGTCAGACTTCAGTCATTCGCTTTCATGCCCAGTTCTCACATTCATACCTCTTATTACTCCAATATAATTTTTTTTTTTAATTCTATACGCACTGGATAGAAAACACAAAAGAAAACAAAACATAATTTAGCTTCATCCGGATCAGCACCGTAAAGTTAATCATCACACGTATTAAACAAACTGAAGGTTGAAAATACTTCTTCCACAGAAATGAAATGAACTGAACTCCACCTGGCTTAAACAAATGCAAATGGGCTCTCTCTACACTGAGCCTTAAACTTTAAACTGAAATAAAATACTGCAAAGCTCCAACTACACCGAGCTTGCAGAAAACCTAAAAGGCCATCAATTGCACAAGCTCCAACTACACTGAGCTTGGCAATATAAAGCAAAGCTCTCTAGCTACACAGAGCTTAAAAAAAAAAAGAAAAATTTATGTCGTGATCCTTCCTTCTTCCTCCCGGAAACGTTGCGGTTTCCTTGCGATGTAACCACGGCTGGATCTGGTGTTATAGTTAGTTGACTGGGATGGAGGGAGGTGAAGGTTGTGGAGACGGTGGTGCTGGCACTGCTGAGGGATGTTGATCTGGGTTCCCCCATCGTCGTTGCTTGCTGGCGGACTGCCACTGGCTGGCACACCTCCGCTGGCTGGCACACCTCCGCTGGATTCCTTTGGCAGCGACTGCAGGTGTTTACGGTTGCGTCGAAGGACACCTGCTGGCGAGTTGACCAGGTAAGTGCGATTTTCCGGATCTGCTGCGACAACAGTTCCTTGGGCCTCCCATTTTCTCTCATTGTCCAGTTTTATCAATACTGGATCTCCTGTTTTCAGCACTGGGAGACTGACTGCACCATGCTTGTGATCATAGTTCAGTTTATATGCACGCTTGGTTTTCTCGTCTGCCGCTCGCACATCTGCGTCCCTCAGCGGATTAGGTTGTAGAACGTCTGGGAGAACTGGAACCTTAGTTTTCAGCTCTCTTCCCCTCAACACTCTGGCAGGACTGGCCCCGGTGCTAGAGTGTGCAGTCGCCCTGTAATTCAACAGTGCAATGTCTGGGTTCAGGCTGGCTCAGAATTTCTTGGCGATTTTCACGGCTGATTCTGCTTCGCCGTTGGCTTGAGGGAATGCAGGACTGCTGGCTTGTTGCGTGAAGCCGAATTTCCGCGCAAAAATCACGAAAACTGACGACAAAGGAAAGGTTGGTGATCTGACACAACCACATCTGGAATCCCATGAGTTTTGAAAACGCCACGGAACTTCCCTATGACAGTTTCTGCTGTTTTGCTGTGTAGGCGGACTATTTCTAGCCACCTGGAGTAATAATCAACACAACTACCAGATAGTCGTTATTTGATGTGTGAGAATGTCTGCTCCAAGTTTCTGCATGGACGCTCAGGTAGCTCAGTAGGACGAAGTGGCTCATTGCGTTGCGCTGGCCTGTTTTTCCTGCATTCTCTGCACTTGTTTATGTAGTCTTTGATATCTCGCCGGAGACCTGGCCACCAAACAGAAAGTAGTGCTCTCTCCTGGCACTTGTGAATTCCTTGATGAGATTCATGCAGTTTCTCAAGGATGTGCTGACGTTGTCTTGCTGGAACAACAATCCGTCTTCCATGCACTAGCAAGCCATCTATGAGAGATAGCTCCCCTTGTGCTTGCTGATACGCCTGCAGCTGAGTGGAAACTGTCTTTGGCCACCCGTTGCAAACGTAGCTGATCACCTGTTGAAGCTCTATGTCATGTACAGTCTCTGACTTCAGCTTCTCCAGTCTCTGGTCAGTCACAGGAAATGACGACGTCACTGAATCAACGTACGCTTTCACGTAAGAGATTCGGTCTCCATCTCTTCGTCTGCTGCAGTATGAGCAACAGGCTGTCTGCTGAGAGCGTCGGCTACAACGATGCTCTTACCTGGAACATGCACAACTTCAAAGTTGAACCTCAGAGGTCTCATTAACAGCCTCTGACAGCGAATTGGAGCTTGATCAATGTCCTTTGACTTCATGAGTGGGACCAATGGTTTGTGGTCCGTTTGCAGTTCAAATTTGTCCAGGCCAATCCAATCAGATATTTTGCGAATTTCTCACAGGCCCACACTGGCGCTAAGCATTCCTTTTCAATTTGCGCATAGCGCTTCTCTGCCCTCACTCAATGTTCTTGACGCGAATGCAATGGGAAACAGTCTATGTCCACACTTCTGCATCAAAACATGCTCCTAGACCATAGCTGCTACTGTCTGCACTCACAACAGTCTCTAGCTTGGGATCATAGAACGCTCTGGCTCCTGCGTTGCCTATCAGTTCTTTCACAGCATCAAATGCTTTCTGTTGTTCTGGGCCCCAACTGAACACTCGATCCTTCTTCAGTAATTCAGTCACAGGCTTCAGAGTGTCTGCCATGTTTTTCACGAAACCTGTCAGATAGTTGAACATGCCGCACACACTGTCCTCAGCTCCGACTGTTTTTGGGGGTGGTGGCATGTCCTTGATGGCACTGACTTTCGCTGGATCAGGCTCGATCCCGTCCTCACTGACTACGTGCCCGAAATACTTGACTTTCTTCTGTCTCTCTGAATTGGCACTTTGCTTTGTTCAGTTTGAGTCCTGACTGTTCAATTCTGTCTAGCACAGCTTTTCAAGCGAATGTCATGCTCCTCCAATGTCTTTCCGTAGACGATTGTGTCGTCCATGATCGCCTCGCAGCCCTCTAGGCCTTCCAGGACTTCCTTCATCTTTGTCTGGAAAACACTCTGGTCTGAGAGAGATACCCATTGGCACACGTGTGTAACAATATCTCCCATAAGGAGTGATGAATGTTGTCAGCAGCCTGCTGCTCTCGTCCTGTATCGGGATCTGGAAGAAACCCGACACTGCATCAAGAGTGGAGAAGATGGTTGACCCAGCCATCTTCGGCGCAATGTCGTCCAGGTTAGGAAGCATGCATCTTGGTCTCTTCACCACTGTGTTCAACTGTTTGTAGTCTACACATATTCTCACCTTCCCGTTTGGCTTTACCACTGGCACCATGGGAGCGCACCAATCTGTTGGTTCTGTGACCAGCTGAATTATTCCTGCCTTCTCCATACGGTCCAGTTCCTCCCTAACTTTTTTCTGTAGTGGGAATGGTACTCTCCTGGCCGCCGGCACACTGTATGGCTTGGCCCCCTGCTTGAGGTGGATGTGAAACTGGCTCCGTCTTCATGAGACCTGTCGTGCCGAAAATCTCATCTATGTCTCTGGTGGCAAGTGACACTAGCCCCATCGTGACCGCTGCCTTTCTGCTAAGCAGGTTGTTACACAAACTGTTTTTCACAACGATCACCTTGAACTTTGTAAGCTTTGCTTTTCACCTTTGTGCTGGCATGGAACTCCCCTGCTACTGAAAGCTTCCCTCCGGGAGATGTGAGAGAAAATTCTGGATTTCTTAAGTTCTGGCTTATTCTTCAGTTGTCGGAATGTTCTGTCACTGATAATAGTGATGTCTGCACCTGTATCAATCTTGAATGGCACGATGGTTTCCCGTATTTGAGTTTCACAACCCATGGTTTCGACTTATCATCGTCCACTTTTGCTGCATCCATGTTGAACTCTTCTTCAGACTCTTTTCGAACCTCCCTGACACTACGGCAGACCTTCATGAAATGATTCTTCTTGCCGCACTTACGGCATGTTTTTCCTCTTGCAGGGCATCTTCCTTGGACGTGTGTACTGCCACACTGCCCACACTGACACAGTGACTGCTGCTCTCTCAGTCCCGTGCCTCTGCCTCTGCCTCGACCTCGGTTCCTACCACCACGTGATGTGTGCGGAGTCTGGGTGTTTCTGTTGTCCACTGTGTGTAGGGCGGTGTCCGTCATGGTACACACGGTCTGCTGCCGCAGCTGTAGTTCCTCTCTGCTCCTGGAGTTCGAGCTTGACCGCTTCAAATTGACGTGCCGTTTTCACTGCTGACTTCAGAGTAAGAGTGGCTTCTAGTTGTAACTTTTGTGAAAGTTCTTTGTCTTGAACGCCCATTACAAGTCTGTCCCGAATGCAATTTTCCTTGTCTGGAAAGTCTGCATGCTCAGCTAGCTCGTAGAGCGCTCTGACATACTCCTCAATGGACTCATCTGATTTTTGGTCACGCTTATGGAATTGAGCACGAACATGAATAATATTTCTTTGGGGAACAAAATGATCATCGAATTTTTTCAAAACTTTCTCATAGTCTTTCTTGTCATCTGCACTTAATCAAATGTTTTAAAAATCCTATCTGCATCTGCACCCATAGACAAAAAGGCTGCTTACCTGGATCTCTCCATCCTCTTTTGAAAGTTTTGATGCTAGTCTGAAGTGCCCGAAACGCTCTTTCCAAGCCGGCCATGCCGTTGGCTGGTGAAACGAAAAAGAATTCGGTGGTTTGAAAACCATACCTGCTAGATCTAGATCTATGCTGTTTTTTTTTTTTTTTTTTCAAGAAAACAAAATTTTCCCAGGAATTTCACGGTTCTTCACGGGTTCACTAAAGTATCGGCCACTTCTGACACCATGTGCGCGCGTTTGTGTATGGGTTCCTACAACATGATACGCATTAACACATGTCGAGAGTCGAACTTTCTTTTATTTCTCTAACATGGCTGCGTCGCCCGCCAAAACCCTCACATCCGGGTTCTCTCTCCTTTACATATTATAAATATGACCAGTGATGTAATATCTATAAATAGATTACAGTCCGGAACAAAAGGGGCCGTCAGGGATGCAAAGTGGGGTGCATATCGTCTGTAGTAAGACAATAATCCGATGAGTGGACTGATGTGTTTCTTTGTAGTGGGTTTGTGTAAGGATAAAAATCTTTTCTACTTTCTTTCCTTCTGGCATCATTTTTCTACTGAAATAGTGTTGCCCCAAAACTCGAGAGTTTGAAAACCGGCGCGAATTTTGAATGGTTTCGCAGTTACACCAAAACTTTGGAGTTTGGGGGGAAAAAAAAAACACACACACACACACACACACACACACACACACACACACACACACACACACACACAGAGAGAGAGAGAGAGAGAGAGAGAGAGAGAGAGAGAGAGAGAGAGAGAGAGAGAGAGAGAGAGAGAGAGAGAGAGAGAGAGAGAGCTTAAGTTAGAAAGGAGGTCACTCCATGACTTTGCAGCCAACAAAATATCGTCAAAAAACCTGACTGCACCACATCATGGAGTTTCAGGGCTCGCATCATTCTGGCAAAAGAAGTTGGGGCATTTTGCAAGCCGAATAGCATTTTCGTCCACTGGAAAAAGTCCAAAAGGTGTTTGAAATGCTGCCTTTTCCTTGTCAGCTTCAGTCACTGGGATCTGCCAGTATCCTTTAGTTAAGTCTACTTTCACAAAATAATTTCTTCTAAGAGCTGACACAGAAGTTCTTCAATGTCTATGATGGGCTCCGCATCGAACACAGTGATCTTGTTTGATTTCCTGTAATCGATGCAGAACCGCATCGAGCCATCAGGTTTGTCCACCAATACAACTGATGAGCTGTACGGAGATGTAGAAGGTTCTATGACCTTTAAATCCAGCATTACTTTGATATCTCTCTCGACAACCTGGGTTTTTTTTTTTTTTTTTTTTTTTTTTTTTTTGCAAACGGAGGAGCTATGGTCTGGTTCGCACTGGTATTTCAGTAGTTAACTGAATAATATGGGGTTCAATTCCTGTCACTGTACCTGGGGTATCTGTCAACACATCCTGAAAGTCTTTCAAAATTTCTTTGAGCTGTTCTGTCTGACTTGCAGACAAAAATCATTCGACAGAACCACATCATCATAGGTTTCACCTTTGATAGACAGAGTAGGAAGGGGTACAACATCATCTGCACTGGTAGATGCTAACAATCCTACATTTGCTGTTTTCACAACCTTTATCTGTCCCTGTTCGTTACAGTGAGTACAAAATCATCATTGATAATATCTGTCATGTTGGCATCAGTTTTTGACATAGGACATATCCATTCAACTGACTGGTTAATGGCAACATTTGTACGCTCAACATACTTCTTCAACATGTTCACGTGGAATACCTTCTCACCTTGTTTGCCATTTTGATCTTATAATTAAACTGCAGAAAGTTTTTTCGACCACCTGAAAAGGGACCTTCCACATAACACGAAGTTTGTAGTGTTCATCAGTGAGTAGTACAAGGACTTTATCCCCTACACTGAAGGAACGTGCCTTTGCTTTCTATCTGCAAAGATCTTGTATACATCTGTTTTTCTATCAGCTGACTGTTGAGCAAGCTCACATGCATCCTTTAAACGATTATGCAGTTCATGAACGTATTGGTAGACAGTTTTACTGTCAGATATGTCCGTCTTATTTGTCCATTGTGTGATCAGTAGATCCAAAGGACCCCTTGGTGAATGTACAAAAAGAAGTTCGAATGGTGAGAATCCCAGCGTTTCGTTCGGCATTTCCCTGTACGCAAAAAGCAAAGCCGGTATGAAACGATCCCATTCATGGGGTTCCTGCCTTGCAATTTTTCTCAGCATAGACTTAACGTTCCATTGAACCATGCCATTCGATTGGAAAGGGCTGAAACACGAATAAGGTTCGTGTAAGTAACCTGCTTCCCAATTCAACATATGAATTCTTTCTTTCTCTTTTCTTTAGGTTTTCCCCTGTACCTTTCCCCAACTATCTATGGCTCACCTGGTAATGACTGGTCAGCGGCGAGGACCCCTTGACCAACGTCCTGACAGGTTCGAGTCTTTAGGCCATCTGGGCTAAAACTAATTCTTTCCTTCCTCCTCCTAGTGAGTACATACTTAGTGTTCAAAACACATGACCAGCACCTTACCAGCACTTATCAAACTATCTCTCAGTGGTCACTTTCACCCAGTGACCACCCTTGTTTATTTTAATGAGTGATCTTTACAATTATTGGGGGGACGCCCACTACACTAATCAAGCCACATGAATATTCTTCCTTTTTAGTTATGGCATGGGGGAAATGATTCATATC
>JADBJO010001937.1:240000-260000 GCA_016801955.1 Conus betulinus | reverse complement strand
TTTGCAATAAACTGTCTCTCTTGAAAACTGTGCAACTTATTAGAAACAAAGTACACCACAGTTTCAAAGAACAGTCTCTTGTGATTCTTTTGAGCTATGCCACATCACCATGGGCCTATGCTGATGTTCTCGTTTTGCCGGGTTATCTCCCCTACCCCCTATTTGGCATTGACGCACATTTATTTCTTTACAAATTCATATTGCACTTTTTATTGGGAAAAAAGTGAATGTGCACTTTCCAAGTGTGAACGCATATGTGTGTGTGTGTGTGTGTGTGTGTGTGTGTGTGTGTGTGTGTGTGTGTGTGTGATGATGATTGTTCTCAGATGCTGGCATTGGAAGGCATTCAGTTTCATGGCGACATCTGCCAGATTGTATTTAAATCAGCCACATTCTCATTATTTTGAGTCGCTTCCCTCAGCACAAGTAGAAAGCGACTCTCTTCTGATACGTAGGATAAGACAGCTTCTTCTGCAGTCTGTGTATTTGACTCAAGAAGATTTACCAGAATGCTTCGTAAACCAGCGGAAAAGCCCACTTATTGCAATTAGGCATTGGACAGTTGATGGAGGTGAAGATGCTCTCAAGAAAGTTCAAAGTTCAAACAACCACTGGATTGTTCTCTGGAAATACAGCAGTATGTCAGATCAGGAAATACCAGCGTGGGGTGGCTTCATTTCACAGTGTGTGCAGAACCCGGCAAAGAAGATGACGTTGGACTACTACCCTGTGAACCATCACCCAATCACCGAGTACAAGACAATCCAGGAGTGCTTGCGACTTGCAGAGGAGGCCACGAGAGAGGTTGGACAAGAGTACATTATCACTACCTTTGATCTTGGGGTTTGTATGAAAGCCTACCCGATCGTCAGGAACAAATCTAACCGGTACAAGATGCATATTATTCTGATCGGTACTTTCCCTGTGCGTACCTCAAGATGCTTGGGGAAAAGCTGGATGGTTTCTGGGTTCGGAGATATCCCTCTGAAGGTAGGTCTGATCTCTTCTGGTTCCCTGCAAGGGGTGCTGTCTGGCAAACATATTAACAAGCATTGTTCTGCTATAATACAATGCCAGAGAGTCTAGAACGCTTGCTGCTGGAAAGATATCTCTTGAAATCAGAGATGAAAGCACATCATTTCCGACACTGTCGGAAGACAGCTTGATCAAACTCCAGACAGCCACATGTTTCTTCTCAAAAGAGACATTGACTGAACTTCAGCAAGATGAAGCTATCTTCAGTTCACGGCAGAGTACGAACAGTTCAGAGACAGAGTCAGAGACCTTTGGACCAACTGCACAATTTTGTTTGTTGACATCGATCATGTATGGCTTGTCCTAGCACTCCTTGAGGCTGTCAAAATCACCGACTTCCAGCTGTATGCACAAACGATGTCCCAAATGCCAGAACTCTTCTTCAGTTTCAGTGGACAAAACTACACACGCTATCTGACCCTCTTCTCAGCCTTCTTAGCAAATATTGACTTGTCAAATCCTGGAGCCAAGGAGATGCTGCAGAGAGGTGCTTGCAGCGTGACAAGGTCCTTCATTCCCGGCAATCGCTGTGCAGTGGACAAGACCATGGAAGAAACGTTCATGAATTATGCCAGAAGCCGAGGAGGAGGAGCTGCTGGAGTGGCGCTGGTCTTACGGGACTGGTGTCGAACGAGGAAGCCTACCGAAGATGGGTCAGGACAACCCATGAGAGGTCAAAGTATCTCTTCATGCAACTCTCGACATGGCTAGCATGGCACAAGGTGATGAGGTTGGCAGTAGATATCGTGACTTGCATCCTTCTGAGATACTGAAGAGCGAAAGCAATGTCATGAAGACGGATGCAATCAAAAGTTTCATTGACCCTTTTCTGTGAGGAAGCGTCGTCAAACGCATCACCCTGTCGTCTCGAGCTCTGTCCCAACCGGCATACAGCATGCTGTGTTGAGGCCAGAAAAAGCTGGTAAAGCTGTGAAGGAGCGTTTATCATGCAGAGACTGATGGCAAATGACAATTTCTTTGAACCAGTCATGTGGGCTAAACCTGATACGATGGCATCGATGAACAAAAATGTCCACATGAGGACTACCAAGAAGAAGGTTGTGGAACACAAACAACAAGGGAACCTTGCCTTTGAACTCTTTTTGTGAAGGCACAGGAAGCAGGTGTTCAACTCGATCTGAAAAAGTTGATGACATACCAACTTACCTCTGTACCTAACAGTATTGCCACTGCTTATGACTTCCTTGCCAAGACCGACAGAGCAAAAGGGTTCAACTACCTCTCCAAAGATATGGAAGATGCCGCTCTACCTCCCCATGAAGCAACGCTGGTTGTGATCGATGGCAACGCAGTGTTTCACTGTTTGCAAACAGCTTCCCTCCAATTTCAGGGAGATCAGCCAGAAGATATTTGACATGCTGCCAAGGGGAATAGGTGTGGTGTTCAGTACAGACATGTACAAAATGGACTCAATCAAAGTGATGGAAAGGAAAAGGAGAGGCACTGGCGATAAGATCATCATGAAAGGAGAAAGCACCAAGCATCCTGCAGACTGGAAAACGTTTCTGTCGAACGACGAAAACAAGAAGCAGCTCAGCCGAGTATTACTCGACGTTTGGAGCAAAGATGAGAATGCACCAAAATTCAAGGACAGAAAAGTCAGGCTGATATGTGAGGGAGAAGCCTTCCTGCTGCAATCAGCAGATGAGCTGACGAGAATAAGGACGCCAACCGCAATGCTCAAATCCACACAAGAAAAAGACGGATTCCAGAGTTGCCCTCTACTGTGCATACGCTGAACGGAATGGCTACAACTTCGTCTGTGTCAAGAGTCCCGACTCTGACATTTTCATCATTTTCCTGCACTTTGCTCTGCAGCTGAAGGACGTGGTGATTCTGTTCGACACAGGAATGGGGAACAAACAACGGCTCATCCACGTAACCGACATCGCAACAGCACAGCATACGGGCAACAGCACTGCACCACCTTCCTGGCTCTTCATGCTTTATACCGGCTGCGACACAACAAAGTGCATTCAAGGGCATTGAGAAAATTAAACCCATCAAAGTTCTTCAACAGAATCCAAGACTTGTGGAAACGATTGCCTGCCTTGGAGGGTACATGGGCCATCGATGAAGTACTCAAAGCCGATCTTGAGACCTTCTCCTGCGTCATGTACAGCAGACATTGTTTCACTGGTGTCAATGATCTCCGACACCAGCTACTCAAGGAGAGATGTGGAGATGAGCCATTGAACGCAAACCACAACGTTGACCTGGCCAGCATGCCTCCGTGCAAACAAACTCTTCAAAAGCACATCAAATTGAGCCACTATCAAGTTGTCATTTGGAAGAGGGCTCTCGAACCCATGTCAGATATTCCAGCAGCAAGCAATGGACATGGATGGATTGACGTTGATGGCACCTTGGAACCAGTGTGGTCCACAGAAGCAGAGGACATCATCCTGCCCACAGGTATGGTTGACTTCCTTGTGGACTTTTCCAGAGTGACAGCGGCGAAGAAGAAGAAGCTGTCATAGCCTATGTATCAGAAGAGTCGCTTTCTACTTGTGCCGAGGGGGAGCGACTCAGAATGATGAGATTGTGGTTGATTTAAATACAGTCTGGCAGATGTCGCCATGAAACAGAATGCCTTCCAATGCCAGCATCTGAGAACAATAATCATCATCAACACACACACACATACACACACGCACGCGCACTCACACACACACACACACACACACACACACACACACACACACACACACACACACACACACACACATATGCGTTCACACTTGGAAAGTGCACATTCACTTTTTTTCCCAATAAAAAGTGCAATATGAATTTGTAAAGAAATAAATGTGCGCGTCAAAGCCAAATAGGGGGTAGGGGAGATAACCCGGCAAAAGAGAACATCAGCATAGGCCCATGGTGATGTGGCATAGCTCAAAAGAATCACATGTTCTTTCTTTGAAACTGTAATGTACTTTGTTTCTAATAAGTTGCACAGTTTTCAAGAGAGACAGTTTATTGCAAACACTTTGGCAAATTTACAGTTCGCAACGTGTGACATACGGTGGGTACACACATAGCTTCACTGCAGTCACCTTATTGCATGTATTATCGTTTCTGATTATTGCGTATCGTGCACAAGGCATGACTGTCTCCAAAAACATAAAGAAGATTCTCGTAGCTTAAATAACAAATAAAGACACAGGTGATCACCAAACTTACAGAATGGTTTGGACCGACGAAAAGCAGCCGCGGCACCCGAGATGGGTACCCTTCAAAATTAAGCCAGATGGGACAGTGCGTCCCAAGAGTTTTTATGTTAACATGATTTTTCGTGATCTATATACTCTAAAACACAGCAAAAAATACATATATGACAAATTTATTAAGTGTGGGGGGGGGGGGGGGGGGGGGGATGAAAGGTGGACTGTTTCTCATGACGGAATATATTGTTCTGTTCCTTGCACCAAATTATCAATGGAAAGATGTTGTGAATGAGAAGATAAGATAAGATATGAGAAGACCATAAAGAGAAACCATAAAGATTCATTTCCCGTCTCGACCAACACATCGGTAAACTGTCATTCCACCGGTAACTAGCATAAATAGAATTGACAGAAAGTCAGACAACTATGAATTACGGTTTTTGCAGCAGCACTAGAGATAGATTTAAAAAAAAAAAAAAAAAGAAGAAGAAGAAGAAAACAAGTGACGGGCAAACTATTCAACTTTCTCTTTTTCCAATCTAACAGTCGCAGTCGCAACAAAAATCAGAGTGTCATCATTTCCCGTCGCGACTATCACACTTATCCTGGCATTTACAGATTGAGAGGGAAATAAAAAACACGATCAACAGTTTGAAAATCAAATTCAATATTTACACTACAAATTTATTTGGTTATTTACACTAATGAAGTACAGAAAAACATCAACGACGTACTTGGGTAGTAGTTTCTAAATGAAAGATAAGAGATATATGCTTTGACAGATGAACACAAACCAAAGATTCTGGCCTTTCAGGAGATAAAAGCGAAAACTCAAAAAAGATTTCAACCAGTCTGAATACACAATTCCAGATTATGAGCTTTTTTACTAGCACATCTCCAAAACTTGGTGTGTAGCTATTTATAAACATAAAAGCTTAAATGCATTTGGATGTCAAGAATTAAATGATCACGAATTTCACTCAGGAAAGTGTATTTTGTAGCTTACATACGACTAGATCTAATTAGGAATCTGCAGTGATAGGTTTATTTACCGAAGTCAAAATTCTGCGAAAGAAAATAGTAAACTGCTCAATGATTTGATAACACATACTAAACTACGGTAGATGAAACTACAATCAGATGAGAGAAGAAAGGCATTAATTGATTGGCAAAGTTTGACAGCACTAGATGCAAATGAGAGCTGGTAAATGATCAAGACCGCATGAATGCAAATATACCAAAAATCAAAATGAAGCATAGGGACAAATTTAAATCTGTGTGGTTGACAAAGAAAGCTCTTAAAAGTGTTAAGAAAAAAATATCATTTGTATAAAAAGTTCCTGTATAGTAAAAAGAAAAAAAAAAAACTATGACTGCTATGAGTATATTGAATATTGAAACAAATGCAATAAAATTATTTAATTTTTCTTTAATGCAGAAAGGGAGTATGAAAAGAAATTGATTCAAAACTGCAAAAAGAATTCAAAAAATACTTTTTGAAATATATTCAGGCAAAAACTGAAATAAATGCTGACATTGGACCATTAAAAAGGAAAATACTTTGGTTGTTACTGATAAAGAGAAGGCAGAAATTTTAGATTCATTTTTTTGCTAGTGTTTTCACATAAAGAAAAAGTTGAAGTCATGCTAAAGGAAGGTAGATGGTATGACCATAAGCTCTTGACAGAGATTCTTGTAACTCTGGAGGCCATTTGTAGCAAATTAAAAGAGCTAAATCCAAATAAAGCGAAAATAGTAAACTGCTCAATGATTTGATAACCCATACTAAACTAATTTTTCTTTAATGCAGAAAGGGAGTATGAAAAGAAATTGATTCAAAACTGCAAAAAGAATTCAAAATACTTTTTGAAATATATTCAGGCAAAAACTAAAAATAAATGCTGACATTGGACCATTAAAAAAGGAAAATACTTTGGTTGTACTGATAAAGAGAAGGCAGAAATTTTAGATTCATTTTTTTGCTAGTGTTTTCACATAAAGAAAAAGTTGAAGTCATGCTAGAGGAAGATAGATGGTATGATCATAAGCTCTTGACAGAGATTCTTGTAACTCTGGAGGCCATTTGTGGCAAATTAAAAAGAGCTAAAATCCAAATAAAGCGGAAGAACATGACATGACCAAACCCCCCCCCCCCCCCCCCCCCACACCCCCCCCCCCAACCATTAAGAGCTTTACTAGGCTAGCGAACAAACTAAGCAAACCATTAAGTTTCCTCTTTAATGAAACTTTTGAAGAAGGTTGCGTGCCACAGGACTGGAAAACATGCAGCAAATGTAGCGGCCATAGTTTAAACAGGAACTAAAGCTGACCCAGGAAATTATAGACCTGTGAGTCTGAGACTCTGACGTGTGTGGTGTGCAAGGTATTTGAATCTTTTGTCAGAGATGTGTTAGTAAACCATATAGTAGATCTTAATTTTGCTTGCAGATAATCAACATGGTTTCAGGAAACACAGATCTTGCGTCACACAGCATATTGAGGTGATTGATGACTTGACAAAGATGCTAGACAAAGGGCTTGATGTAATCACACTGTATTTAGATTTTCGCAAGGAGTTTGATTTGATTTCCCATCTGGGACTTATAAATGAACTCAGAGGTTATGGAATAACAGGTAATGTACTGAACTGGATTGAAGATTTCCTTAAGAATGGAGATCAGATTGTTAGGGTAGGGAATAAATTCTCATCTGTTGAGAAAGTGACAAGTAGAATATGCCAGGGTAGCATCTTGTATCCTGTACTTTTTACTCTGTACATTGATTTACCTGAGTTACTGCTCCATGCAAAATTTTTGCAGACGATGCGAAGCTGTACAATTCTACATAAAACAAAGACAAAATACAAGAAGACATGAATGGCTTGGGGAAATGGTCTGAAAATTGGCAACTTCATTTTAATATCTTAAAGTGTAAAATCATGCATCTTGGAAATATAAATTTTTGAAATATTTATGAATTGACAAATATGAAAGTAGAAGAGGTTAAAATAGCAAGCTGCGAAGAAGAGAATGATTTAGGGGTAATTTTTGATACATCATTATCATTCGAGGCAAGCTGTTGTAAGTAAAGCAAACCAGGTGCTTGACATGGTATAAAAACTTTTCGCTTAAATAGACAGAAATATGTACTTTTAAACCTTTATAAGACAATGGTGAGACCATACCTGGAATATGCACATGTCTGGAGTTTCCCAGATCAAAAAGGATGATCAATATCTCTAGAGAAGTTTAAGATAAGAGCAATAAGGATGGTACCAGGTTTATCAAATTTACATATGAGGAATAATGCATTGTATAAATAATGAATAACATTGATCATATAAATCCTGACTCCCTTTTTTTTTCAAAGGCATCCAATGCCATCAACTAGAGGAAAGATGATAATTTATACCCAGAACATTCAGGTTTCAATCTAAGAAAATACTTGTATACTAATCGAACTGTTCATTCTTGGAATGCACGAACAAATATATAACCAAATCTGCACTCCTTTAAGATACTCCTCGACAAATTATTCTAAAAGAATGACTGAAACGTTTGATTTTTGACTGAGACAATAAATTGTAAGTAAATGCATGCAACAGTCAGACTCAAATTTGTAAGTGAAGAAGGGACATTATAAAAGCCAAAAGGCTTAGGCAAAAGGGCCCACTACCAGTATCTATACTTATAGGGAGCAGGAAGTTCGGTCGGCGCAAGAAACTAGGCATATCGCGTATCACATATCTCTTGTTGCAACCCACACATTGCACACAAGTACATCTATTTATTTAGATTCCGCGTAAAATTTTTCATCCCGCACAGAACAATCGTTTTCTTTAATCAAAGTGTATGTGTCCTGATGACATTTTCAGCCTCTGTAAGCATCATGTCTTTTTAAAGAAAACTAAATAGAGTCGAGTTGGTTAGCAACGCCACTTCATCGGCAAAGACGAAGTTTTGAGCGAACATGCGAAATTGTAAAATTTCAAGTCTAAAACACAGATTTACGTTATTTTAGGCCTTTACGATGTGACAATATTCTTTTTACAAGAAAGTATTCATAATTAAACTATTAAAAATGATTAAACAAACCATGCAGTGCACCCACTTCAGTGATACTGTCGCAGGATGCTGGCACAGTTGTGACGTTTCCAAAGAGGATGGCAGACATAGGGTTCGCAGTTTAGAATGTAGACATAGAGTAGAGTGATAGGTCTGTGGCGGAAAAAAAAAAACCCTAGGTGCCAGGGATATTTCAGGTCAAATCTCGGTGACCTGACCCCAGTCTCAGAGTTCACATAGGGTTTCTGTTGTATGTTCGCGGACCTCCTCCAAAGTGACAGAATAATCAACTGGTTGATTGCAATCACTTTCCTGGAAGAAGAAGAATGGAAACGATGCCAAGTCTTAGATCCATGATATGATCAACGAGCACAAGAACCGCAGTTCATATGAATCAATCGTTCCCGATGTTGTAGACAGTTTTCTTCATCAGTATTTGTAGTTAACATTGGTTCTGACTCCATTCCCCATACAGTCCTTCGAATGATCTATAAACCGATCGAGGTTCCGTGTGCGAACGATGTTGTAGACAGTTTTCTTCATCAGTATTTGTAGTTAACATTGTTCTGACTCCATTCCCCATACAGTCCTTCGAATGAGACTATAAACCGATCGAGGTTCCGTGTGTGAACACACACACATCTTGCACACACGTAAAATCCCATCATCACCAGCTTTCGGAAGACAAGGCAGTTTGGCCATTGGTATAGATAACACGTTACACATAGCATGCACCTTCCCCAAGGTTGGAGTATGGCGGCCTCAATGGCGGGATAAAAAACGGTCATACACACGCAAGTGTCAGAATAATCAACTTAATGATTGTGGACACTACGGAAAGGAAAAAAAAAAAAAACAGCAATACTGCAGATATGTTCTCTCCTAGCATATCATTGACAACCCTCATTATTAATAATTATTCTATTCTGACATGTTTTTACAAACAAAGGCTTGTGCTACTGTACCTAGCTGCACTGCTGCTCAGCAAACTCCTATGCCCCAGAACCAAACCCTGGACCTACTAATCATGAACCTAACGAGGCTGCAAGCAATCATTACTCACAGTTCTGCAGTACCTGTGACTGCACAGTTGACAGGGGAAACAAAAGGCCTGGCCTGCAACACCTGCGGACAGTGGTACTATCACGCTGCCAAGCACTGACACCGAATGTTACCAAAACCTTGAGGATCTTGGGGAGGAGGTCCCCTGGTATTGCGCTGTTCATGGGAACTCCAACAGTAAGACTGTGCTTGACCTCCTTAGCCTGGAATACAGTTCTGTTTCTCCCTCCCGGAGTTACCACAGGGCTGCACCATACCAACAGGACAACACACACACACAGACCGTTGCACAACTCCACACCCACCCATGCTAGTCAGCAAGACAAGTGGAAAAAAAGACCACTGAGAGACTCATTAACATCAACTATCTTTCTGCTGTAGGGAAATGCCAGAGATAATTAACTTCCTAGACAGCACCAGCTGCTGTGGCGAAGTGGTTAGCGTCGCGGACTCCCGGCTGGGATGTCATGGGTTTGAATCCCATCAGAGTCATGTGGGTTTTTCTGCACAGACCAGCTCCTGCCCAGAGTTGCGTTTGCTGCGGACTCAGTTGGGAAGACAGGAACCACACAGTCGAGTTTCATCCACTTAATGGATGCGTTTCTGAGATTGTTGCTCAAATTTTCTGACCAACACTGCAGGTGCCTGTATCTCTCGGGCCTGGTTGATGCCGGGATATATTATGAAAGGAAGCCTAGAGTGCAGTCCTGTCGTGTAGTCTCAGACCAAAATGGAAATCTGTAGCATCATCTTAATCATCCTCATTCTCATCAATCAGCATAAAAAAAAATGTCTCATAACTAACCACCTCACTTTCTAAATTTTGCTTCGTTTTCCGCCCTCAGTCACTCCATTCTGAAACTCTCTGATTAAGCAGCAACCACCAAAAATACTCACCTTGTGATTGCAGGAGACCTAAATCATCCCTGCTGGATTGGAAGGAAATACATTAAAACCAAACCCTTATTACACTCAGCTCCATCAAGACTTCATTGACACACTAAGCGACTTTGGTCTGGTACAGCTTGTAGAAGAGCCTACTAGAGAGGAAAATACACTGGATCTTATTATCTCCAACTTTGCACAACTCATCCCTTGTAGCTGTACACTCCCAAATGAGGAAACAGACAAGACAGATACCGCTGTAAGCCAAGGCTGACTGGGATGGCTTTCAGACAACCATGACTAACCAGCATGAGAAGATGAAAGCTCTAAAGTTAACTGCCAGTACAGAGGAACTATACACCCTCTTCAGAGATTGGCTACAAGCAGCAATTAATGACTTCATCCCCTGCAAACAAGTCAGGGTCAAGGAGAACAAGCCCTGGGGTCAGTCCTGCACTTCTCGTCGTCACATTAAGAAGAGAGACAGAATCTTCAAGAAGATGCGTAAACAAGGCACAGAGGGACTGAAGCAACAGAACAAGCAGCTCTGGTGAGAGGTACATCGCCAGCTTAGGATGGTCTACTGGAACTACCTAAGCAACACATTTGAAGAAAGCAAACTCCCAACAGGCCACCAAAAGCAAATGATCTGGACTTACATCAAGCACCAGAAGTTGTAAATGTAGGAGTTGCCCCCCTCAAGGTCACTGGTCACCTGGTGTCTGATGCGAAGAAGCAGGCCGAAGCACTGAACTGCCAGTTCCAGAGAGCTTTCAGTGAGGGCAGGAGCTACACCAGAGAAGAGTTTGCTGCCAAGTGTGGAATGTCTCCCAACCAGTTTCCAGTCCTAGACAGTGTGGACATCACTGAGCCAGGCATCACCAAGCTTCTGCATGCACACTCAAACCTAGGAAAGCCCTGGGCCCTGATGGCATCACCACCAAGATCTTGAAAGAACTAGCAGAAGAGATTTCCCCCATCCTAACCATCATTTTTCAGTCCTCCTTAGACACTGGCATCCTACCGTTTGACTGGAAGGACGCTAATGTGACTCCAATATTTAAGAAAGGGGAACACTATGATCTGGCAAACTATAGACCAGTGTCACTGACCAGTGTTTGCTGTAAAGTGCTGGAGCTTTTTCTGACCAGCACCATCATGGACCACTTGGAGCTACATGACATTCTGTGTCGGCAACAACACAGATTCAGAAGAAAACGATTGTGTGAGACGCAGCTCCTTGGTTTTGCAGATGAGCTTGTTAGCAATATGGCCCAGGGGAAACAGGCTGACATCCTTGTCGTAGATTTTGCAAAAGCATTTGATAAGGTCAACCACACACTCATGGTCCATAAACTACACCATTACGGCATCCAGGGAATGTTCCTCACATGGATCTCTGATTTCCTCAGAGACCGAAGGCAAGCAGTGGTAATCAACAGTGTGCGATCAGACTTCATCAATGTCCGGTCTGAAGAACCACAAGGTAGCGTACTTGGCCCCTGCTTGTTTTGTGGTCTACATCAATAACCTGCCCAGACCTACTGACTGCCAATGCCAGACGGTGCAGACCGCACAGCTGTGTGTATGATGTGGTTGCATCACCAGACAACCAAGCTCATCTACAACAGAATCTTGACCAGCTTGCAGAGTGGGAAAAGAGATGTAACGTGGTCTTTGTAAAGAAACGCTTGACAAAACCACCTGATCGGTCCCACTCAAACCCCAAACCGAAGAATAGATTTTCAAATCTATGCTCACTCTCCCCTCTCAACCCCCTCCCCCCGCCCCTCCCCTCCCCCCCCGCCCCCCCCCCTCCCCCCTCCCCCTCCCTTCCCGCTTTCTCTCTCTTAGAATGGCGTGAGCCACCTAGCTGAACACGATCTTTTACAAGAAAAAGTTATATCACGGGAAACATGTGAAGCATTTCGTTATTCTCGGTCTACGTCCTGTCCCCTTTCAACCCTCCTTCACTCCCACCTGGAGTGCTTGACGCTGCAGAGAAATTTACATTGCATTGTAACAATTGCCCACCTCACACCCCCCCCCCCCCCCCCCCCCACACACACACACACACACACCCTTCCCAGCGCTATTTTCACCACCACCCCCTCTCTCCCCCCTCTCTCTTTCATATCTACCATCTGCATCACTGCGTTTACTCGCAATGTCTGAATTAACATTCGCAGTCTACGCATGCATTAATTAAGCGACCGCTGATTTCAGCAAGCCGGCGCCGACATTCAAACAATTTCCGAGCGAATGATGGTAAGAATAGATCTCACTCCCGGTGTTTGACTGACACCTTGTCAGCCAGATCAGAAACCTGATTTGGCAGTTTTTAGATACATATACTAGACACATAGGGTTACAACTTCACTGACCCCTCAAGACTGCCTGTAGATTAGAACAGTGAAAGACGAAGGGACGACCAGAGAGAAGGCCTGGTAACCTCCTTGTACTTGATCTCAAGTCTAGGATAACTGTTTCATCCCAGGAAAAGTGAGTTGAAATTTCGAATCGATGTATTGATTTTATGTGTAGGTTAACATTGTAACTTTGTACAAATACTTTGTGACATTTATCAAACTGATGAATGATTGCTCTGTGTAGTTTGCTTGCCGTCATGTGGCCAAAGCTCTCTCCAGGTGGTTATGATTCTTTGTTAACAATCTGACCACTATTCTTTGTGTTCACCCTGACTTTTGCCAGTATGCACTTCTATCTGTTAAGATAATAATTGAATGATAAATTTGGATAAGAAAAAAGTATACCTGTGCTAGGTTATAAACTGCTGAGCTGATTTATAAGTACTGGTGATAGTTGGAATAATTTGTAGTGTATGACTTTAAGTCTACACCACATGTGTACTTGGACTAAGTGTAGCCAAAGTCAGTGTGATTTAATTCATAAGAAACATGGAAGAGTTGTTTGACTAAAAGCGTGTAGTAGCATTGTATTGCTGTCTCCTAGCCTTTTGTAAGCTTAACTCAGCCTTTAAACAAAAGGGGAGATTGATAGTTATAGTAGAAACTCTACCATACAGAAAACTTTGCTGGCCGAGTCTCACACCTCTTCTGAAAGATAAAAGGGTAAATGTGTGAACTCGACAAACCAGCCATCAGCTTCTCACCTACAGACCAAGTTCTCTTTATCGCAGAACTGGGATCCTGGTCAGGCTACAAATTGTGGCTAAACCATACTCTGTGGTTACGCCAGAAACCGGGGGAATGCCAGACACCATGGCTACTTTGTAAACCGGGGCGACACCTTACAAACAGATCTACATGGGAGGAGCAGTCACCAGCCACAGGAGAGATCAACTACCCTCTCTGACATAAGATAGCAACCCCCCTGGACTCAAATCCATCAGACCCTTACCCTCACTTTACGATGAAAGAGTGAGAACCTGTTAATGAGTACCACTTTGGCTACTGCACTTGGTGTACACAAGTGAAGTGGATGTGTAATAAAAGTATGCATTCAGAATAACTTAGACAGGCCCACTGTATTCCAACGTTAGCAGCTGCACGGAGTGTAAGCAAGTAAAGTAGGAGTGAGGAAGGACCCTTCATCGTTGTGATTCAGTGAGAACTAAAATTAAGCCTATAGAACAGACACACATATACTTACCTATGTGTAAGCAAGTAAAGTTGATGTGTGAAATTGCACTTAACTTGTGTCAGTTCTCTGTTGTTCAATCAATGTTGAACGTTTGAACTTCTCTCTTCAGTTTTGTCTCTCAGAGCTACAAGTACTTTTAAAAGTACAGGCCTAAGGAAACTTATCTCAGAGCCACTCTAAAGTATTTTAACAAGACCCGGAACAAATATAATTTTCTTTTCATGACTAGTACTGGAAAGTTGTTCCTTCCACCACTAGTAAGAGAGAGGGGTGTAGGTGAAAGGTTAAGATAATTCTCATTGAGAAATGATTCCAAGTCCTTCCCCTAGAGGACCCACCTACCACTCATCCACCTCTTGTCAGTCTTTCACCCAGGGAAATGCACCACACTGCCTGTAACCCACAGCAGGAAAGGCTTACCTCAACCCCAGTACCAGCTACATGGACACACGCTAGAAACTGTTGGCAACGTTAAGTACCTTTGTCTGACATTTACCAAAGACCTCAACTGGAATGAAAAGATCAACAACATTATTTTACTCAAAAGCCAACAAGATCCACAGCTTTTCAAGGCGAAATCTAAAAATCAGCTTCCGGGGAAACAAAGAAACAGCATACAAGACTCTTGTACGACCCATCATGGAATATGCTGTAACAGTCTGGGATCCCCACATACAGGATAGTATTGACAAAATGGAGGCTATCCAGCGCACAGCAGCACGTTTCGTCTAGAGGCACTATCACAACACCTTCAGCTTATCAGACATGATTGATGAACTATGATGGTCCTCACTCCAAGACAGAGGTCAAACTGCCTGTCTCGCTATGCTGTACAAAATTTGGCATGACACAGTATGCATGAACAGCATGAAACAAAAGACGGAGCCTGCCATAGCCACACAGAGGAGAGGCCACAACCATCAGTACACTCGACCAAGATGCCGCTCACAATACCAACAACAGTCTTTCTTACCAAGAACAGTCTGTGACTGGAACAGCCTGCTCCCAGAGCATCGTGGAGGCCCACACCCATCGGCACCTTTGTGTCAAGGGCCTCCAGATTCGCTATATAGGCTTTTGTTTATTTTATTTATTTTTTTTTTTTGGTGTGTGCTTCAACCTCCTCCACAGCAACAGAATAATCAACAAGTTGATTGTGGTCGCTTTCCTGAAAGAAGAAGATCTCATCATTCAGTCTGTAGATGAAAGAGAACTGGTTCTTGGACTCTATGGACTATAGCACTTTGAAGTGATGCATTAAATCTCATTCTCCAGTCTTTGGCCCACCTTTCAAGCTTGTTGAGGTCATCATGCAGGGAGATGTGATCTTGCAGTGAGTGAAATTTCTGGTATAAGAGGCAGTCATCTGCGAATAGGAGCACTGTTGGGTTTAAAAAAATGCTCAATTATAAACAACACAGATACAAACTGAATACAAACACCACCAAAAAATAACATGTATCACAATCATCCACTAACTGCAAACAAATTTCAAGTCTTCCAAGTGAGTTACCCCCATGCCACACATGTTTCTGAGAGAATGACCCTACATATGTGTTCATACCTTCTCATCATCATAAACCTTGCTGATGCTCTGTGAAGTTATCAGTTGGCTTCAGTCTTCGATCTTTCACTTCATCCCTTTGAAAGGTGTCACGGGTGTGGATGGTATGGTCATATAAGATTAAGGAAAATGCAGAAAAACAAAATGGGGAGTCTCCCTTGACAGCAGCATTTTGATTATCCACATGGCTGTTGGGAACAGGTGATCTCATGGCAGTTTTTATTCTACTTAGTGAGGCTGAAGTCTCGCTCAAATGAACATTGCTGACAGGAAACTGGGTCAGTGAACAATTCGCCATTATTGAACAATCTGAAAAGTCATCGTGAAATATAAAATTGTATACTGATAAGCTTGTCTGGATGAGAGACAATCCAGTCGCCATATTGTTGCATGGAATCAAGGAAATGAAATCTACAGTCAGTTGCGATTGACCAAAATGGCATTGTTGCCAACTATTCTGCCAATTCTGTTTGTAAGCAAAGCAATGTCTTCTTGTCAAGATTATATAGCATCTGCTCAGACTAGATACTTCTGTGCAAAAAAAAAAAAAAATGTTTGCAAAGAGATGACACAATGTTAGTATTTATCGGAGGAAATAGAGGATCAAGCTATTCAATCAACTTGTCAATGAGAAAGCGTCAGTCTCAAAATGACACAGATCATTTTAAAAAATGCATATACTGTTGTGAAATGCAATTTTTATGCAAAATTCTGTAATATATGAACCCTTGATAATGAATCAATCTGTATTTTCTCAGGTCGAATGTTCGTGATTGGTCTTATGCTTGGACCTTTCAACCACCACTGGTACCGATTGCTGGACAAGTATGTCACAGGTTCTGGTGTAAAAATGGTGGCCAAGAAAATAGCTGCTGATCAGACTGTAGCCGGACCGTTCTTCTGCTCAGCCTTTCTTATAGGTATGACCCTTATGAGATATTTAGGACTTTTTACCCTCAGACCTGTTGAAACTCCAAGTCACAGCCATCTGTTTCTTTGTGTGTGTGTGTGTGTGTGTGTGTTTTAGATCTTTCTCAGAGTAAGGTGTATTCAAACTCTTTTCTAGCAAAATAGAAGGAAATTGTACCTTCAGCAAATATTTTTCTGGGGTACAAATTGAACTAAACATTGTTAAAAAAAAGGAAAAGAAAAAAAAAGAAGGGGGGGGTGGGGATCTAGATAAGGGAAGAGAGGAGTTAGATGACTTTTAACAACTTTTAATCATACTTGAACTTAACACAGGTGAAAAAGGGTTGGGGATCAGGGGGTAGGGCTACTTTGACGATACAACAGCATCATTTCGTTCGCACCATTCTGTCCTACAATATGTGGTTAAAGTTTTGCTGGCATCGCCAACATGAGCACTCTCAGTATCAGATGAGGTTTAAGCTCTCAGAAGGATCATACTTCATGTCTTAGGCCATACTGTTTTCATCGAGCCAATGTTTGTTTGTTAATGAATCAGTGACTGACAGTTTTCTGTCTTCTGGCAAAAAATAATCCATGTCTTGTGAGTCTTATGGAGTTGATGAAATTTTATTCAGTCTGTTTACCCCCTCAACCAATTATCAGTTTGTGACGACACGTTTTCAAAATGATTTGATCCATGTTCACATCCTTTTCAGCATTTTCCTGTTTGCATTTTCTAGCTTCAAAAAGTACTGTACCCATATTTCTACATGATCTAAAACCCTGTATGTGTGTGTTTGAGTTTGTAGTTGTGGTTTATTGTTGTGTGACATATTGGTCATTTACTTGAAAATACTCAAAAGGTTGGCCTTTAAACAAAACAGATGTGACATAACAGTTCTCTAATGTGACTGGTCTGTCTGTACCCAGACAAAAGAGTATACAGTAGTGATGAAGACATTTGTACTGAACAGCTTGTGATTTGGGGTTGGCCGTCAACCAGTGACTAACAGGATTTTACAAATTGTCCCTGTACAGGGCTATGAAGTAAACTAAATGCAGCAGCAGGTGTCATGACTTTTATGTGAAAAATATTGAGTATTGATTATGACACAAGTTTATTTTACTGTAATATAGTATTCTAATGCTGTGAACTATAAGTTGTTTTTGCGCATATTATTTTTTACAAAGCAGCTCAGTGCTTTAACATTACAATGATGGATTCGCATGGGTGTTTATTGCAGTTAATGGATATCACTGAGCACAACTTTTAAAACAAGAAATAAACAAAAATGTGATTTTGCATTGCTTTAGATAGTAAGCAAAGCTTGCTGAATATCTACTATCTGGTCAATACATTTTTCAACGGAACTTTTTGTCTTTACCTGTTAGTGATAGCTGCATCAAAATTGAAATTGTCATTTCATGTAATTACCAAAAATTTCAATCATTACAGATAATAAATGATGTTACTTCATGACTGTAATATGCGACTATGGTTGTATACCAAGAAACAGTTTGTAAACAAAATGTCATTTATTTTGTTCTCTTATCTTATTTCTAGTAATGAACCATTTTTTTTCTTTTTTAATTTGTGCTGGCTAGTTCAGGAAGCAAGTAAATTTTTGTTGGTTTGTTTTGTCCTCTGTGTTTGTTGTTTGTTTTTTCCTCTATTAATTTGACAGCCCTGAAAAGGCTCTGCATGTATGGTCAGTAGGCATATAATGACAAAAACTTTTTTTTTTTCCCTGAATCTATCATGGATATCAGTAATCATTCATCTTTTGATTGTTTGTTTTAGAGAATAAGAATTATTTGTTGTTTTGGGTAGTTTTCTGACTTCTGTTTATTTTGTTATTTCAAAAATACAGTAACTTTGTCATTCTTATTGTTGGTAATAGCATTAATGGTGACAGTGGCTGCTATATCATTACCATTTGTTGCAGATGTAGTGCTTACTTAGTAGCGTAACTTGATTGCAGTATGTAAAGCTATTGCTCATTTTATCTGTTTGTCATGTTCTCATCTGTAATAGTGAAACGTTTTAGAAAAAAAAAAAGAAAAGTAGCATGGCACTCTCAACATTCAAGTTCTGATCTTTTTCTGTCCCTCCAGGAAGTGGCCTCCTCGAAGGGAAACATGTGAACGAATGTGGAAAAGAATGGAAGCACAAGTTTTTTTGACAATCTACTGGTTTGTATTTGTGAGAGATGCATATAAATTTACACAATACTGCAGTGTCTGTCTTTTTTCTTTTGTTTCACGCTTCAAGACTTAATAAGTGGAGGGCGCTTGGTAATGCAGCATACCCACGTTTCAAAGCATAGAAGTAGTCGCCAGGCTTACGGTAGGATTCAGAAGACTGCATTTGTAAAGATAATTTCTGAGGTGTTTCCTTGTTTGTTCTGTTAGCCTTATGCATGCATATTTGCATGGCAAATTGATGCCAAAGGCAACATTTTTTTGGTTATGGGTACATAATTGTCTCATCATGGGATCAAAGTTGTCTTTCTTTTTAAAATCATAAACATTTCATAAAAAAAAAATGTCAGTCGAAAAGAATGTTAGCAAATGAAAAAAACATAGGCAAACAAGCGCACAAGCAAAGTGAACAGAGAGATGCAGTTTTACGTTTAAATAGTACTGTTAGAATTGTATGTGTCTAGGTACAGTGATGAAAAGTGTTCTTCTCTTTTGTTTTTCTTCTTTTTGTTGTTGTTTGTTTTTTTTTTTTTTTTTATTTTTTTTTTTTTTGCTGTAGAAGAGACCGTTATGTTGGCAGGCTGACTGGTGTGTCTGGCCACCAGCCCAGTTCATCAACTTCTACTTCTTCCCATCCAATTTGCGAGTAGTGTACGTCTCCATGATAACACTTTGCTGGAATACCTTTCTGTCTTTCATGAAACACAAGGTATGTCGTGGAAAGAGGATGGATGTGTATGTGTTTAACCCCTGTGCCTGCTGATGGAATGTCCCATCCATATGCAGACAAGAATTTTAACCTGATCAAGAAATCTACTTGTAATTTGTTTTGTTTTGTTTTGTCTTTGCTTACATTGTTCAATCCCATCAGCTGGCCCTCAAAATTACACATCATCAAAGTTAAAGGAAACCCATGTTGTTTACAAGTTATTTATGTCTGTGTTAGCTTGCAAAAAATGGTCCTCCACTTCATCTGAATCGTAAAGACTTGCCAATTCAGGGTCATTTGCATTCATCTCTTTCATTTCAATGTCACCGACTGCATTGAAATCTTCATCCCATCTGTCTTGACTGTGCATTTTGTCATGCAAAATTTGCACAGTTTGATCAGTATGAACAGGTCATGAGCAGAAAAGCGATATGCCATGACAGCAAATTTTGGACTAAGTGGCCAAACTTGAGTTGACAAGTGAACTCCCAGATCAATTATTTCATGCACCCAAGGCAAAAATGAGAGCTTGTCAGATTTATATGAAAATAGCTTCAAAGGAAAGCTAGCTAGTCTTGTAACGAATCAGTCACATGTCATGATATTCAGAATGAAAGAGTGTGAGTGTTCATTTACAATGTAGACTGCACAGCTTAAGTGGTCACAGCATAATAAGCTGAGCTGAGTGCATGTACTTTCCATGGGGATATTGCAGGGTAAAGGTTAAGATGTAGCCAAATCGCCATACATGTGTATGTGCA
>JADBJO010001937.1:120000-235000 GCA_016801955.1 Conus betulinus | reverse complement strand
CGTAGCTGATGTAGAGAGTGGAAGCAGGAACAGTGCAGCTTGACAGAAATTATCTGTGTTATGAAACATTCATAAAAAAAATCTTCTTTAAAATTGTTTCCTGGTGCCAGAAATGTACACAGGTGCACTATTTACTTCTGGCCAAAACATTTGGATATGTAATACAATTATGTAGCTTGAATAGATCTTGAGACAGGCCTACATATTCATTGCCTGTAACAAAATTTGTGTTGTTAGTTTGTAGCAAAATAACACACATTGACGTTGCAACTTTTTATGATTTCAGATGCTTGTAATCTTCCTTGTTTAATGCAGTAGAAAAGAATGGGCTTACTGTAATCATACTGATGTCTCAGAATAATTTGTAGATTGCTGTCTTGAGCAAAAAAACATGTGTCGGCATGGTGCTAAATGTAGTATCTTGTCCATTTCTGGATCAAAAATTTGTTTGGATGACATGAAATATACATGGAGCTCTCATGTGCTCTGTATGTGTTTTTTTTTTTTTTCTTTTTCATGTTCATTGTTAGTACATATTATACATATATCATAGTTAGTGATGCAGTATGATACCTGAATCCATTCTCTGTAACATATATGTCCAAAAATGCTGTATCATCATTTCTCCATTCAGTTGCACTCAAATGTAAAAAGTGCAGTATTTTCAAAAGTACTTTAAATTTTGATTTTTTTTTTTTTTTTTTTTTTTTTTGTAATGAAATCTAACTGTTGCAAAAAATCAGAGTTCAGAAAAAAAAAATTTAAGTCAGTGCTCCAACCTGCTTATACATTTATGTACTGAAAGAAGACAAAATGGGGAAAAAATAAGAGTTGATAACGACAATGCACATACATGCTTTTGTTCTGTCTTGGCTCAACGATTGTAACTCCCTTCTTGCCGGTTGTCCCTTAATGCTCATCTCTAAACTTCAAAAAGTCCAGAAAAATGCCGCCCGTCTGATCTCCCATTCCTCTAGATCTGATCACATATCACCAATTATTCCGTCATCCTTACACTGGCTCCTAGTTCAGTCTCGCATTGACCGTAAAGTTCTCCTCCTGGTTTTCAAATCACTTAATAATCTGGCTCCCTCCTACCTCTCTGACCTCCTCCATCTCTATGTTCTGTCTTGCAGCTTACACTCATCCACTGATTCTCGTCTGCTTTGGTTCCCCTCTGCGCACCTGAAAACTCAGACCAAAGATCTTTCTCTTACCTGGCACCAGCTCTGTGGAATGGTCTTCCTTCTTCTCTGCATAACACGGACTCTTAGAAACTTTTAAAATCTCCCTAAAGACACATCTTTTCCCTTGGACTGATTAACAATATCCACTTATCACTGTGCGCGTGTTTGCTGGTGTTGACGCGCTCGTGTGTCTGTCTGCGTGTATGAGTTTTTTTTCGTGTGTGTGTGTGTGTGTCTGTGTGGTGTGTGCATGCGCGCATGTGTGTGTGTGTGTGTGTGTGTGTGTGTGTGTGTGTGTGCGCTTTGAATTTGAATTAGTATTTTATCATGTTTTTTTGTAAAAACACGCTTTGGGCTCTTGCGAGCTAAAGCACTTAAAGCACATTACATTACATTACAGGCATTCGTCCATCAAGCATACTACTGTAAAATATGCATTGATGTTCAAAATATATGTGTACATGTGTTTAGGGGAAAATCAGCAACGACACGTTTTTGGTTGCATTTACACCCTCTAAAGGGTTTCTGTATAGCCATGTATATGTATCCTTTAAACAATCTTATTATTCTCAAGTCTCTAAAAAACAAAAGTGTAGGAAGCACTGTTGTATGCATTATTTTTTGAAAGGATTTAGTTGTTAATCCAGGGATAGGATCTTATAGGGTAGTATCACAGTATGCTATGTCCTTACATGGAAAAGTCAGTACTCAGGGGATCTTTAGTAGGTGATGTGTCTCCAAGGCTCTACTATAAGCTATGTTTTGACTAAGCAGGAGTCTTCATTCCAGGGGCTGTTATTGGATGGTGTTGCTATGTGCTTTTGCTATGGCTTTAAAATGATGGAATTTTCATTTTGACAATAGGATCTTCATTGTGCGATGTCACTGAATGCTTTGTCTTTAAAAGGAGGGAGCTTAACTCAGAGAGTCATTGGGTGATGTCACTTAATACATTTTACAGTTAAAGAAGAGTGAAACTTTATTTTGAGAAACGCTATTGGCTGGTTTGGCTGAAAAACTTATTGGCTGTACACTATGTCATTAACTCTGTCTGCCCAATACCTGACCTTAAGTTGAAGGCACACAAATGTATGATCACTTTTGCTCAGCCAAGTTTTTGCTGATGATAAGTACAGGGACAGTTTTTTTTGTTTTTTTTTTTAAAGCTGTTTCCTTTTTGTGCTGCTTTGAGTAATTTTTTAGATTTTTTTCTGTTTTCTTTTTTTTTTTTTTTGTGCTTTCCCGTGACTATGAGCTGGTGAAATAATGTTACAATGAGGCAAGTGTTAGATCGCGTCATAGTGGATGATCAAAGTGGGAAAGAACTCTTAAAGTTAAAATGAAATACAAAAGCCATATAAAACCTATTGCAGAAACATATTTGACTTTGACTGAACCAGTTTTATTTGATTTTATTGCAAGCCTGTTGGGAGTGATATGTACTGACAAAGTGATGAAGGGTCTTTTCAGACCCTATTTATTAAGGACCATGTGTCGCTGGATAATTGAATCACAATGCAAGTGTGGTGGATAATTAAGTCATAATGCTTGTGTAATACGTTATAGGAAAAAAAAAATCGTAATTCTGTAGTTGTGTGTCCTTTTCATGTGATGGTTCACACTTCTGACAGTTTGAACAAAGCAGCCCCAATCTTCCAACTGAACAGCCAAAACATTCCAGGCTGGGAAGGTATCACAAGAAGTCACTGTGTAAGGGATGAAAGGAGGAAGTATCTATTCAGACGATCTTTAATGGGTAGTGTCATTGTGTATTATGTCATTAAAAGAAGGGGAGTGTATTCTCAGGTTCTTTATTAGGCAGTGTCACTGTACACCACATCTTTAACACTGTGAAGACAAACTCTCGTTCTGCTCTATGTGCCCAGTTAAAAACTGCAGCACTGAAATTCCGTCAGGACACCAGATTTTTACCATTTTGGATTAATTTTCCTTAAAAGCCTAAATCCGACAGTGACTTTATTTTTGTACAGTGAAATAGAGCTATCTTTCATCTTTTTAACGATGAACGTTTTGAAAGTCAAAATAACTATTTTGTTGTTGTTAGATCGAGTTGAAAATGACATATTTTGAACAAGGAGCACTGATTCAGTGCTTGAAGACGCCAAACGGATTGGTTGTTTTTCTGTTCAAATAAACCAATGAAATCAAATGTTAGTAGCCGTCTATCTGGTATGATATGATATAGGAAGGACTGTCTTTGTCAAATGTTAGTAGCCGGCTATCTGGTATGATATGATATAGGAAGGACTGTCTTTGTATGCTGACACCACTAGTTAAAAATTCTCCAGGAAATTCAGTCATATTTATCTTTAGAAGAACATCGCTATCATTCTTGCAATGTGTCCTGAGTGACAGATGGCTTGCTGTGAGTATTTCCGCCCCATATCGCCGAGTGGCAAGTCAGGTGCCGCGATCATTCTCGTGGCGTGTTGCGAAAAAGTTAAAAGCAGGGGTTGTGTTTTCCCTGGATCATTATCCTTGTCACTGTACATAATGACTATGGCTTTTGTAATGATGAACTCTTCCTGGAGAAGCAGTGTCAGACAATAAAATTTCTGTTTTTATCAATGTTGTCTTCATACACTAAAATTTGAAACTTTACTCAATGAATATCCACAATTTTTTAAAGTACAAATTCACAAACAATCAAAAAAAACTGCCGTATACTGATCCCAAAGTGCACAAAAAGAAGAAATTTGTTGATAAAATGAAATTATCTAAGCAAGTCATACGATTATATACATTATGTTCATAATCTTATAAGATTAAGCACACTACTGTTTCAAACTGCTTTTATCATCTTCATAAGTTAACTTCTTGGGGCTGCCACAGAGGAAACCCAGAACCTTGGGGCTGCCACAGAGAAAAAACAAGAATCACTGAGATTCCAGAGGGAGGGAAGGGGGGAGGTTGCTGGTAGGCACATTCTCTTCCTGCAGAAATATTTTTAAGCTTGCTTTTAAATTGGTGTTCTCTGATGCAAATCAGATGAACCAGTAATTATGTTATAGAGGGTTGCAGGATAAGCATAAATAAAGCTTTTTTATATCCATCCCTCTGGGTGAAATGTCATTTCCATGCATATACAAGGTGAAAGCAAATGAAGAAATAAAAGTAAAATGTAAACATTCCATTTGTCAATAAATGAAATGCATCCAGTTTCTCACAAGGAAACCCCATACCTATCCCCCACACACCCGTCTACCCCAGAATCCTATTCGGCTGCTGCTCTGATGCCGCCACCACCGCCACCCCCACCCCCTCCTTTTTTTTTTTTTGTTCTGATTTCAAGGCTTTCAAGAACAAAAATTCTTCATTTCTTTACTTCTTACACTTACGTAGTAATAAACATGTACATATGCATTGTATAAGCAGCAAATAAGCAAATGTTTATTACTATATTAGTGAAAGAGCTATGAAATCTATTTCAGTATCATCAAAATACATACATTTATAAAAGAATAAGTTGGCTGTGGTAATGCAGCCTAGCAGTGATGCATTTACGTTTCGAAGACAAAGAGGAGCAAACATTAAAAAAAAAAAAAAAAATCAACAAATAAATCAACAGAAACGTACAAAACAGAACACAAAAAAGAAATCCAATGTCTTGTTAAAAACCTATCGCATAAAATGACAGACTTGTGTTTTAAAATAAGGATGCAAAAAATAAGTCCTTCAGCAAGTAGTCTTTAGGTCTGTTTTCCCTATGAGGTTGAGATAGTAGATCTGCAAATAGCAGCTGTTTCATTGTATGTTGAGCTCATGTTGCTTCCTACTGGGTCCTCGTTACCACTTTTAAGAAGCACTTGCAGGACAGCGAGGAATTGAAAAACAAACAAACAAAAGCTGTAATCATGTCAGAGAACAACGATTAGTTCTTTACTCTTGGAAATGATTATAAGAATGTAAATGAATACAAGAGAATGAGGTATTCTTCTAAAACAGAACTGTTTATCATTGCATGGAAAGAACTACACAGAAAAGTAGGGTAGCAACTATCATACATTGTTTCCGCCAGTGAAGATGCATGAATTTTATGTTACTTGCCAAGTTGAACATTTAATTGGCAATGGCATCATAGATGGTTGTCTGATATGTTCAAAAGAAAAAAAAAAAAAAGAAAAAAGACTCCATGCTTATTTGTGTGCAGGATCAAGGTAAAGGGACGGTACACTCTGTCCATGGGGAGGTGAAAGACAGTTCCTTATGATGAACACTTCCATCTCTTTGTTGTCTATTGTTTCCACCACCACCACCACCACTCTCCTACACCATCACCCTTTATCTCGTTTGACATGCCAGTTGACCTCCAGCTTTGTTTTGGTGATATAGGGTTCATCTGTTGAGCAGGGATGTGGTGCAGGTTTATGTCTTTTGTCTAGAGCTTTAGAACAGAAAGGGAATTTGGGGGGGGCACAGTAAGTGTGTGCATGTGTCTGTTGTGTGGTGTGTGTGTGTGTGTGTGTGTGTTTTAGAGAAAGAATGAATTTTGCATGTGCTGTAAGTGTGTGTGTTGCGTTCCAGACAAGCAGGCTATGCATATAACATGATTGGTATCAGTATGATGAGATAGTACTATGTCTTTTTCTTTTTGCACCTAAAATTAGACCTTCTACGAGTATACCTCACCGATATGCATTTAATTGATTCTTTATCAAAACAGTTTGCAGAGCTGTTTTGAGAGTAGTACAAAACAATTAAGTGTTTGTTTTTCCTGTACAGCAGCTGTTGCTGTCACTGAACTCACTACTGCCTATGTAGTCACATACAGTAAAATTGTGGGTGAATTTCTGTAACATGTGTTTCCAAATTGTCTGGTCTTTGAAATGCAGCATGTGTGTCAGACCATAGGTAAAAAATAAATGAGCAGCTGTGCCTTTAAGCTGTTATCTTGTGTACGTCCATGTTGCCTATTCCATTGACTATGATCGGTTACTTTACATGTCTGTCTGTCTCTACAATGTTGTTGCAGTTGTTGTTGTCATTGTATGTGTATGTGTGTTTCTCTGTGTGTGTGTGTGTGTGTGTGTGTACAATCATCATTTTGATGATTGCATGTGTGTATGCATGTGTGTGTGTGTGTGCATAAAATCATACAAGTCATCTCAACTTATCCTAAAGTGTGTGGTGTATGTGTATGGGTTGGTGGATGTGTGTGTTTGTGAACGAATAAAAAGTGGGCCCCTGCATAATCTGTATCACTGTAATATAAAATGCCATTATTAAAAGAAAAGAAAAAAAAAAGGCTGGTGTCATGAAGGCAGAGTTCCAGTCCAGAAGTGTCCTGATGGAGAGAATTGGCATGTGGTTTTACTATTTGGTTTCCTCTGTCATTGCAACAGCTGCGCATGGTATTCGTTAACTTACGGATAGCCCATTCAGAAGTTAGGAATTTTAGGATTCAGAAGTTAACTATCATACAAATGTGTGGACTCAAAAGGAAAAACTAGAACCACACAATTGGGTTTCATCCACTGAATGGATGTTTCTCTACATCTTTCAGGCTGGGTTGACACTAAGATATGTTATGACATGAAGCGCAGAGCACATTCCTGTCATGCAGTGTCAAACCAGAATGTATATGCAAGGTATCATTTGTATTATCCTCATCCTCATGGATCATTAAACATTTTTTTTTATCTCAAAAATTGTGAACAGTAAACAAGTGGGGTAAATTTTGCTCCCATAAGAAAACCTACCACAGAGTAACTTTTATTCAAGACTGGCACAACCTTTTAAACTTGAATAGTCAGACAAATACATAGACGAACCTTCGCTGGCTGCTTTGGGGATGCTATTGGATTCTTTTTTGCACCCTTGGTGGTGAAAACACCACGGTATTATGGACTGTGGTGTGTCTCTATTTGATGCCAGGAGCACAGACACAACCAGCCGTGTCTCCCTGATGAGTTCCGATCCAGCAGATGAAGGGCCTAGGAGCAGGCAGTACAAACATATCTGCCTTCAAAAGAGATAGCGATGGTTCCCTTATGCAGCTAGTGAAGAGTGTTCATGTCTGTAATATATTTTCTCTGTCATTGCAACAGCTATGTAATATATTTTCTAAATTTCATGTTCCCAATTTCTCCCCCCCCCCCCCCCCAGTCCAAATCTCTTTGCCAAGTCATTACTAAAAAGACAGTTGAGTTTGTTGGCCTGCGCTTGTTTTCCCCCCCCACTATTGTTTGTCTATGAATTTGTCTGACTTTATTCAAGTTTAAAAGGCTGTGCCACTCTTGAATAAAAGTTATTCTGTGTTGGGTTTCTTATGCGAGCAAAAGTTACCCCACTTGTTTACTGTTCCCAGCCTCACTTCATTTCCAATTTCGTTTCAATTAAATCAAGGTTATTTGTATTCGTTTCTGTCCGTCTGTGTGTTTGTCTTTTGAACTCCCTTACATCCTTGGGTGGATCCTCAAGCATAGGCTCAAAGATTGTCCCTTACATTTTATACTATTTGCATAATGTCTTTAGTTTTGCAGCAACTTTTTCCTCCTCCCCACACTTTTGTTGGTTTCATTTACTACCCTTCACTGGCTGTTTTGGGGGTGCAATTGGATTCTTTTTTGCACCCTTGGTGGTGAGAACACCACGTATTATGGACTGTGGTGTGTCTCTATTTGACGCCAGGAGCACAGACACAACCAGCCGTGTCTCCCTGATGAGTTTGGATCCCAGCAGACGAAAAGCTTCGGAGCAGGCAGTACAAACATATGTGCCTTCAAAAGAGATTGCGATGGTTCCCTTATGCAGCAAGTGAAGAGTGTTCATATCTGAAATATATTTTCTTAATTTCATGTTCCCAGTTTCTCCATCCATCTTCAAACTCCCCCCCCCCCCCCCCACAGTCCAAATCTTTGCCAAGTCATTACTAAGAAGACCGTTGAGTTGTTGGCCTACGCTTCTTTTTTTCCCCCACTATTAGATTGTTCGTCAATGTATTTGACTTTATTCAAGTTTAAAAGGCTGTCCCAGTCTTGAATAAAAGTTACTCTGTGTCAGGTTTTCTTATGGGAGCAAAAGTTACCCCACTTGTTTACTGTTTATTGTTTACTGTTCCCAGCCTCACTTCATTTCCTGTTTCAAAAAACTGTGGCCCATCATGTCCTGCTCTTCTGATGATCTCGGTTTTGATTTCTCTTCACAACATCCATGCCCATTATGTTATCAGTGTTGGCATGTTTTGTTTGTAGTGGTACCTCCAGAGGAGGATGTTCACTCACTCTGACTCCACTGCTCAGCAGTGAATGTCATTAGCAGGGAGCTTGGGGGCGATGTTTTGCATATACTGAACCAGAAGTCACCTCTGAACTTCACAGAATGACTCTGCAGAATGCAATGCCTTCTTTTACAGGTTGCATCAAGATGACTTGATGTCAGAATAAGTGGTGGATGAGTAATACCACTGATTAAACATATATAGATGAGAGAACAAGAACAAGAAAATGTAAAAAAAGAGATTTTCCTGTCTCATCATCATCCATGCCACTTGAGTTGCATTACATCAATGCTGAACATTCCAGTTCCCCATCTGCAGCCACTGCCTGGCTTGTCCAACAGCAACCCTGGCACCAGCATTACACAGGGAACAGTCAATACCAATTATGAAGCAACCTACTAGAGAGGACACACCGCACTGCTGCTGAGTCACTTCAAAGGTGTTCAATGGTGCCTGTTCTGAGCCGACCAAACCCCCTCTTGATTACTTAGTTATGGGGTCAGCATGAGTGAGAGCTCCCCTCTAGAGGGTACCACAACATCTGTCCAGTGACAACTTCCATGAATTTGCCAATACCAGTGATGCCAACAGAGCCTCACCAAAGGCATAAATATGCAGAGATCAAACTGAGGTCACCATGAGAGCTGGGCATGAAGAGTCACAGAATTTGAGAATTTCTAATTTAAAATCCAATTGATGAGGATGAGGAAGATGAATCTTTCCATTTTGGTCTGAGACTTCATGACAGGGCTTCACTCTACCACATGGTTACTTACATAGCATATACAGGCATCAACCAGGCCTTTGTGATGCAGACACCTGCAGTGTTGGTCAGGAAATTTTAACATCACTCTCAAAGATTCATCCATTAAGACGATGAGTTTTGACTGTGTTGTCCCAGTCTTCCTGATTGAACCATAACAAATTCAACTCTGGGCAGGAGCCGGTAAGGGCAAAAATTCCTACAATATAGGAATGGCTTTGATGGGAATCAAACCCACAACCTTCCAGATGGGAGTCTGCAACATATGGCCACAGGTAGAAAATGTGCAACTACAAACCAGAATCTATTTGAAGTGAAAGTGAATAGCCACACCTTAGCAGTTACACGTTCAGTAGATCTGTTATTTATGAAATTGAGATGTGTCAGATTTAATTTAACATGCATGGTAAAATGAAATCCCTTCGGATGACTGAAGGCATATTGATCAATGAATAAGATCAAAAGAACACCTGTGTATGCATTAGTTGGTATGTGCATGTTTGTGTGTGTGCGTGTGTAAATGCATATGATTGTGTGCATCATAGTAGCATGGATGTATTGTGCATTTTATTGCTATTCTTCCTGTTTTTCATATTGTTTTGTGGTGCATCTCCTTCCAGTGCAAATTTTGATAATGTTGTCCATGAATGGAAAATACAGACATCCTAAATCAAAAATAGAAATAGCATTTTTTATTCAAAGTCTAGCCAAGACATGGAGAGAATTTCTATATATATGTAAGTGGTTTTTTTCTTTTCAGATTTGAACCATGTTTTGTTTTGTTGTTTTGCTACTGATTATGATCAGAACATGACTCCGACTGTATTTGTATCTCCATTTTTTGTTTTTGTTACAACACTTAATTAAAGTGTTTCTGTTTTGTTTCATCTCTCTCTCTCTCTTTCTGGCCCCCCCCCCCCCCCCCCCCCCCCCCCCACACACACACACACACACACACACACAAACGCATGCCTGTGTGTGCAAGCATATATGCGCACAAACACACGTGGCCATACACGCACACACACACACACACTTGCGCGCGCACACACACACACACACACACACACACGTGTGCGCACTCCTCTCTCTCTCTCTTTCTCTCTCACACACACATATGATACACACTATAGACATGTACTGAAGCAATGATAGTGTGTATTAAAGCTAGTTTTTCTTAGCCCATTAAAGCCTTTCTATTATTGCGAGAATGATCCTTTAAAAGAAAATTATATCCACCATTCTATTAGTGGGTCAAGATCTGTGTTATGTATGTTAGTGTGAGACTTCAGGTCTCAGACTTATTTAATTTTCACTGGGGACTGTTACAGGATTCATGGATGCAAGATGAGGTACCATTAAAAGATTTATAGATACAAGATGAGATACCATTAAAGGATTCATGGATACAAGATAAGGTACCCTTAAAGGATTCATGGATACAAGATGAGGTGCTGCAAAAGATTCATGGATGCAAAATGAGATGTTTGTAAAAGATTCATGGATGCAAGATAAGATATTGGTAAAGGATTCATGGATACAAATGAGATATTGGTAAAGGATTCATGGATACAAGATGAGATATCGGTAAAGGATTCATGGATGCAAGATGAGATATTGATATTATGAAAGGATTCAAGGTGAGATATTGGTAAAGGAATTCATGGATGCAAAATGAGATATTGGTAAGGGATTCATGGACGCCAGATGAAGTATTGGTAAAGGATTCATGGATGCAAGAGATGTTGGTAAAGGATTCATGATTCAAGATTGAGATGAATAAACCATTTTGCACTGAAAATTCATGTATATTCGGCACTTGGTATTTCGAATTTTATATCGACATCAAACTTTATTAAATGTGTGTGGGGGTGTGATTATCTTGTACATTTATCTGCTTTGTGCATTGCCCTGAGGTTTTGTTTGAACTGAAACTGGACAAAGAAAGTGGAAGCTTTATGTGGACATTTGGAGATCATCTAAGTTGTAGTTATTATTGTCTGTGTTCAAGGAAACACACTATGATAGATTAAGCATGATTATACTTCCAGACATGGTCCATTCTTACCATAAAAGATGGTGGTAGTTTTGATTTTTTTCCCCTCTGGTCTTGGTTGTGCTCTGCAGTGAAGAATGTAGCTCATTGATAACCGTCCTCAGTGAGCTCCGTTAGAGACTTTTGTAACATAAGCATTTTTTTTGAAAAGGTAAACTTTCAAATGTAGTAAATAACAAACAAGTAGGGTGACTTTTCCATGTGTTGTCATTTGTGCTAGACGATTTGGTGTTGTAAGCAGCATTCGTTTGGAGTAATGGGCCTGTAAATATTTCATCATGGGAGCAAAGTCACCCTACTTGTTTGTTATTTACTGTTTACAGTTCCCTGCCTATTTTAAATTTCCTTTCAAATATTGGAACAAAGAATTGTTGATTTTAAATATAGATATTTGTCGCTGTCCAGTTCATGTGTACAGAATACAGTTTACAGTAAACATGCTGTAGTATGTGTATGATTGAGCACATTTGCACGTTTGTGTGGTGTAGTGTTTGTGTGTGTGCATGTGTGTGTATGTGTGTGTACAGTGAATGCAATCTGCTGGCCCCATTATGATGCTGCTAGGATGTAAAAGCACACAAATCTGATTTTCTGGAAAATAAACATTCATACTTAATCTGATCATGGTTCAGCATGTCCAGATCAAGAAAACTTACAACACCTGTACATATTTAAGAAAATTATTTGAATAAGATGAAATATTCCGCAATCTGTTCATGTGTTTTCTATTTTGATGCCCTTGTATCTGTATGTCATTATTTCACAATGATTAGTCTGACTTTCCTGTACCAAGCCGCACACGGGCTTGACACATCATAGTCAGTGCGCTTACAGTACATGTAGCATGTCATTAGGGGCCTGCTTGGCCTAGTGGATAAAGCGCTAGACTTGTTCAGAAGTCTGGCTTTCGATTCCCACTTAGACAGCTAGGTGGGAGAGATTTTTCTCTTTGGAGTTAACCTGGGTACAGATTCCAGTCTCTTATAAGACTTCAGATGAGACTTTACCAAGGTACAGAGTGTAAATGCATGCAGAAAAAAAAAAAGTGGACAAGAGTTAATCAGTGCTCTTTGTTTTTCTTTTTCTCAACCATTTTTTTCCCTCATTATTCCAGGTATCTTCTGTTTTAATGGTTCATTTACTATCTGCCTTTCTGCAATTGATATTTTGTTCCTTTAGTCTTGGATCGGTATTTGGACATGTGACATGACAATTGCCAGCCACCATCTACATCATCCCCCCCTATTGACCTCTACTAATTTTTCCCCCCCCCCCCCTATTGACCTCCTCTCTCTCTCTTTCTCCCCCCCCCCCCCCCCCCCCTCTCTCTCTCTCTCTCTATTTCACAAACTGCAATTGAGCCTAGCAGTCTATATCACTTTTCAGTCTCTGTCCTCATCCCTTAACCGCCACCACCTTTCCCACCGACTTGTTAGTTGACTTCAATGCAGCTGACAGCCCAGATGTGGCCCTTTGTGGTCATCTGGACTATAAGCAACATTATCTTACCTTACATCCCTTTCCTACCCTTCCATCGGTCTGTTGGGCTTACGTTTGATGGAAGCCAACTCTGGATGGCTGTTGACAATGGGGTGAAGAATTTTTGACGTACGAGTACAGCAAGTCATCAACCACACACAGTGTTTCCTTTCTTTATCTGTCCCTACAGTGACAGATCATGGAGGGGGAGAGGACTCCCTCATTCCCCCCCCCCCCCCCCCCCCCCCCCCCTCTACTTCAGAGAAGCTGACCTGCCCCTCTCCATTTCCTTCCCAACTCAACGTGGTCGCAGGAATGATGGCAAGATGTCCGTATCTACACCTGTCTCACAGGTGTAGGCAACGTAGCTTCATTCATTTGCATTAAGGCTAAACATACCGCCAACATCTGAGAGATTGTTATCTCGAATCTTCTGCACATTACCTCATGTGGCAGGTGGTGCGGGATGGCTGTCCCATTCCAGATCAATCCCCCCCCCCCCCCCCCCCCCCAGATTACTAACCCACCTCCCCTTCCCCTCTCTTTTCTATAGTAACACTCTGGCTGTCATGTTTTTCTGACTGTCAGTTAGGCTTCTGAGACCGGATGTGCAGCTCAGCACACAAGAGGGGAAACCACGTGTCCTCACTTCACTACTCCACCAAAGGCTGTAAGACTGATCACCAACAGTGAACCATGTAATAACGCTGGTGTATGCCAATTAGGGGAACGCTCATCTCTCCTACTCCGAGATCATGCGTCAGGTTTCACTGATCAACCCAGAAGAACTGTATGTTAAAACTAAGTTTCTAAGTCTTGAGACAATGCATTGCTTATACACACACACACACACAGCACACAGCAGGCCATACATATAGATCTGTCTTCAAGAGGGATTGTGATAGTTTCCTCATGCAGCTAGTGAAGGGTTTCATATTTATGACACATGTTTTCCCATTTACCCCATCTTCAATTTTTTCTTTTTTTCCTCTCAAATTCAAATCTTTGCCAAGTCATTACTATAATGACAGAAGAATTGTTAACCTGCACTTGTTTTCCCCACTACTTAATTGTTCAGCATCTTATATATATATATATATATATATATATATATATATGTAGCGTTGTGTGTGTTGCAGAAGATCTTCACACAAACAGACCAAGCGCAGTTTCGATCCTTTTCTTGGCTTTATTCGGCTGACTTCCTTTCTTGTTGGAGGCTGGGGATGAACTCCCTATTCTCGCACATACATCTCCCAACAACACCTTCGTTTGCTCACCATTCACACAGTTGGCACGCATCACGTCAATCCTGCATTCCCCACATGCACTTTCTGCTGATCATGCAACCCATTCTCATTCGCCCTCTCACATACACCCCCCTTCAATTGCAACGTCGACCCGACGTTGGACGATATCATGTTTGAGTGAATATACACCTCCAACCAATTGTTCAACCCATGGATCATACATGAACATTATCTATATGGCCTGTCAATATATGTATAAATAAATCCATACGTCAGTCTTCATGATGGGACAATCCATTGCCAAAAATCCACTTTTGAAACTAAAAATAATTTACACACACCTTAATCCTCAAAAAATGAAAACTTGTATCAATTTAGAAAAAAAAAAAATCTTCATTAATCAAAAACTGTGCAACATCTTTGTTAAGGGAACAAGTTGAAGTCAGAAATTAATTCTAACTATTGAACGTTTCAAATTATTCAGCTTACCCCTGCTAATATCATACCAAGGACATGCTCTCATAGCCCGAGCGCTGTCTAATTGGGAAAAAAAAAAAAATCTAGGAGTAACTAAAAAAATAAACCTGCTGTTGTAGCACCACAGTGTAACACAACTATAGTACAGAACCTAAACAATGGCCAATACTATCCCTGGTCATACCAAAGGGCAGTTATGACAATCCCATAATGTTTGATTGGCCTTCCCGCCTGACATATGCCCTCAGATGATCATGATAGGTAATAAGAAGGTAGTCGGTCACTTGCCACTGTTATACATATAGTACTCAACACACACAATAGTGCATCAAATATGCAATGCCATTTAACTGTTCCTGAGAGGTTAAGGACTTAACTCACTAAGGAGAATGAGTTGCCCAGCTATTTACCTTTCATACTGTGAGATATATGTCAATGTCCCCTTAGCCTTTTCAACAGCACAAGATTTATGTTCAATAATATTTATCAGTTTCACTAAGTCATCCCAGCGCTCATCTTAAGCCATCAATCCAAGGATTCCATGCTACTCTTGGTCATTCACAAACACAAATCGCCACAGGAAAAATATTTAGAGACCATGCTTTCGTTTAAACAAAAGCATTAAAACGAGCATTATTTTCACAATTTGTAAGAACCCTCTTATTAATGTTTTCATTCATTTGTACTATCATATCACCTGACCTTACCACTAATGGTTTAAACAAGTTCCAACAATGCACTCTCCTTTCCTTATGACTCTTACTCACAAGACAAAATTGCATTTATCCATGTGTTATCATATGAATCATTTCCCTGTGAACCTTTCGCAAAACCAAAAATATTTGAAGCTACAATCTTCCTGGATGCTAAAATCATACTATGGACACTCCTTTCTCTGCAACTAGTGCAAGCTCTTTTACCAAACAGGAACTGATATTACACATTTCTCTGCAAGCAAAAATAGTATCCAAAATTTCCTTCCCAGCTATATTAGCTAGTCTCAATGTTTTAAGTTCTGCAGCTTGGATGATTAGAAAGTACTTTATCCATCCAATGCAAAAACTGACCGTTCTGGCAAAGTATTGACTTTGCACTAGAACTACAACTTAGCAATTCTCGAGTGTTTCTGAAAGACAACTTGAGAAGTTACTTTGAGACAGATACATCCTATCAGCCGTGGAGGAGCATGCTTATGAACTCATTCACAATTATTCTGGGGGAAAATAACTGTATAGTCGATTTGGTTATACACACTGACATTGGGGTAGACTTTACTACTTGCCATGTACAATGCTTAACCAAAGTTATTTTTCTTAATCTACATGACTCACGCACAACTTGACGCACGCAAATATTGGTTAGGTCTAATGACACATCATATGTATGATCTTCAATCAAACTTTCTTTGAAAACATACACCCTAGAAACTAAAAAATGTTATGCTTTTTTAAAAAAAAGGTATCGTCTTTCCGATGGCTACTTCTCAAAAGAGTTACTTCATTTTGTCCATCATTCTGCCAAAAACATGCAGAAGTAGCTGATTGTAGTGTCTGTCTCCCTCACCTTCACTGTCGTAAAGACTTTTATCACTTTCTGCTTCTCTGTCCCTACCATCATTGTCACCTTTTTTCGTGACTTCGTTCAGAGTTTAGTTCTATGTGTTGTACCACAGGTTTTGGTAAATGATGTGGGTTGCTATGTTGTCCTGCAGTAGCTCTGGTTGAACGCCTTAGAGCTGGTTGTGATCCATCTTGCTGAGGTGCATTCTGTGCAGTCAGCGGTTCTGGTATTGTCTCTTCAGAGTCTGTCTGTTCTGGCCCTGGTTGCCGAGGCAGACTGCCTCTCCAGGTTTCCTTGTCTGATGAGCCTGATGCCAGATCACTGTTAGAGAGTAATGATGAGCCTGATGCCAGATCACACTGTTAGAGCTACTCTCTTCTCGCTGAGCTGGAACGACCCTCAGTTCGTTCCTGTGGAGTCTCTTCTGTACCCCAGTCTCTGAACTCACTACTGTATATACACTGTCTCTCACTTCTGTGACCTCAACTCCTCTGCTTTCCACTTATCTTGGATCTTGTTCCTTCCTGCAGGTCTGTTCCGCAAAAAGACCTGGCCTATTCACACTGGATCCACTTTCACATGACGGTCGAAGCGCTCTTTTCTCTTCTCAGCCTTTCCTGAATTCTCTTCGTCGTCTGTAGGCTAACTCTAGGCTACGACGATGCTGGCCAACCCAATCTGCTGTTGGTGGTTGTGAGTCAAGCTCATGCATGGAGTCGAATGGAAGTCGTGGATGCCTCCCAAACATGAGATAGAATGGAGAGAAATCCCGTTGTGGCGTGAGGAGTTGCGTTGTACACTGCTACAACCTGCTGCAGATGTTCTGTCCATCGTTTCTTCTGATCTACAGGCAAGGTTCTCAGTAGATCATGCAATGTCCTGTTATCAAGCGCTCTGTCTGTGCATTCCCTTGCGGTCTGTAGGGTGTAGTTCTAGACTTGTCAATCCCGTACATTCTACAAAGCTCTGCAATGACTGCCGATTCAAAGTTCCGCCCCTGGTCAGAATGGAAACGCTGAGGTACCCCAAACTTCTGGAACCATTCTCGGACTAGAACCTTTGCTGTTGTCTCTGCAGTCTGATCTTTGGTGGGAACTGCCACCGTGAACTTTGTAAATATGTCAGTGATGACTAGAGCGTTCTCCCTTCCGTCTGATGCTGGTTCCAAGATTGTGAAATCCACGGCTGTGACGTGACGCTTGACAACACCATCCGATCAGTCCCACTAAAACACCAAACCAAAGAATAGATTTCAAATCTATGCCCACTCTCCCCTCTCAACCCCCTCCTTTCCCCCCTTTCTTGCTTAGGACGGTGCGAAAGGCCCGACTGACACGATCTATGACACAGGAAAAACTTGCGTCACGGGAAATGCAGAAATGCGTGCCGCCTTTCGTTCTCTACCTCCCTTCCCTTCTCTCACCCCCCCCCCCCCCCCCCTCTCTACCCCCCCGACACAAAGGCATGTGCCGCGCTCTCCACCACCACCACCTTCACCCCCCCCTCCTTTCATACCTACCGTCCCCGTCCTCGCAGACACCTATGCGGATGCATAAATTAACTGGGGCTCAACGGCCAGCTATACGGATGCATAAATTATCCCATGCCGATTAGGTTCAAACAATTTCCGAGGAGATTGGTTACAAGACTAAATCCCTCCCCCTCTCACCCCTTATCAGTAAATGACAGGTTGTCAAAATCTGATTCGGCAAGCAACGTCACTGACCCCTCAGGACTGCCTGTAGACAAGAGCAGTGGAAGACAAAGGGACAGAGGCCTAGGAAACTCTTGGTAACTCCTTGATCTCAAGTCATTCCCTGTTCATTCCCAGGAAAAGTGAGTTGGAACTCTGTTTTACATTTTTGAATCTATGTATTGATTTCATGTATGCTGTGTGTGTTAGCATTGTAACTTTGTACAAATGCTTAGCAACATTTATCAAACTGATGAATGATTATTTTGTGTAGTAGTGTGCTTGCCATCATATGGCAAAAACTCTCTCCCAGTGGTTTTGATTCTTTGTTAACAATCTGACCACTATTCTTAGTGTGCACCCTGACTTTGTCAGTGTGCAACCCTGTCTGTTAAGATAATAATTCAATGATTAATTTTGATCAGGAAAACAGTATGCCTGTGCTAGGTAAAAACTGCTACTCTGATTTATAAATACTGGTGATTATTGGAATGATTTGTAGTGTGTGACTTTAAGTCTACACTACATGTGTACTTGGACTAAGCACAGCCCAAGTCAGTGTGATTTAATTCATATGAAACTTGGAAGAGTTGGTTAACTAAAACTGTAACATTGTATTACTGTCTCCTACCCTTTTGTAAACTTAATTTAGCCTTTAAACAAAAGTGGAGGTTAATAGTTATAGCAGAAACTCTACCATAGAGAAAATTTTGCTGGCTGAGTCTCACAACCCTTCTGAAAGAAAGAGGAAAAGGGTAAATGTGTGCACTCGACAAGCCAGCCACCAGATTCTCATCTACACAGATCCAAGTTCTCTTTATCGCAGAACTGGGATCCTGGTCACGCTACACATTGCAGCTGAACCAGAAGCTGGGACTTCGCAAGCAAGAAACCGGGGGATGCCAGACACCATGGCATCATTGTAAACCGGGGCGACTACCAGACAACCAATCTACACCAGTGGGGCAGTCACCAGCCACAGGAGAGAGAACAACTGTCTTCTCCGAAGCAAAGCTAAGTTTGTTTACCACCTGGACTCAAACCCATCAGACCCTTACCCTCACTTTATGATGAAACAGTGAGAACCTGTCTATGAGTACCATCCTGGCTACAATACTGGGTATTTGCAAGCGGGGTGGATGTATAATAACCATATACATTCAGCGTAACTTAGACAGAACCCCTCTATGCCAACTTAAGCTTGCTGCACAGAGTGTAAGTGAGTAAAGTAGGAGTGAGGAAGGGCCCCTCATTGTGGTAGTCCAATGAGAACTGAAACACAGCCTATGGAAGTGTCACGCCATTTCTTATCTATGTATAAATAATAAAAGTTGATGTGTGAAAGTGCACTTAACTTGTGTCAGTTCCCTGTGTTCAATCGAATGTTGAATGTTTGAACTTCTCTCTTCAATTCTGTATCTCGGAGCTATAAGTACTTGTATAATAGTAGTACAGGCCTAAGGAAAATTATCTCAGAGCCAGTCTTCCGTATTTTACCAATACCCGGAACAAATAAAAATTTCTTTGATGACTAGTACCGGAAAGTTGCTCCTTCCACCACTAGTAAGAGAGGGGTGTAGGTGAAATGTAAGATAATTCTCATAGAGAAATTATTCCAAGTCCTTCCCCTAGAGGACCCACCTACCACTCGTATCCATCTTGTCACAATGGCTACAATCTCCAACGGGCGTGTTGCAATGATTGGCTGCAGAGGAGCTCTGTCTATTGGTACCTGTGCTTTGGCTATATCGCGCAACGACGACAGTTCTTGCAGTATTCAAGAATTTCTGCTGTCATGCCTAGCCAGAAGTAACGCTCTCTGATCAGCTGGGTAGTTCTTTCTACACCCTGGTGCCCCATATTGTCATTAGCTCTTGTAAGACAGTCCTGCCTTTGTCCTTTGGTAGCACCAACTGGAACCTCTGTTGCTGACCGGGAGACTTGACTGAACGATGGAGGATATCCCTCTCATACTCAGCTGATCCCACTGTGTCAATATCTTCCTTGTTCTGGACACTCCTTCAGTCTTTCCAGGCGAGTGGGCTTCCGTCCTCGTGTGATATACTCTTTCACTCTATTGATCACTCTATCTTCCTGTTGCATCTGCTGCAGTTTTTCAGGCTGCACTAGTCCCTTTCCTGAGATGTCAATGAACTGTGTTTTGATCGTTATCTGATCATCCCTGCTCTTTTCTCTCAACTTCTCTGGGAGTGTTGTTGCTCCAATGGCTTCATCGACAGACTTTTGGATGTCATTCCAGGGCATTCTGGACAGCGCATCTGCATTGCTGTTGTCCTTCCCTCGGCGAAACTTTAGATCGAAATCAAAAGGAGCCCAAGTCTGCTACCCATCTCTGCTCTACAGCTCCGAGTTTTGCATTGTCGATGTGTGTCAGAGGGTATTATCAGTCCACACCTCAAATCTGGAACCAAGCAGGTATTCTCTAAACTTTTCCGTGATTGCCCATTTCAAGGCAAGCAGTTCAAGCTTGCGGCTGGAATAATTCTGCATGTTCCTCTCTGTTGGTCTGAGACGCCGGCTGGCATAGGCAACCACTCGAATTTGCCCTTCTACTTCTTGTGACAAGACAGCTCCCAAGCCTTCACTGCTAGCGTCAACATGCACAATGAATGGCCTACCAAAGTCTGCGAAGGTCAGAACTGGTGCTGAAGTCAGCCGCTCTTTCAGAGTCTCAAAAGCGATCTTGCATTCTTTAGTCCACACAAGCTGTGTCCTTGCCTTGATGGTCTTCCTGCATTTCTCCTCTGTTTCCTTCTCTTCTTTCATGGCATCATACAGTGGCGCTGCTATGTGTGCAAACTTCTCTATGTAGCGCCAGTAGTAGCCTGCTAAAAACAATGAAGGTTTGCAGCTGCTTGACTGTGACTGGTCTTGGCCAATCCTGTACTGCCTGAAGTTGACCTTTCTCTGGGTCTGTTGTGACACCATCGGCTGATATGATATGGCCCAGATACGGAACCTGTTCCCTGAACAGATGGCACTTCGATGGCTTGAGCTTTCAGTCCCCGTTTGCTGATGGTCGTGAACACAAAGTCCATGTGTTCCAGATGTTCCTCAAAGCTCTTGCTGTACACAAGAAGATCATCGAGATAGACGATGAGGATCTCAAACAATCTGTCACTGAACAGCCGCTGCATGAAGCGCTGGAAGGTGGCTGGGGCTCCTGCCAAGCCGAAAGGTAGCCTTTCATACTGATACAACCCGAATGGAGTGATGAATGCCGTTTTATGTTTGTCTGCTTCATGTACCGCTGTCTGGTTGTACCCTGACCCAAGATCCATTGTTGAGAAGAACTTTGTTTCCTTTGAGGGAATCCAGAGTCTCTTCTATGCGTGAATCACGGATTCACTAGAAAAAAAAAACTGGGAAAGAATCACGTACTGTCTTAGCATTCAGGCGTCTATAGTCAACGCACATTCTCAGTGTACCATCCTTCTTCCTAGCCAATACAACTGGCGATGCATAGGGACTATGACTGGTTTTGATCACTCCCTGTTCCAGAAGGGTATGTATGTGAGAGTTTACCTCCAGGAGCTGGTGTGGAGGTATTCTTCTGTATGGCTGTGACACTGGAACATCATCTGTTGTGGGTATAGTGTGCTGCACCAGATCTGAGAAGCCCATTTCTCCCTCTTTAGGAAAACAGTCTGCATGTTCGTCCAGAAACATCTCTATCTTTGCCCTTGCTCTGGTGTAAAGCATGTCAGGTTGACATCTGGAAGTTTGATCCCTTGAGGGCTTACCTTGCTGCCCCTTCTTACTTCCTCTGTAACACTAACCTCTTGTCTGTTAACATAAAGCTCTCTGGCTTTCTGTCTCTTGCATACTGATCTCCCACTCTCTGAGTCAATCATCACATCCATGTTGTGTATGCAGCCTACCCTGATGCCTTTGTTCAGCCAGATGTCTTTCTGTCCCATGTTGGCTACCTGTAGCGGGTACAAGCCATTCATTTTGATTGCTATGGTGTCAATGACCATAATGCTCTGGGAAGGTGCTCCTGGCAAGCCAAATGTTGGATCAGAATGGGTTCGTCAGATTTCCTCACTCCTGCTGCTGCACCCATGATAGTTGTGACCGAATTTGCTGGTAGTAGCGTTCTCTCTTCCACCATTCTTGCAAATTTTGCTGTGCCCCTGTACTTTTTTATTTCTGCTTGAATCTTGCCTACCAGGACAGAACTGTTACCAAGTAAGGATTCAAGCAATCTGCACTTTTCCAAGACATTCATTCCCAACAGAACTGTATGTTTCAGAGTCTTGTGGCTGCATGCAAAGGTGTCTTGTCACAAAGATGCCTACGTTCTCGATGGTTTCTCCTCCTATGGTAACGTCAGTGCAGATGTAACCAACACATAGGGGATCTCTAACCCATCTGCTGCCTTTAAGGAGTAGTAAGATTCCTCCAATGTATGGCTATCTTTGAAATGTTCTAGAAAGAACTTGTCTGTCATTGTAGACACCATGGAACCTGTGTCAATGAGTGAAGTCACAGTTTTTCCCTCAATTTCAATGTTGATCGCAGGGCAGTTCCCTACCATGCTGACTGAGCCTTTATCCTTGGTCACCTGTGTGCGGCTCTCCACACAGGTCTGTACTAGTTTCCCGTGTTCTGGTTGCCTTGACCCCCAACTCTGGGTGTCCGACCTTGCCCACGATGTCCAGTCTGGTTGCCTTGACCTCTAAACCTGGTTGTCCAACCTCGCCCCTGATGTCTGCCTCTGCCTCGTCCCCTTGGTCCCTGATGCCAATCTCCCTGCTGTGGATGGAAAGTATCCGATGGGGGTTGTGCTCCAGATGCTGCATCTTCTTCCTTGCAGTTTCTTGCAATGTGCCCTTGTGTATGGTATCTGAAGCACACTCGAGGCTCTGGCAGTGGATTTGCCTTTAGCAACTGGGCAATCGTCTCTTGCTGTTGTTTTACTAGGCGTTTCAGTTCACAAAGCTCCCTGTTCGCTTCTACCTTGTAGCTTAGTGGGTCTATTCTCATAGCTGGGGAAGGTGGGACATATGCCGACCATCTCAGAGCCACTTTCCTAATTTCCATAAATGCTATTCCTGGTCTGTCCACCACTTTCTCTTTTAATTCTCTTCTGAGAGTCGTTTCTCGAATGCCTGAAATGAACTGATCGCACAGGACTTCGTCCGAGTTTGGGAAACACCCTGGTTTTAACCTTTCAACTCGATCGAGTTGTTCCCTCAAATCATAAGAAAAATCTCGGAGGTCCTCTCCAACTTTCTGCCTCCGGGCATAGAATGTCTGGATGGCCTCGTTGAAGGTGCCGATCTGACCAAAATGTTCAGTCAAAATGCCAAAAATCTCTCTCACTGTGGGGTTATAGCTCAGGTGTAACTTGACCTCTCTCTTTTTGCCTGCCCCCTAAGGTGTTGTAGGGTGAAATTCACCGCTTCAGGTCCTTTTTTATCTTACATTCTTCGATCCATTCTTGAAGGTTGCCCTCGCCAATGAATGTTTTCAGTGTCTTTTCTCTCCTCATTATGACTACATTCTGGTTTTTCTGGGCTACCAGCGTCTTTAAACTTTCCAGTTCTTCCCGTAACTGTTCTACTTCATCCTCCGCCTCAGATGATTCGGCACTACCTTTTCTTCTGTTTTTCTCTATCTTGTGACATTGTTCTTGTATCCACTTATACTTTACTCTAATAATGAGTTATAGTAATAGAACACTAGGTAACTAAACCAACAATGTTGCTCTCCTCTGCCAATGAACTGTCACATGATAGAACACTAGGTAACTAAACCAACAATGTTGCTCTCCTTTGCCAATGAACTGTCACCTGATTTTATTTTCAGGCTAGACGCTTGGACTGATACTCTCAAATCAAGTGCCAGTTTACACCAGCACCATACTAAGAGTCTGCATCAAATCAACACAGCCTGTTCAAAATCTGCAATGCACAGTGTGACATCAATACAATAGCAATAAAAAAAAAAAACGACGTACTAAGTTTCTATTCTCTTTTCTTTTTTTTTTCAAAGTTGCTTAAACACATCTACGTTCACTACACTTTTTTTTTCAAAATTAATCACTTCATTGTCTGTAGAAAATATCAGTCTCAAAGTCCTGATTTTTCATTTTTATCAGCCACGCCTGATGCTGAAGTAGTAGATACCCCATACTGTAGATCTAGTTGTCAGCTGTGAAGCTTGCCTGCCCGTCATGCACCCCTGGGAACTGCCAATGCACCGTCACCATTGCTGCTGACTAAGCCGCCAGGGTGCATGGACTGGGTGGAACGTTTGGGAACAACGGGGACAAGTCAATATAGGGGCTGTTGGGGGGGAGAGAGCTGCGACAATGAACGAGTCGGCAAGACACAACGGTGACGGAGGACCCTGGGTATGACCATGAGCGCAGTCACACCGAAGGGCTGCTTCTGAATGTAGTCGCCACTATCTGCTTGCCTGCTGAACTTCCGGAAACTGCCGACGCACCGTCTCCAGGTGGTGGAGACGGAGGACCCCCAATATTGTTGCCTTGTTCTGCTGGATGTGTTGAAAAGGCCTGAAGGCACCCTGAGGGGTGCCATCGTCCTCCTACGTAGAAAAGTTGCAGCCCTGGGTGAGTTCACCCGTTATTGTCAGATTTGCTAACCATCAGACAGGCCTAACACTGTTCGAGGAGGTTATCCCAATCTATCTTGAGGTAAGATGCAGAAAACCCCACAAGTTTTTGTTGTTTTTTTTTTTCCAACGTGAAAAAGACAGTAGACTCGATGATCAAAGTCGATGTCGAATGGCACACAGCTGGTCACACCGCAGTATGTCTTGATGTTTGCTATTTACCATAGGCTTATACATTATGCCAACTCACTTTACCTGTCAACACAGCAAGTCCACTTCATCTCACTCACACAACTATCAAATAAGGAAAAGTCATAGCTATCTGCTGCTGTTCAATTATTTTAAAAAACAAAGAATTATAATATGTCACATCTCACTATTCCAGTTCACGGGCTTACTGGTGTTGCACTAAATCTTACCTGGAAAAGCCACTAGGCTGTGTTACGAAAAGAACGTTGCCTATCACACCCTGTTCTTGTCGTCTGCTCCCGTTAGGCTAGGCTATCGATCTCTGTCGGCTAATTATATCCTAAACGTTCGTAAGGGTTGCTGAAAATGAAACTATGTTTTTTTTTTTCTTTTTTATAGTAAACTGTTAATCAACTGAAAGATCCAAACATCGTTCAGGCATTGATGCCGATTCCTCCTGTCTTGGTCAGCTGAGTGATTACCGTGAATGGTTAAATCGGTTTCAAATTAATCACAATGGTCTATACTGATATCCAGTCCTCATTGTCCATTTAGTAGTGTTTTGGCTGTTCCACCATCCACAAACCTGTTACAGAGACTGTCCTCTGTCACCGTCATCCTCTGTTCCCGCCAGTCACACAACTCGACGCAAGCTTAAAAAGGACACATCTCCTCTGCAGAAACTAGGCCTAAAGCTACCAGTTCAAAACATTATGTCTTAATGCTGAATCATTCACAAACAAAAAACATGGAGTCACCACTAAAATCTAAATAACTAATTTCTTGAAGCCACATTCCTATGACATTCTAAATTTTCTTCTTTTTTTTTTTTCAACACAACTTATTGACTACGCTCCACAATAATGTTGAGCTTCGTAAGCCGATATCATGGCTACACAGAAACGTATCCTGTCGACGACGCCAATCTGTAGCGTTGTGTGTTTGTTGCAGACGATCTTCACACAAACAGACCAAGCGCAGTTTCGATCCTTTTCTTGGCTTTATTCGGCTGACTTCCTTTCTCGTTGGAAGCTGGGGAATAACTCCCTATTCTAGCACATACATCTCCCAACAACACCTTCGTTTGCTCACCATTCACACAGTTCGCACGCATCACGTCAATCCTGCATTCCCCACGTGCACTTTCTGCTGATCATGCAACCCATTCTCATTCGCCCTCACACACACACACACACACACACACACACACACATATATATATATATATATATATATATATATATATATATATATATGCCACATGTTTTAACAGTATAACTTTATGCCAATATGTGGTGACGTCTATCAAAATAATGAATTAGTATTCTATTGTAATAGTTTAGCCTTTTGTCACAGCTTGGTGAACTCTGTTAAGATAAACACTCTATTTTGACAATAGAAGTTTTTTGCCAGTATTCTATACTACCTGTTAAAATGATTACTGAACACTGCACTCTGACAGGATAACTTCATGCATGCCTGTACTGAGTGAAAGCTGTTAAGGTGATCTATGAATACTGTCAGTAGGCTTAATGCTTTGTTGTAGGTGACTCTAATCAACATTGTGTATTTGGTTTAAGTGTATTCCAGTACCTAGTTACTAACTAAAACTAACTTTGTAACTAAAATTGAAGAGTTGTTTGCCTTCAGTTGTTTAGTATTTTTCTTACTGTCTCCAACCACTTGTTAAAATCCACTCAAAATCTTAGTGAAAAATTGAAGTGGACACTAAAAGTTATGGCAGATATATTTATGCTAGTCTAATCCTTTGTCGGCTGAGTTGTCACACATTAATTTTACTGAGAGGGCAAGTGGGAGGACTCATCAAGCCAGACTCACAGCCACTGAACTACACACTAGGTTCTGTCTTGTAATCAGATCCTGGGTCTCTAGTCTTCTTGTTACTGGTCCAGCACAGGACCAAGATTCCATGCCACTATGTGGCCATGCAGTCCAAATAGATCAACCTGCCTAAAGTGAAGGTGGACCAGTCACCAGCTACCAGAGACAGATCTCTTCAGCTTACCAGCTAAGTAACCAATGTGGACTCGAACTCAACTCGTCAAGAGCATCCCCTCTCTTTACGATGAGATAACGTGGGAAAAGCTCAGCCCAAACAAAGACTGTTTTGACTGAAGTTGTATTGATTCATATATTTTACTCTTGTATGCACAAGTAAAGTTGTTGTGTGAAAGTACACTTAACTGGTGTCAGTTCTTTATTGTTCATACACTATTTCATGTTTGAACTCGTCTCTAATTCTGCGTCTCAGAGCAACAAGCACTTTTAAGTGCACAAGCCCTAAGGAGAATCTTGAGTATTTTTAACAGTCTCCAGTAAAATTTTTTTTTCTATGACTAGTGCCAGAAAGCTGCTCCTTCCATCACTAGTAAGAGAGAGGGTGGAGTAGCATTTTAATACACCACTACTCTACTCTTATAGATAAACGGTCCTTCCCCTCGAGAGCCCATTCATGCCTCCCGAAAAGCTCGTTACAGGACCTCTTTTTTTGAATTTGAATTAGTGCATTTTGAAAAATATGCTGCCTGATGGTAGTCTTTAGCTTTGTGTGTGTGTGTGTGTGTGTGTGTGTGTGTGTGTGTGTGTGTGTGTGTGTGTGTGTGTGCACGCACCCGTGGGTTAATGTGCATACAAGCATGCGTGCATTTGTGTGTATGTGTGTGTTGAGTTGTAAGAGTGTGGATGGAACTGAGATAGGAATACATAGTAGGTGTTGGTACTAGAGGGATGGGATGGTGTGTGCAAAGCTGTAATGGCAACTATGAAAAATGGCATGTTGAATACTTGACCCAATGTAAAACCACATAATTACTCTCTCTCTCTCTCTCTCTCTCTCTCTCTCTCTCTCTCTCTCTCTCTCTCTCTCTCTCTCTCTCTCTCTCAATAAAAAACATATCTAAAAATGCATGCCTTCCTAAGTAAAGAATTGAAAAGAGAGGAACAGGCAGAGAAAGGTATAGGAAAGAAAGTGGAGAGTAGGTATAAGGGATGAAAAAAGCCAATTTGATGAATATTTCTTGAGGCTGCACCTTTTTCCTAATGATAGTACTTTTTCGCAACGGCTTGAAATAAACGGAAGTCTCCACAGTTCAGTTTGCTGGAATTCAGTGTTGACTGTAGCGATGTTTATAGCCTGTTGATTTCACGGTTAAACAATAAATAACTTGCGGTTCCTCAGGCTGCCTGTTGGCGGTTGAGGACAGAACTTCTGTGGGTCCTACCCACACCTTCGGGTGTATCTTGTCTGCCTTTCGGCCGACTCTACGGAAAGGCTCAGTGACAGAGAGAAAAGACCCAATGACCGCAGGGAAAGTCCTGTTGAGAGCGGGAGACACTGTTACCTGGGATTCTCTTCAGAGATCACGTTAGACCATACGGCGAAAGCTTGGCCGTGTCAGGAGTTGTACTGTCATCACCTGTCAGCCTAACAGCAACGAGTGAGGCTACTGGATGCACATGACAGTTACTTGACGGTGGCTTTTTTTGCCGGTGGGCTCTACAGCTATAAAATATGGCCTGGTACACCCATGGAACGCTCCCTTGCAGGGTCTGTGTTAATGGAATGCCCTGTGCATGCCTGCACCCTACGTGAACACAGTGCAGGCTTCCAAGGGTGGGGCAGGATTGCTCCCAGAGCAAGAGCAGAGAGAGAGAGAGAGTTTGTTTGGCAGTTGAAGACAGGGCTACTCTGGATCCTACCCGTACCTTTGGGTGTATCTTCTTGCACTGGTATAGAGTTATTACAGTTAGGGCAGCTCTCTCTCTCTCTCTCTCTCTCTCTCTCTCTCTCTCTCTCTCTCTCTCTCTCTCTCTCATGGTGTTCTCTTCTCGTTCAGTCTATACAGGGATTCAAACAAAGAATATCCCTTGAGCCATGCCTTTGTCCATGTTGTTTCTCTACTACATTGTTTACATACACAAGGAATTTCTCCTCTAGCTACATTCTTTCACACATCAGCATTTACACACATAGCTGCGTAATAGCTTAGCAAACAACTACAATCGAAGCCGCTTATAATGAATCGCCAGGGACACATTCAAAATTTCTTCGTTATATCTGGCTTTCATTACAACTGACTGACGCGCCGGTTATAACGAATTTCGATCTGGTTGCTTTGTTATATCCGGCGTGACGTCTCTCTCTCTCTCTCTCTCTCTCTCTCTCTCTCTCTCTCTCTCTCTCTCTCTCTCTCTCTCTCTCTCCTCTCCTCTCACGTATACACTCAAGATGTTGCTGTCTGTTATCCTCAGATGACGAACTGTTGTTATAAATCAGTTGTGAAGTTCAAAGGGTAGTCAAAATTAGGATAATGCATTATAAGAGATATATGAATGAATAATACATTTCATTGCATGTAGTAGAGATCATCATTTGATTGAGTGGACGGTTGAGTCAGTCTTATAATTTTTTTTTCTTCTTCTTTCTAACGCGCTACTGTATTACTCCTGTGAGTGAGGACATCCAGAGATGTTTTGATTTTATGTGCTTTGGGTAACCTTTGACTTGATACACACACTAGGGATAAGTGGGCACTATTGTGTTGCAATGAAAGGAAGAGGTAAATGTTCTTGTCCTGTTACCGCCTCCCCCCTTGTCAAAAGACCTCTTTGGTAATGACAATCAGATATGTTGGTAATGACAATCAAGTATACTTGTCAAAGTGTGTGTGTGTGTGTGTGTGTGTGTGTGTGTGTGTGTCTCTCTCTCTCTCTCTCTCTCTCTCTCTCTCTCTCACACTCACACACACACACACACACACACACACACACACACACACACACACACACACACACGTGTGTGTGTGTGTGTGTGTGTGTGTGTGTGTGTGTGTGTGTGTTCGTACATGTGTCTGTGCATTCGTACTTTGTCTGTATATCTGTCTGAGCAAGAACTATAAAATGGTTTGGGGAGGAAAATGGGTAGGGGGATTATTAAGGATAATCATTTTCAGCCAACAATGACTTTATGAGAAGAAGACTCAAAACAGTGGCACAAACCCACTGTGATTAATTGTCAACCACACCATCTACTCCTTCACACACCCTCCTGTACAAATTGTACAAACATGCGCACATAGCCTGGTGTAATCCTCCTTTCTTCCCCCCTCTTACTTTCTCTCTCCTTATCTCACAAGCGGCAATAACGTTTACACTGCCATAACCACAACCACCAACACCCTTTTCCATCCCAATTCAAACCCCTCACTCTTACCGCAGTGGGTTGGAAGTTGCAGGCAGCCCAGCTGTGGAAACTGTCGGGGTGGGGGGGGGGGGGGGGGGGGGGTTACATCACTTGCAAAGTTGCAAAGTACGTAGCTCACTTCACTCCCTCTCCTCTCCCTTCCGTTTGCTGATCGTGTGTTCTGTCTCTCTCTCCTAGATGTGAGAGAAGCTGACACCTCCTTCCCGTCCCCATCCCAGCTGACGGTCGTGCATACAGCTCGTGAATGATGTTAAACAGTCCTTTGTCAATTGACATGGGCTTATATAGGCGCCTTGAATTCAAACCCGGATGACCCAGCAAGCGCATTTTCGAATGTTTTATACTGTACTCCTCACTGAAAGTGGTGGGGAATGACCAACCCCTCCCCCTCCCCTTTTCTTTGTCTTTAGTGACACAAAGCCAACTGGAACAGGAAACAGAATAAGTCGTTTGGCTTATGAAAAGGGGAAACTCATGGTGAACAAATCACTGCCTCCACAGACAGTGTAGCCACAAAGACAACATAAGTACACCTGAGAGAGTGAAAGTTTATCTCACCTACTCTGATCCAGCTACGATTCACTGATCTCCCAGAACTGTAAGTTGAAACAATGTTTTCTAAATTTTGAGACAATGCATTGATTGTATGTATGCCAGTTGGTTTAAGACCATAATAACAGTATAACTTTATGCCAATACTTGGTGACATCTATCAAGATGATGAATGACTATTCCGTTGTAATAGTTTGCCACAACTTGGTAAAAGCTATTACCATGCTTGGTTAAGATTCTTTGTTCACAATCTGACCACCAGTCCTTGTGTACAATTTGACTTTTGTCAGTATGTATACTCTATCAGTTAAGATGATCACTGAATGATAAATTCGGATCAGGAAAACAGTGTGCCTGTATTGCGTGAAAACTGTTGGTTTATGAATACTGTTGATTGTCAGAATACTTTGACTGTAATGCTACACCACATGTGTACTTAGGCTCAGTGTATTCCAAGTTACTGCAATTTAATTCATAAGAAAAAACTGAAGAGTCATTTGACTAAAACCATTTGCATTGTTGTATTACAGTCTTCTGCCCTTTGTTAAACTCCACTCAAAATCTGAACAAAATTGGACATAGATAATCATGGCAGATCTATTTATGCTAGTCTAATCCTTTGTTGGCTGATCTCTCACACATTTACTGAAAGCCAGAGGGCAAAGTGTGAGAACTTGACAAGCCAAACTCTCAAGTACCTAGCTACAGATCAGGTTCTGTTTGTTCTAGACTGGGCATGCCTGGTAGTGAACACACATCACAGCTCAGCACTTGATCATCAGGTCTACCAAGAAGTGGATCAGTCACCAGTAACCAGACAGAGATCAACTATTCTCTCCAACATCAGATAAGTTCTGATAATCCAAATGGACTCCAACTCAACCAGAACTTTCCCTCACTTAGTGATGAAACACTGGGAACCAGAAGTTGGCCTGAACTGGCTTTGGGAAATTGATTTGAATATTTTTACGCTTTTATAAACAAGTAAAGTTCTAGTGTGAAAGTGCACTTAATTTGTGTCAGTACTTTGTAGTTCATTCAGCGGTGAATGTTTGACCTTATCTATAATTCTATCTTTTGGAGCTACAAGCACTTTTAAGTGTACAAGCCTGAGGAAAATTATTCCTTAGCCCACTCTTGAGAAGTTTTAGAAGTCATGAGAACAACAACAAAAATTCTTCCGATGACTAGTACTGGAAATTGCTCTTTCCATAACTAGTAAGACAGAGGGTGGAGGTGAAATTCAACTTTACTCTATGAGATAAAATATTTCAAATCCTTCACCAACAGGACAACACCGAACCACTTCTAACTCTCGTCAAATCGAAGTGGGGGCTCGTCTGGGATTGTTAAAATAAAATTTACTCAACATTTTATTTCCCATTGGCTAGTCCAAAAATCTGGACAAAGAACAGATTTTGAAAAAATAGGCTGATTGAGTTGAAGTCCCAGAAGGAAAACTTTGTGTTTTGTTGTGTACATGCTTATCATATGACATTGTGTGTGACTGATACTATGGTCAGTCTATGATTGTGTTTCATTGACACTCTCAAGTTAATTCATCGTGGTGTTACATTGTGAGATTATTTGCCTTTGTTGTGTACTTAGTATATATTTGATTATTTAGATTTGTATTACTGTCCTTTATCATGGCTGAATTAGTGAAACTGAGACAGGAAATCAAGGAGTGGGGAGAATCTTTCATCCTCTCTGGTCAAGATTTAGTCACATTTGTGATTACACAATTTGTAAACGAAAAAGCTGCAGAAGATGCTTGTAATCAAAGACAGCTGGAATAGAAGCAGATGAGCGTGAAAAGTTAGACAGCAAGAACAGGGAGAGAGCATGAGAAAAAAAAAAAGCTAGAACAGGCAGAGCAAGAACAAATCTGAGAAGCTGAAGAGTGACAAACGCATGAGAAGCTGAAGAGTGAGACAAACTCTGAGAAGCTGAAGAGCGAGATAAAGCCAGGAAACATGAACTTGCTCTCAAAATAAAACAAATGAAAAATCAGCCAAGGCTGATAGCTCTGAAGACACAGTCGGCCAAAATTCACAGCCTCCCATCCAATTTCCAGCCTTGTCATTTTCTTTGGGATCTATTCAATGAGAACATGGAAAAGTTTTGAAGCATGCATAGCGCATGGACCAGATTAAAAAGATTAGCAAATGAATTTGGCCTTGACCTAGAAAAGCGTAAAACATCAAACTTGCCCAAAGTCTCAGAGGTGCTTATGATGTTTATACAAAGTTATTACTGAAAAAAGTAACTGATTATGATGCTCTCAAACTAGCCCTACTCACTGGTTATGAACTGACAGCTGAAGCATATTGAAAGAAATTTCCAAGCGTGCGATGTAGCAGGGGAGAAACATACAGCCAGTTCGCAGATAGGTTAGTCACTTACCTTCAAAAATGGTTAAACTTATTGAAGCAAGAACAGAGACTTATGAAGGACTGACAGAGCTCATCCTCTGTGAGCTGCTGCATGACACAATGTCGACTGAACTATAGACATTCACGACGGAACAAGATGCTTCCACGCTAGCTGACCTGATCAAGCTATCAGATAGGTACACTACCACCCTTGATGAGGCAAACTCACACAAAAGAATGCATGACAGATCAATAGGGATTTGAACCCCTCACAGCTTCAGCAATCTTAAAACCAAAACCCCACACCAAGTAGGAAAGCACCGCCAAGTGATAAAACCCAAAGTGGGAAACCACAAGGTGGTAACTCAGCCCCTGGAGGCCAAAACAGTGCACCAAAGCGTTGCTGCTCACTCTAAAATGACTTCCCACAACACAGCAGACTGCAGAAAGTTCTTTGGACCAAGACTCCAAAGAATTGCCACATACCCGGTAGTGTCTACCCCTAAAGGTGGTGGTACACCAGCTAAGGTACCCAGCATCACTATGCCACCCATCAGTGAGCAGTTGTTAGTCAATAACACCTGAGCCACGTGTCTGTATGACACTGGATTGTCATACGACACTGCAGTGACAGCATCACTTGTGGAACCCATTGCTCTCACAGAGGAGACTGTGCCTTTGCAAGGGGCTGACCTGACCCTGCCCTCCACTAATTTATCTGTAGCAACAATTGGGGTTAACAGTAAGTATGTAAAGGACAGATACAAGGCTGCAGTCATGGACCATTGAACAGTCTTTTACACCACAGGATTGATTAATACATTCCAGACAGGCGCAGCAGAGCAACGTCGCTTCCCTTCATGCGTGTGCACCGGACGTGCTTACAACTGTAGCATACGCGCGATTTTCGCACTTTTTAATTTTTTTTTTTTAACGTCTCCTAATATAAACCTAACAAGCAATGTTATATATCAACGGAAGGGGTAAAGCACGAACTTTGTAATGAGCATAGAATTAAATACATTTTGACTAAAAAAAAAAAAAAAAAAAAAAAAAAAAAAAAACGCTAACAGAAACAAGATAAGTAAAACGTAGGAGAACACAATCTTGTTTCCGTTTCTTTGGTTAGTATGACAACTGCAAACGAGGGAGAAAAAGGACATAGCCTAAAACTTTGCTCTTACTTTTAACAGTTGCAAAGAGAGCCTGTGGTATTCAATATGTGTGTAATCCGAGTGAATTCTTTTAATTTCTTTAAGGAAATTAATCATTGCACACAGTACACGCTTTTCACTGCTTTGACTTAAGATGATAAGACGTATAAAACTATTAAATACACAGAGCAAGTGAATCAAGCTCAGATTCTTTATGATAATCTTGTACACCTTTACCCCCACATTTTCTTAACTACCCGAACCAGTTCTAAAACCACATGCCATTCTCTTTCTGCCCGTTATATTGAAGCTGGAAATTCCACACGTGCCTTCCCAGTGCCAGACGGGTCTCTTTGTGCGGACTACCCTGGGGTCACAAAGACCATCGCTAGTGCATGTAAACTTACCCTTCCAGTGGCTAAATGTTTATGGCAGCTGCATCCCCTAGACGGTAGACGAGAGAGCATGGGAATTTTGTTTTTATAGTTGTGCTGTCACGGAGGCACGGCACGTCCGGGCAGTGCAGCAGTGCTGCCGTCACCAGGAGACGGCACGTCATGAATGGGTCGACTGAGTTGCCGTCACTATCGCACGGCCCATCGCGAAAAGGTTAAGCCCACTCTCAACGTGTGGTCCTGGCTCTACACTGGACCGGAACATGGAAGAGGGACATACACTCCACTCCAAAGGTCATATAGGGATAGGGCCTACCACGCAATGGGTGACAATTCAGTACTACTGGCCAGGGATAGCAAAGGACATCGAGCAATATGTCAATTCCTGCCCTCTGTGCTAAAACCGTTCACTCAGTCAGTGGGCTGACTCCTCCCCAGCCCCCACCTGATAAACTAGCCACAGGTCATAGAAGGCAAACACTACTTTCCGAGGCTCCATTGGTGTCTTGGTGAACCCACAGCTAGTACCAGATGTATAAGGTCCCGTTGCCTAACCTACACAGTACCAGAGAGACTCGGGACATAACACTGAAATTTCTCCATTATCAAGCTATATCCTACGGACATTTGATATTAGACATCACTGACTATAAATATTTCTTTTGCAGTCATACACATACACAATCATGGCCGCTGCACGCATACCTGAAATGAATTGGGCTACTGACAATCACGAGGAAGCTCTACAATTGTTCAAAAGCAATATCTGCGTGTACTGTGAAGATGAAGAGATCACGGATAATAGAAAAAAAGCGCTCAAGATCATGCGTGGCATAGGTGACGAGGGCACCAGACGACTACAAGTGTCTGGCCTATCAGAGGAGGACAAACGCGAACCACACAAGCTCTGGGAATTCTTCAAATCCCAACTCCAGCCCAAGATCAACTTCAGAGTCCACCACTTGCATCTATGGAGTGTCAGCAACGTGAGGATTTCATCTTGTGGGTGCGCACTCTAGCGACGACGAAGTGCGAGTTTGACCAAACAGAGATGGAAGAGAGGTTGATACAACTGATCATAGCATCCACTCTGCTTGAGGACTTCCAGCTCGACCTGCTGGGAAAGGCAAAAGGATACAAGCTGGTGGATGCTCTGGCTGAAGGCAGATGATACCAAGCCATAATGGCCAGTCACAGCAAGCTTCAGCAGCTCAACCCTAGCACAGGGGAACACAAGCTCGGCCTGCTTAGTGACAAACAGGCTCGGAAAGCCAGGTCATGTGGGAATTGCAATGCTTCCCATGAGCCATGTAAATGCCCAGCATTTGACAGCACCTGTCACCATTGTGGAAAGAAAGGACATTGGCGAAGGGCATGCAGAGAAAGAGAGAAGACCCTGGCTCGTACACCAAGCAGTGGTAGCAAAAGGAAATTCACGACATGGCGTCGGAGAATGAGAACACGAGTGACGACGACGACGACGACGACGACGACGACGACGACATCAAGCACGAAAAAATCAATATTTCCAGCGTCCGCAGCGATGGATGTTGTGGCCCTGGGAAACACAGGCAAGACACTGCTTAAGCTGAAAATTGACCCGGGGCATCACAGGCTATCAGATAGGTACACTACCACCCTTATGAGCTGAAAAAAGACGCCGGACAGCATCTGGCAAACCCTCACCCAGCACTCTACCAGAATGCATGACAGATCAAATAGACATACAGGAATCTATACCGAAAGCGAGATCCATCCAAAGTTATCACACCTGTCAAGAACACAAAGCTGACGGCATACAATGGGCAGAAGATTTCCTGCCACGGTAGCCTCGAGCTTGAGCTCAGTCACAAGGGCAAGCTCACCAAGGCCAAGTTCTGTGTGTTTGACGTAGAAGGCCCATGCATCATTGGTCTGCCCACCTGTGAGAAGTTGAAGGTGGTGACTATCAACTGCAGCGAAATGAGCACAACGGACGTTTCATCAGTTGAAAGCCTAAAGCAGGCTTACCCAGGCCAATTTGCACCCTTGGTGACTTCCAGAATTCAGCCCAGCTTTACACCAAACCGGGAGCAGAACCCTCCATCGACCCTCAAAAAATGCTCTGTGCACCTTGAAGAACAGCTAAAAGCAGAGCTGGAGAAAATGGTTTTGCAGGGAGTCATCCATAAGGTCAAAGGTGCTCTTTGCCTACTCAGTGAAACAAGGTAACTCTCTCCGCTTCTGCATTGATCCCCAGAAGAAGTTCAACGAAGCCTGAAGCGATGTCCCCACAAAAATCCTACACTGGAGGAGGTCAACCCCAAGTTTCCTGGATCGTCAGTATTCAGCAAGATGAACGCCAAGGCACGATATTGGTCAGTCCACCTCGACAAGCACAGCCAACTGCTGACCACATTCCGAACGCCCTTCGGTCGTTAATGTTGGAAACGACTCCCCTTGGGACTGCACACATGACAAGACATCTTCCAGGCAAGAATGGATGAGATACTGGAAGACCTTCCAGGCGTGACTGGCATCACAGATGATGTATGCGTGCATGGCGAGGATGTGCAGGAGCTGGCAACAACTTCAGTCGCCTGATGGAAAAAGCCAAGCAGTGTGGGCTCGACTTCAATTCAGAAAAGTGCAATATACGCAAAGATGAGATCTCCTTCTCTGGGAATATATACTCCAAGGACAGGATTTGCCCAGATCCAGCCAAAATTGAAGGCATCCACAGCATGCCAATACCTGAGAGCAAAGAAGACCTACAGAGATTCCTTGGCATGATGACATATCGGTCAACGTTCATCCCAACTTCAGCAAGGAGTCGCAACTGCTGAGGGAGCTGTTGAAAAAGACATCCCATTCATCATGTCAGAAGACCTCATCCGCTGCTTCAACTCAAGAAGCTGGTGTCATCAATCACATTCCTCAAGTTCTTTGACCCAAAGACACCGACAGTGCTGGAGGTCGACAGTTCCATGAAGGGACTGGGCACAGCCATCATTCAGGACGGATACCCGATTGCCTTCGCATCCAAGTCACTTGACTCCACACAGAGCAACTACCCAAACATCAACCATGAGATGCTGGCGGTGGTCTTTGGAATTACACGGTAGGCCATTCAAGGTGATCACGGATCACAAACCACTTAAGATGATTGTGCAGAAACCTCTTCGCAAAGCCCCACCACGTCTCCAGCGCATGCTACAAAAGATCCAGGGTTACGACTACAGCGGGAAATCCATGACTCTGTCGTCCAGACTTCCGTCCCAGGCGGACAAGACATCCATTGACCTTGACCTCCGTGTTGATGGCCCTAGACCTCTCTGACGACGAGATTGGCTTCTGTCAGTAGACTTCCTCAGCTTCACACCCAAGAAGCAGCAGTACCAGCTGCGCACAGCCACCAAGACCGACCCCGTGCTGAACAGCCAGATGGAGACCATAGTTCATGGGTGGCTGGACAACATCAAAGCACTTCCGACAGACGTCAGACCATACTGGTCACTCAGAGACGAGCTCGCAATCGGGGATGGAATCGTCTTCAAAGGACAGAAAATCATCAAACCGGGAGGCTCTCTGGCAGGACGTGCTGAGGCAGCTCCATTAATCTCACCAAGGCCTCGAGAAGATGGCTCTCCTGGCCAAAGAATGCGCATCACTGGCCAAACATCTCCATAGGCATTGACAAGCAGTCAGGTCATGCGCAATCAATCTCCTTCTTTCAGCAGAGGATCCAATTTTGATAACATTGAAATGATCAAACTCAAAATTAAATCACTTTGTTCTTGAACACGAAAATTGTTACTGAACTAGCTCATAACCTGTGCATGTAAGCAATAAAGAAAACGAAAGCAAAACTGTTTCCTTGTTTCGGTACTGCGGTGTGTGTGTGTGTGTGTGTGTGTGTGTGTGTGTGTGTGTGTGTGTGTGTGTGTGTGTGGTGTTTGAACAGTCTGTGTCACTCTTCCCTATATCTCAGGGACTTCCTCACTTCCCTGCCAGATCGCGTGGTGCTGCATGAGGAAGGGCTCTGTGCCACGAGTATCTGATTGTCCGGGGGCACTTGGAGAACGGAGAGCTCTGGCTGCCTGCCGACTTCAATTTGTCTGGAACCGGTAGCTCCTTTGGTCCAAAGGCTTGCTGCTGTGTCGGTGCGTCTCGTGCCTCGGACTGACTTACCTCTCCCCTGACGCGCTCGCGTAGGTCGATCCTGTTCCGGCGGAGCGTGCTGCCCGTGTACGTTCTGACGTTGTACGACCTGGGAGTGGAGGCCTTGTTCACCACCTGCCTGGCTCCCATCTCTTGGTCTCCTTGTTCAAGATGCGAATGTCCTGTCCTGAGTAGAGTGGGGGCAGGTCACTGGAGGCAGATTTGTCATAATTGATTTTCATAGTCTTGTCACCTCTCGTACAGCTGTAGCTTGTACTGTTGATGCTTCGCGCGCGGCGCTACCCGCGAGGCCAGGAGGATGGCTATGGGGCGGCCAAAAAGCATTTCGGCGAGGGATGGGAGCTTGGAGTCCACAGGGGTGGCTCGGAGGTTGAGCATGGCAAGATGGAAACTTTTCCTTCCCTGTCGCATTTCTTGATGGTCTTCTTGACCGTTTACACCTGGCTTTCAATGAAGCCGTTTGATTGGGGATATTTGGGGGGGGGACTTGCTCGATGCCGTATTTGTCCATGAGCGCCTTGAAAGGCTGTCCTTCTTATAGTGAGATACAGGGAAGAGTGACACAGACTGTTCAAACGGACACACACACACGCACACACACACACACACACACACACACACACACACACACACACACACACACACACACACACACACTGTAATCTCCCCATTGTTATTCAACGTAATGCTATATGACTTATATACATGTTTTTCATCATATACCAAGGTAGTTCAATATGCTGATGACATTGCAATATGGATTAATGTATGTTTAAAGAAAAGAACAAATTTACGTCACATAAATTATATTCAGAAGCTCTTTCAGAACGAGCTGGATAAATTAAATAGTTATACGTATTTGAACGGGTTTCAATTCTCTGTTGAAAAGACACATTTGGTTCTCTTTAACAATAGATATAACCCAAGTAACTTGCCTACATTTTTTCTGGGAGGACGGGAAATTTTTTATAAACTTGAAGTAAAATTTTTAGGTGTCCTACTTATATCAAAACTAAACTGGAAAAAAAAATATTGACTCGATTGTTACTAAAGCGGTTAAAAGTTTCAGTTTTCTGAAAAAAAATTGTCAGTCACTCTCCATGGGGACAGGATCCCAAAGTTTTGTTGCATTTAGCAACCAGTGTTGTACGATCAAGATTAACTTACGGACAGGAAGTATTATTTTCTGCTCTCGCGCGATCGCTTTTAAGGAAACTTCAAAGAATTGACAGTAAAGCTGTAAAATTGGCCCTGGGTGTACCTGTGCACACTAAGTCCTCTGAAGCTTATAAGATAGCAGGCCTTTTGCCACTTGATGAAAAAAGGAAAATAAGTTCTGTAAAACAATTTTTAAAAAAAATTATGTAAAAAAAAAAAATACGCAGTGAGACGGATTGCTGTGGACGACCTTGAAGAGTTAAATACACGATCCGACATTGATTTTTCGAAAAATGCACAGAAAAATTCAAATTTTGAGACGCCTCGTTCATATGTTTCAGACGTTTTTAATTCATCAAAGATTAACCCACACGAGGTAGCGCCTCGCGTACTGGTTCCGCCGGTACCCCCTTGGGAACTAACGGAAGTAAAAGTTAACATTTTTTTCTTCTGATCTAAATAAAGCGATGTCGCCGCATGTGTAAGCAGCATCTGTCAAAATTGACATGGAAGAAAAGTTTACCAACTATTTGAAAGTATACACTGTCGGCTCAGTTCTTGATGATGGTAGTGCGGGATCTGGCTTTGTAATTCCAAATTTCAAAGCTGAAAAATCATATTATTTAGGTAAAGGTCATTCCATATTTACAGCTGAACTTGTTGCTGTCCTGATGGCATTACATTATTTAATTTCCTTGCCAGTCTCAATGTTTAATATCCTGTTTTGTGTTGATTCACAGTCAATATTAAAAAGTTTGCATTGTTATGAAAATACACAGAGAGAGGAATTATTATTGAGATTATACATGTTGCACTGTCTTTACATGAAAGGTACTAATGCTGTATTTTCTTGGGTTCCATCGCACACCTCCTTCGTTTTTAACCATCAAGCAGATAGAGCAGCAAAAAGGGAGAGCAAAGAATATATTGGGTAGTATTAAGGTTGGTTGTTCTTTGTCACACATGGAAATTAGTCATATAATCGAGAGGGATTTCTTGAGTCAATACAGTTCCTCATCAAAACTCGTCAGCAAACTCTGTCAAACTTTGTGTCGATTAGCCGACCGGTTTCAAGCCTGACTTTTAGACTTTCATGTAATTCCCTACGAACCAAGTATTGCCAGACTGTTAAGTGTGTATGTCGTGGGGATCTTTCAGTTCAACATGTGATTTTTGATTGTGAACTAACGAAACCCTTTTTGAATGGTGTTATACCAAGTGCTAACACTGGGCATGTTAATGTGTTTTTTTTTTTAGATTCGTTGCCAGTTGTTTCTCTTGTTAAATTAACGAGAAACCTTTTGGAAAGTCCATTAAGGAACATTTTATAATCATAATCGTAAGTCCATTAAGGAACATTTTATAATCATAATCGTAAGTCCATTAAGGAACATTTTATAATCATAATCGAAAGTTAGATTACTTTAGTTATTTTTGTCTAAAAATTTCATAGGACTACTGTCATATAATTCATCTATCCTTTATTTTTGTTCTATGTAACCATATCGTCCTGTTCTTTTCTTTTATGATAATTGTCTAAAATTGTAAACACTATGTTATTTAGACGTCTGCAATCACCTATATGTGACGAGACGTAAAACAGAATTCCTTCCTACACACACACACACACACACACACACACACACACACACACACACACACACACCGCAATACCGAAACGAGGAAACTGTTTTGCTTTCGTTTTCTTTATTTCTTACAGGCACAGGTTATGTACTAGTTCAGTAACAATTTTCGTGTTCAAGAACAAAGTATTTGATTTTGAGTTTGATCATTTCAATGTTATTAAAATGGATCCTCTGCTGAAAAGAAGAGGGATGTTATACATGGTACAAAACTGTGTTATACGAAACTGTGTTCCCACAATAATACGACAGCTTCGCTTGGAGGACTAGAGAATAAACCAGCTACATCTACACGATCTGAGTTGTGTCCATTCATCATGAATACTGTACCTTATCCTCTTTTCATCTCCCACCGCCCCCCCCCCCTCTCTCTCTCTCTCTCTCTCTCTCTCTCTCTCTCTCTCTATCGCATACACACACACACATAATATGCAACCACGCACACATGCATGCACACACACACGTGCACGTGCACTCGCCTCTCTCACTATCCGAACACATAATACATTAAGATCTGTCAACATACTCAAAATATTTATTTTGTGCAATTAACACAAACAGCCCATTCATAAAACATTACGAGAATAATGAGATAAAATATCATCCTCGTTTATCATCAGAACATAAATTTTAAAAAGTTACCGGCCGCCGTGGCGAAGTGGTTAGCGTCGCGGACTCCCGGCTGGGAGGTCGTGGGTTCGAATCCCATCGAGAGTCATGTGGGTTTTTCTGCCCCCCGACCGAGGGCTCCTACCCAGAGTTGAGTTTGCTACGGGCTCAGTTGGGAAGACTGGGACCACACAGTCCAGTTTCATCCACTTAATGGATGCGTTTCTGAGAGTGTTGCTCTCAAAATTTCCTGACCAACACTGCAGGTGCCTGTATCTCTCGGGCCTGGTTGACGCCGGGATATATTATGAAAGGAAGCGTAGAGTACAGCCCTGTCATGTAGTCTCAGACCGAAATGGAAATCCGTAGCATCATCTTAATCATCCTCATTCTTATCGATCAGCATTAAAAAAAAAAAAAAAAGTCTCAAGTTCTTTGGCCCTTCATGCCCTGCTCTCATGTGACCTCAGTTTCGATGTCCTCTCCGCGTCTGTGGCCTTGGTTTGGTTCCGTCGGGGTCACCGGTATCGGCGGGTCCATGGGGGCTGTCGTTGGACAGACGTGGTGGTGCCCTCCGGGGAGAGAGCTCACTCACGCCGGCTCCGCGACTAAGCAATTATTGTCGTCAGTAGGGGGCTTAGTAGGTGGTGTCCTGCGTATGTTAGATCAGAACAGGCGCCACTGAACACCACCGAAGTGACTCGGCAGCAGTACAGTGTCTCCTCCGGTGGGTTGCCTCTTGACGACTTGACATTAACTGCTCCCTGTGGATTGCCGGTGCCGGGGCTGCGGCGGGGCCGACCGGGCTGTAGCTGTGGACAGGGTGTCGGAATGAGCGGCGTGGGTGCACTGCCTCTGAGGTGGTGCAGAGGTTGGGACAGCAAAAAAAAAAAAAAAAAAAAAAAAAAAAAAAAAAAATTAAAAGTTGTCTCATTTTCCATCTGCATCTCATCTTGTTAAGAGATTTCTTGTCTGTGTCTTCTGCTGGAAGTCTGACCGTGGTTGTCAACACAGAATCGAAGTATTCGCTGGCTACAACACTGTTTTCTCTAGCATATTCTTTTTCCGTGTTGAAAGTCTTGGCGGTTTCTCTGTCGAAGAACAGACAAGGGCTGAAATTTTTTTTTTATCTATCTCATGTTCATGCAACTTACATAGTATTACCTCCACACAGCTCCTTCCGCACACCATCACCCTTCTCTTCTCCAAAGCTACACCATTCCCCGTTGCAGTTCTATCCCTGGCAATCCACAGGGAGTAGTCGATGTCAAGTCGACACGAGCTACCTTCCAGAGGAGACTGCACCGCTTCCGAGTCGCTTGGGTGGTGTTCGGTGGTGCCTGCTCTGATCCAACATACGCAGGACACCACCAACAAAGTTTCGTACTGACGACAATATCTGCTCGGTCACTGTACCAGCTGAGGGGATCATGCCCTTCTGAAGGACACCACGTTTGTCCAACGACAGTCTCCGTGAGCTTGCCGATATTGGCGGCCTCAGCACGAATTCACCAACAGCACAGACCGAGAGAAATCAAAATTGAGATCACCATTAGAGCAGGGGCAGGGCATGAAAAAAAAAAAAAAAAAACCAGAAAAGAAAAAAGAAAAGAAAAAAAATTCCGGTCTATGAGGATCATAAGTTGACGCAATGAGTTCCATTCTTGTTGGATAAAGCTTGACAGCTTTATACTTACTCTCATGATATACGCCGGAGTCAAATAGGTTCGAGAGTTAGACACCTGCAGTATTACGTCAGAGAGTTTGCACAAAACTCTCAGAGACGCGTTCTTTGAGTATATGAAACTCGACAGCATGGTTCCAGTCTAACCGAATGACCCATTAGTAAACTCGAGTTTGGGGAAGGAGCCAGTCGGGATCGAAAAAGCCCACAAACAAATGGCTCTGATGAGAATCGAACCCACAACATGCCAGTCCAGAATCCTAAACGCTAAGCACTGCGCTATGATGGCAAAACTGGATACATTCTTCTTCTGTACCAGCTTTTCTGTCTTTCAATATGTCGACCACTTCATACAGGTGGCTTGAGATGTAGGCCCAATTCACAAAATTCTTTGTCCAAAAACTATAAAATAGCGGTGCAAGGTGAAAGTTTTTCCATCGAAAAACAAATATGCAACAAAGTTTCAGAACATGGCGAAGAAAGCACAAGTCGCCCATTTCTGTACACATTGCGAAACAAACAAAAGAGATTATCATAGTCGTTGCTTCACAGATGTGTATGTGTGTGCGCGCCGAAAAAGAGAGACGTAAGATGTGTGTGAGTGTGTGTGAGTGTGTGTGTGTGTGTGTGTGTGTGTGTGTGTGTGTGTGTGTAAGGTGAAAAAGAATCAAAGTTTGGCATTGTTTTGGCAGACATCCTACAAACATAACTGAAAATGCACAACCCATGACGCATTGCAAAAGGCGTTTGATCACTATTATCACAGTCATATAGGTTTTACGGGTATTTCATAGGATTTTGCACAAATCACATTTGAAGGGGTACTGCAGAATATCTCCCCCAAGCACAGAGCATGTCTCCGAAAATACTGTACATTGAGAAATTCTATATGCCATTTCTCTGTCTCTTTCCACCATTTTTTTTCCCCCCCCCCCCCCCCCCCCCCCCCCCCCCCCCCCCCCATCCCCTCTACATCCACCCACTCGGCTGTCTGCCCCTCCCTATCTTTCATTTCCCCGTAGCTACTAGCACTCCAGTCCATCCAGCATCCCCCTCTCCCAAACCATCGCAACCCTCTCTCCTTGCTCTGCCTTTCAAACACACACACACACACACACACACACACACACACACACACACACACACACACACACACACAGAGAGAGAGAGAGAGAGAGAGAGAGAGAGAGAGAGAGAGAGAGAGAGAGAGACAGACACACACACACACACACACACACACACACACACACCCGAGTACCTAGTACAACACGCACACACACACACATGCACGCACGCACACACATACACACACACATGTATGTGTGTATGTAACACCTAATCTAGTTTAGCGTTCACCATGCTACCTGGGTACCCCAGTACCAAACGTTTTACAGTTCTGGAACATCAGAAGTATTCAAAGGAAATTGTCGTGTCTTTCAAAAACATAATTTACTCATTGTCAGCGAATTTTGGTATCTGTGCTGTAAAGAAATGGAAAGTTGAGTCGTTTGAACTATGCACTTCTGATGAAGCCTATCTTGGTAAGGTGACTCAAGAGAAAAGTGACTGGATACCACAGCGTGTTGAATATTGGGTCTAGGTGGACGGACCCATATTTTCTGTTAAAGTATAAACTCATGAGGACTTTGCGTACGGAAACGCAACATCTGAACAGGGACAAACACAGTAGAAGCGCACAGCAAAGTCTATGTAAATATGTAGGTCCTGGAGAATGCGCAACGTCCGGACTGTGTTGTCCACAGGAACGTCTTGTGACGTTTGATTGTAACCAGAAAGTTCTTGTACATCTCACGGATGCCAACGACTACGTGATCCACTTTTATTTCTGATCAAAACACTTGATTCTGGAACACATCCTTGCTCTAACTTTAATTTGAGATAATTTTATGTCGAAGGAAATAAAGTGACCGTGTCTTCGTTTTCATTTTTGGAAACGTGACAATGGACATTGGGACTGTCTAACGTGTGGAAACGTCACGGGAAAAGTGTTTTCGGAAAGTGTGATTATGGAAACTTCATTACAGAAAATGTAATGCGCACTTTTCCATTTGTCTTTTTTCTTTCTTTCTTTTTTTTTTTCTTTTTTTTTTTTGTTGCTTTGGTGTTCGAATAGGTATTTTCCATACACATTCATTTACATTACATGTTCATTTACTGCTTATCAGAGGGAAGGATTCATTTACATTACATGTTCATTTACTGCTTATCAAAGGGAAGGCTACTTGTTAGCTTAGAGGTCAGAAGCAGTAAATCAGATCTGGCAGTTGCGTACCTCATCCCTCTTCCTCCCCTTGAGTTCTTCATTTTCCACCACGTTAATGTCTGTCGGTCACAAGTCTCCCATGAACTTGACCTTGTAGAAATGTCATTGTGTGCCACCGATGACGTCTCTCGCTGACCTTGATCTTGTACAAGCGCCAACACATGCACCCGTCACGACCTTCTCATGACCCTGGACTTGAAAGAATCAATACATGCCGCCCGGTCACGTCTCCCCATTGACTTTGACCTTATAGAAGTGCACGCGTGGTCGGTCCTCCTCATTGTTGCAGCGCACGACGGGCGTGCTACCCGGGGTGTTGCGATACTTTCGGTGCTGGAAGTCGTAGTAGACATCCTGATCCAGAGCCTTCAAGACGCGATACTTCATCTCCCGTTCCTCCTCTGCCGTCGCTGCAGCCGCCGTCTCTGATTCGGCGGCCACGCTGCCCGGGGGTAATGTAGTGAAACTGGCTGCGGACCTCGCTCTCCGGAACTCTAGAGGAGAAACCTTGGTAGCGGGGTTCTTTCTTGCTCTGGAGGACGGGATCCGTGGCTTCTGACCGCGGAGGAGGGGGGGAGGACCTGAACCGCCTCCCCCCTTCTTGTCTGAGGGAGTCCTTGTGGAGATCTCCCTAACGTTCTGGGGATAGGACCTCCCGGAGAGGCCGTTCTGAAGAACGCTGCCGTCGTAGTCGTTGGTGTCATCCTCCTCCACCAACCCGCGGTGGATGGCGTGAGTGTAAGGGGTGCGGATGGTGTCCACGTGGCTCTGTTCATCCACGTCGCTCAGTGGGGGACTCCAGCAGGGTCCTGCCGAGGGTTAGGGCCAGGCTGGACAAGGTTGGAGCTGGTTGACGCGTCACCATCCTCGACTCCGTAAGGCAAGGAGAAGGAATGGGGCTGATGGTGGGAGGGAAGGTCCGCTCGGCTCAAGGTCTGGAAAAAAAAAAATCAGGGGCTGATTTAGATCGCAGTTTGTCTAATCCCGTGTTTTAAAGTTTAGTCTAAATCTGTTTCAGGCACATTTAGCTGATCTTTGCCGCTCGTTCAAATGCATTTTAATAAGTCAGTGGTTGTCATCTAATTCAAACAGAAACAAACAAAACACACGTCCCTTGTGTGGATAACCTGTGCCAATTAAAAGATAGCTGTTAAAAATCAATAACGTAAAGATCTCATTTACAGATCCAATTTGGGATAGACTTATGCAAATCTTCTCGTTTTAAACAAATGAACTCCGCTGACTGAGAGGTATTCTGTGACAGTTAAGAAAAAAAAAATAATGGGTAATAGCATGATTTTGAAATCTAACATTTGATAATGGCCTCCAGTTATTCGTTCTTTGTCATATACAGCACCACATACAAACCTGCAAGCTGTAATTCAACAAAATCAATAACTAACGTAAGCTATGTTGAAATAAAACGGCGAGAGGACGGGATAGGTAAAGGGAGGTGGGGGGGGGGGGTGGGGGTGGGAGGTTGGTAGGGAGGGGGAAGGCAGAGTTACAAACACGCCATTCATCTTTTTCTCCCCCCCCCCCCCCCCCCCCCCCCCCTCTCTCTCTCTCTCTCTCTCTCTCTCTCTCTCTGTGCCACAAATGGGCTCATTCATACATGTAATCTGGAACAAGATAGTGCTGGAAAAGTCATTGGCGCCTGAAAGAAAATTGGTTGCTTCGAGTCATATGAATGGAGACAGACTTTATGGCGCTTTTATTTCATTTTTCCCCTCAGATAACCGGGACGGTGATGGGAGGTAGAAGGGAGAGGAGTGGAAAATTGGAGAAGTGTTACTGACTGAGTTAACGAGCGCGTGCCTGTGTGTGTGTGTGTGTGTGTGTGTGTGTGTGTGTGTGTGTGTGTGTGTGTGCGTGCGTGCGTGTGTGTGTGTGTGTGTGTGTGTGTGTGTGTGTGTGTGTGTGTGTGTGTGTGTGAGAGAGAGAGAGAGAGAGAGAGAGAGAGAGAGAGAGTCACTGAATGCAAATAATGTATTCAGAAGTAAACATGGTTTATGACAGTCAAAAGTGGCTTGTCTGCAGGTCTTTTGTGATCACATTATGCATTGCCGTGTGCTATCAGCGCAAAATTTCATGACCTTAAAGAAGAAAGACATTAAATTGTCGATTTGACGTCATTCAGACAGACTAGCAAAGACCAAGAAAAAACGCCAGAGAGTGAGAAAGAGACAAAAGGGGACAGAGCGGGGCTGGGTTGAGAGAGAGAGAGAGAGAGAGAGAGAGAGAGAGAGAGAGAGAGAGAGAGAGAGAGAGAGAGAGAGAGAGAGAGAGAGAGAATGAATGAATGAATGAATGAATGAATGAATGAATGTTCCATTTTCATCATGCAATACAAAAGACGACGATTATGGCAGGCACATCATGCAAAACTATGAAGTAGCTATTTCTCTATATATTCAAAAGCCTTATACAAAAACAACGATAAATTTCGTACAGCATCAGGTTTAGTGCATGCCATAAGTAGACTTAGTTTAAATAAACAAGGTTGTCGATAATATGTAGGCTCCAAAAACTTTTCTCTTATTTCTTTCAACCTTTGACAACAAAGAACGAAGTGTATCTCATCTTCTTTAGACATCTGGCATAATGGACACATCAGATCGCAGTCATTACAACATTTATATCTAAAACGATGCACATTCAAGTCAGATATACCTAGTCTAAACCCAGTCAGTATGTGCTTCAGTTTTCGGTCCATATTTGCTTTCAAATATTGCTTCAAGTCATGGGTTACAAAACGTTCTATACAAATGAAATCTTTCACTAATGTAAATGTGGTTATTCCAGTTTTGCCATCTACAATCAAACGCTGACGAAACATTGCTATAAAGTGATTTTCATTTCCCACACCTTGATTTAACCACCCGTCACCAAAACCATTACTATACAAACAAACACGCACATTTGAAACCCAGTTCTTCTTTCCCTTAGCATCTAGATCATACAGCATTTTATACGCTATATTAGGTAACCTATGTTCATCCATATGTAATAGCTTAAACTAATATCGAAGGCAGTTAACCGCAGCAGTAACATACGTGGGAAATCTGTTTGTTTCTCCCATATACTAAATCGTTGGGAGTACGCAGATCTACGCCTACATACTTTTTAAGAGCAATAAATGAACTGACTCACAATGAACAGCGGCTTGGTCTAACCCCCCATATTTCTGATCGGTATAGCAGTACTCGCTGGACACGCGTATCAAAAGGTTTTATAAACAGTTCAAAGGAATTGTTATTTAGAGCATATAGCTTCTGAACTATACACAACAGTGCATTTTTCGCTCGACTGGCAAGATCTTTACAAGCAGCAGTGAAACTCAGACGAGTGGATATAAATATTCCCAAATACTTGTAAACATTAACTACAGGCATTACCACGCCATCATATAGCCATCGTTCTCTTACACTTAAATAACCTCCCTTCCGAAATACAATAATGTTACTTTTATTCATGATGACTTTCATTGAAGCGAAGAAACAGCATACTGCATGTTATTTAGCTGTGCACGTGTCTGCAGTCCTATAACCGTCTCCGACAATAAAACATCATCATCTGCCAATAGAAGAATAAAACAACTCAAACGCAGTACGTGAGAGCACAGCGCCATGTTTTCCGTTATTAATCACATGCAATGCTAACTCATTAATGAATACAGGAAATAATACAGGGCTACACGAGTCTCCCTGTTTCACTCCTGCTGTACATCGAATGTAATCAGAAGATTTAGAACCACATCTTACTCTACATTTTACATTTTCATACATAACTTTGATATACTTAAATAACTTACCAGTTATGCCATTTTGTAATTAATTAGGCCATAACAGATTTCTATTAATGGAATCAAATGCTTTCTCAAAGTCTATGAACGCTACATAAAGTTTACGGCTATATGAAAACTGCTTTTGCACAAGCGCTAACAACGTAAATATCTGATCAACTGTCGAATATCCATTTTTAAAGCCTGCTTGATACTCGCCTATAATATTGTTCTCGTCTATCCATTCTTGTAATCTGTTGTTAATAATAGAACTATAAAGTTTGCTGCTTATATCAGTAATAGAAATACCTCTATAATTATTGGGATTATTATTAACATCTCCTTTTTTAAACAATGGTAAAATAATGGATTCTGTCCAATTTTCCGGAAATACCCCGTTGTCAAAAAGTGTATTGAATAATTTTGTGAGAAAATTTACGACTTGATCATTTGAATACTTCAGCAACTTGCTAACATTACCATCTGGACCTGCTGCTTTCCGAACTTTCAGTTTTCTTATGGCCACAATACTTCCTCTTTAGAAATAGGACAATTCATATAACTATCACTGTCACTATCAGCCGGATCTTCATAATTTGAAGTATTGACATCTATTTCCAATAACGACTTAAAGTGCTGGAACCACTTGTCAACTGTAATCTCGTTTCTTGGCTGTTTTCTATTAAAGGAAGCTTTATGGACAATGTCCCAGAATTCTCTCTGTTTTCTTTTTTTACTGATGTCACAAGCTTGCTCAATAATGTATTGTTAAACTCTTTACTCTTCCTTACCAGCAAATGTTTATGTTTATGACGTAATGATCTTTCCCTCTTTAGTTAACCAGTCTAAATATAGCAGACCTATGAATGCTTCTAACGATGCTTCTTCAGCATTCCCCCATTCCCACCACTCCTTCCCCAGACAGAATTACACAGCTCCCTACTCCGCTTATTCCAGAATTCCAGCTCCATACCCACACCTGCCCTATGTGCCCGGAGGAGACCGCTTGCCAAGACAGCATATTGGTTCGGGTGGTTTTAACTCCTTATCCTCACAACAGGGTGTAAACTATGACTCCCGAAATTGGCCACCACCCAGGAATCCCCAATACCAGTATGCCAACCATTTAAACATGGCACCACTGATGGCCTACCAGCGTGGTCTTCAGTGATCTATACCAGCCTGGTAGACTCCACCCCATTTATCAAACCTAACGCTCATATGATCTACCCCATAATGGAATTTGCTGGTAATGTGTGAATTAAAGTTGTTTTTCATGTTTGTATGACCATTTGTTCTTTATGCATTCATTATTGTTATGTAGTCTCCGAACGTTGAAGGGACTCAAGTCGTCAGTAGATTTGAAGTTCGTTTGTATGAACGGTCCTGCTTGCACGGTGGGGGGGCAATGATGATATTGGATCGTGGTGCTTCTCCTTAGAAATTGTGTGGCCTTGTTGGTGTGAAAGCTTTCTTTAAATATTTGCATTATATTGATTATTGAACTTCAGATTACTTTTCTTCGTAGTTAAGTAAGTTCACTATTTTTTTGCTTTGTGATTCTAGTGCATGCTTGTTTGTGCGTCATTTTGATTCCTACTGAGTTGATTTATAATTGCTATTGTCCTGCTGTTAATTATGGACAATATCAATGCCACCAAAAATGGCTGAGTAAACCTGGATTTAAGATAGGATATCTTAATGCTTGCCATTTGATAAACAAAATTTCAGAGCTACCCTCTATTATGTCTAATTCTAACGATTGTTTTCATGTTTTCGGGTTTTCTGAATCGCGACTAAGTAATGTAATACCTGACAGTGTACTCTCGATTCCTGGTTACAGTATAATCCGAAGAGACGCTGCCGTGAAATTCGAAACTGGTTTGGTAACGTATGTTCATCAATCTGTAAATTATAGGGTCTTAGATATGTTCAATAGATTCAATATTGAAAGTATTTGGATTGAAATTCGCCTAAAAGGGACCAAACCGTTTTTAGCCGGCTTCATATACAGAAACCCAAGAAGAGAGGGTAGAGTGGTCACAGCGTTTCGAACTCATGATGGAAGATGTTTTGAGTTACTCTACGGAAGTTGTCCTGTTGGGATTTTAATATTGACTTACTGAAGCCCCACGAAACATGGAAAAGATGTTATGGATTATTCAACCTGAAGCAATTAATAAACACCCCTACTAGGAAAACGCCACAGTCTGAAACAATAATAGACCACATCTATGTCACTAGCCCCAGTAACATAATAGAAACGTCTGTTCCAGTCCTTGGCCTAAGCGACCATTTCCCAGTATGCTTAACCTGGTCTAAGAAAGGTATAAAAATTTCCCAGATGTCATAAATGTATATCATTTCGCTCCTATAGAAACTTTATTGAGGAAGAGTTCCTGTCTGACTTAAGCATGGCAAACTTTACAGAGGTTTACCAACATACAGACCCGGATAAAGCATTATCAATATGGTATACAATTTTCATGTCCGTTTTTGATAAACATGCCCCCCTAAGAACCAAGCGGGTGAAATCCATAGAAAAGCCACCATGGTTGAATGCAGAAATTAATGCCGAAATCCAGACTCGCGAGAAACTATTGCAAGCCACTGGCAAAGACGATAACTTCAAGAAACAGCGAAACAAAGTAACCGCAATGAAACGACGCGCTCGGAAAAAGTATTTTAATGACTTGATTAAATCTAAAAGTGATACTAAATCAATTTGGAAAGCTATAAACAACTATCAGGGAAAAAGTCATTAGCAACAGCCCCTACTAGTGATAATCTCTCTGCCAAAAGCTGAACGAACATTTCACAACTGTTGCCCAAAGAGTTGTTACGACAGACAACTCACAGTCAAACGATCTGTTGTTGTTAAAACATTTTTGTGATTCAAAAAATCCACTCAAAACTTCAGTTCCCATTCATTAGTGTGCACGAAGTTTTCAAAGAACTATCATCTTTAAAACAGTCTCGTTCACGGGGTTTGGATGGACTTGACAGCAAAATCTTGAAGATATCTGCACCCATTATTTCGGAATATATTACATATGTTTACAATCTCTGTCTTGAAAATTGTTGTTATCCACAAGCATTTAAGGATGCCAAAGTGCTGCCTATTCATAAGTCTGGTGATCTTTCGGACCCATCCAATTATAGACCGATTTCTATACTATCTGCTTTGTCCAAACCTTTGGAAAATCACATTAAATGTTATCTTCATTCACATTTTACTAAATATGATCTATTTCACCCCAATCAGAGTGGATTTAGAGCCAGTCATTCCTGCCACACCATGCTCACAAACTTAATAGAAGAATGGCATTTAAATATAAACAATGATTTATTCACTGCTGCTGTCTTTGTTGATTTTGCAAAAGCATTTGATACCATTGATCATGATCTATTATCTAGAAAATGTATTTTATATGGACTTACATCAGACTCAGTAAATCTCATCTCATCTTTTTTGAACAATAGAAGACAAGCAGTATTCCAGGATTCCATTATGTCACCTCTTATGACTATGAAATATGGTATCCCTCAAGGATCTATTTTAGGTCCTATTTTGTTTTCTATTTATGTTAACGATTTACCACTTCATGTAACGTCGTCTACTGAACTGTTTGCTGATGATACTACCCTTTATAACAAAGATAAAAGTCCTGAAGTAGTGTGTTGTTGCAACATGCAGAATGATTTAGATAAATTAGTCAGCTGGACCGAAGCAAATCATATGGCTCTCACCCCTCTTAAGTCAAAGTTCATGTTAATTACCACCAGACAGAAAAGACAAAACATAAAACCAGCCTGCCAAGCCTTAAAAATGTATGACAAAGCATTGGAAGAAGTCGAATCGCACAAATTGTTAGGTCTTACACTTGATAATAACATATCTTGGTCTAGCCACATATCATTACTTAGTAAAAAAAACTATCCAAGAAAGTGTTTCAGCTAAATAGAATAAAGCATTTTCTTAATGAGCATACTCGAAAGATATTTTCCATGCATTCATCCAACCGGACATAGACTATGCTTCAACTTGCTGGGATTTGGCAAGTAAAAACTCCTTAAGACCTCTTGAGAGCTTATACAGACGTTCTCTCAAACTTATTCTGCTCAAATCATCGTCCCTCCTACCCAGTGATTACAAATACTTAGGTATTCTTCCCTTTGGGTTTAAATGCCGTTTTAATAAAGCTAATTTTATGTACAAAATTATAAATAATTTAACGCCGTCTTATCTCCATAGAAATTCATTGTAAACGATATTCGTAGTAAACGTACTATTTTCACCCCACGACCTAGGACTAATCTCTTCATGACTTCCCTTACTTACTCGGGTGCCAGACTTTGGAATGAATTGTCCGATCATCTTAAGAACAGCTGTAGTTTGACATCTTTCAAAAAGGCTTACCACAAGGCGTTATGGAACATCTTTAAAATGCCGGCTTGGTTACTACATTCGATTTCTAAGTACCTTTTCCCAGTCCAAGTCAAATGGCCATTTTCCGCTCACTAAAGCATGGATGTAAGTTTTTTTTTTGTTGTTGTTGTTTGTTTTTTTTGTTTTTTTTTTTTTTAAACGAAACACCAGTACATGTGCCTGTATTCTATTTGTGATTGAATCCTGGTTCTGATGAGTGTGTGTCTATGGTGGTGGGAGAATTCGTTTGATGAGTTTGATGATATGTCCTCACTTCTAATTTAGGAATTTCTCTCTCTCTCTCTCTCTCTCTCTCTCTCTCTCTCTCTCTCTCGTCTAATTATGGACTTGTGTATTCAACTTTTTTCCCTGTAGTTGCTTTAGTGACTTCCAGGTTTTGCATTTTTTTCTTTTTTTTCCCTCTTTTTCTTTTCTTTGTGTTTTCCCCAGGGCTGGGTGGAAAAAAGCATGTACACTTTGCTTATCTCATTACCCTGGTAAAATAAAAATTTCGTTCGTTCGTTCGTTCGTTCACGCCGATCAACGGTATACGTTTGCCGATCCTCCCTATCTAATGTCCTACAACTAATTCTGAGAAGACTTCTTACTTTTTTCTTAGTGGATTCACATTCCTGGTCGAAACAGTCACGTGGTACCTTCTCTTTATTGACATTTATATGCTTCTTCATACAATCCGCACAGTCTTTTATACACTCATTAAACACACTTAATGTTTCATTGACATCAACATCAATTAAAATCATAGCATTGTTCAACTTACTGTTCATGTCATTCTTACAAGCGAGTCATAAAAAAACATCAACATATTCACTGTTCCAAACAATTTTCTCAATAGTTCCTTAAGACCTTCCCTTTTATTAGCAATGACTTCATTTTCCTGTGGAAACACTACTCGAACTGCAACAGGCATATGATCAGACTCGATCCTTTCCACAACGTGCAGTTCACATGATTCATACACCAGCGATAATAATTCGTTTGAAAATATGAAATAGTCGGCGACACTGCATCCAGAGTCTGATATATATGTATAGTGACCCTGGAGGTCACCCTTACATAAACCATTTAATATACTTAAATCTAAGGCAGTGCACATGTTAAGAAGTAATTTTCCATAATTATTCAAATATTGATCTTGAGAACATCTCATTGAAGTGATAGACTCGCTCTTATGTTGCAGTTCAATAATGCTGTTTGCCAAAAAAAATCCCTAGAAATATTTTGAAGTTCTGCTGTTTAAGTCACCGCACAATACCACATGAACATCTTGTGTTGTCACACTATCAACCAAACAGTTCTCAAGCAAACCTATTCCATTGACCTGATCAAAATGAGTATAAAAAGGCGAACCTTCCGGCGGAACATAAGAACACAAATACACATCTTTCTCCAAGCCGAATAATTCTTTATCAATGACAAATGCACAACAATTTATAAAACTTTTTGTATCAGTAACTTTTATAAAGGGAGCGAACTCATTCTTAATCAAGCACACAATGCCTCCTGATCGCCTTCCTTTTTGAGAAAACTTTACCGCTGATGTATAATATGTTTTATATCTATTGAATATATTGTTTTTCAATTTTTTTTCCATAAAGGTCTCTACCAAGCAAACAAAATCAAAACTACAAAGAAATGTAACAGAATCATGATCTGTAAGTTTGGGTAATAAACCGTTCACGTTCCATGTAAGAAACGAAAAAGGTTGTCTTGCTTTTAAGACATTTCCATCAATCACGTGCACGCTGTCGTTCGATCGCTCACTCGATCGCTCACTCACACAGACCCGGTCACCATCCGTGGCTTGGTCGCTGCAGACTGGGGTGAACATAAAAACCGGTGTTGACCCGGTCTGATTACCACAGCCTTCGCTGTCAGGACAAATCGACATGGGCCGGCCGATTCCCTATGTACACCCTGACCCTGCTTCAAGATCTTCAAGGAACAATTCTTTCCTTCCACAAGAAGGTGGTCAAACACCATTACTGCTCTCTTGCCTTGTTTCCTGCTTCCTTCAAGTGGGGCGACAGCTTACGCCTTATGTCCCTAACTCTGTTGGAGAGAAATCTCCAATAAACACATTACTACCATGCAGTTTCTTTTTTCACTTTAAAATCATAACCTTATCCTTGTAGAAACAGCAGCGTGCAATGATGGGGGAGTCAGGCTTTGCGTTCAAACGGTGTACACGAGAGAGAGAGAGAGAGAGAGAGAGAGAGAGAGAGAGAGAGACAATTTATGGAAAAGCTGACGGGAGATTCCGGGAATTAAAAGTCATTTTTTATTCATAAAAACAGTTGTTCATAAAAAACAGATGAAAGTACAGTGTTCACATAAAAATATTTGTTTTCTTGCTCCAAACTTTTTTTTTTTTTTTTCATCTTCAGCCTGATATTGCAATTTACCATTGACTGTCATATGAACAGCAATCACTGGGACACATGAAATCGGTAAACTGTAACGATAGTGTCGGACTGATTGGTGGGAATATACTATCACAGCCAATATTTTACTGCAATCAGCTGATAGGATCAATATCTATTTTCTTTTCATTTATTTATTTATTTGGATCCCCTGTCCTGTGTTTAGACAGCATCATTAGAATGACAATTATGGCTAAGACATGGGGATAATGATGCGTGCAACAATTAAAGGTGATGATGTGGAAAGGAGGCTTATGATGTATCGCGAATTTGTATTGTTTTCTTCGTGCCAACATAATAGAATTTCAGTAATCACTGTTTTTTTTACCGAATAATTAAAATGCTGATTACATACATACGAAGCTCGCGTGCGCGCGCGCGCGCGCGCGCGCGCGCACACACACACACACACACACACACACACACACACACACACACACACACACACACACACATATATATATATATATATATATATATATATACATATATATATACACGCGCGCGCACCCATGCTCGCACGCACACGCAAACACACACACACGCACGCACGTACATGTATACACCACGGTAATCCTGGCTTTTGGGGGGCAGGAATTTCCCATAGGAAAAAAAGAAAGCCAACCCACCAACCTACGAATCAACCAGCCACATAGCGACTCTGACCTGCCAGTGGGGTGCCCTGCGGGGCGGCATGTTGAGGCTGATGTTCAGCTGACGCTGCAGCTTCTCGCACTGGTCATCAAGCCGTTGGAAGAACTGCAGACTGCTGGTAGTCACCCCGGGCCCTAGAGGTGGGCCGGAACTCGCGGGCGGCGCGGGAGTTGGCGGAAGGGGTACCGGGAGGAGGCCTCTCGCGGTTGAGGCCCGTGATGGTCAGGACGGGAAGGTTCTGAGGGGAAGGCGGCGGCTGATGCTCCGAAGACTGGGATGTGCTAGGAGTTGACTTGAAGCGGTTCTGCTTGTTTGGGTTCAAAGTGAAGATTGTGGTGGTGGTGGAAGGGACGATTGAGGTGTCTGGAGGTGGACCTCGATCTCTCAGCCCTATCTTGGAACGGCGGCTAGAAGGCCTTGTGACACGCCTGGATCGGTATTTGGGTGTAAACGGGACGAAGGGTCTTGATTCCACAAATCGCACGGTATCCCAGATTCCTTTTCTTTGAGGAGGGTTTTTCCCCACGATGCCTTCCGTGAAGGCGTGAGAGGCAGCGGCGGCCCAGTCGCTGGAGTCGGTTCTCTTCATGTCCCGCTGGTTGCGAGCAGAACACGGGGGTCTCCCTTCCATCACCAGGTCTGGCATGGAACCGCTGGCTGCTCGCTTCAGGCGGCCAGGTTTCTCAGCACTGTGGTCCTCCTGCTGCTGGGAGGGAGGGTCACGTGAGGTGCCAGGATAAGGGTGGGGGTTTGAGTGGTGGAGGGAGGACATAGATTTGGCTCGATGCATCCCACCACCCCCTCCCTCCTTCTACAATGTCCCCGTGGTCTACAGGGTTGTGCTGGGCGGGGGGTTCGGCCGAGGACTCTCCAGGGCAGCGGATCTCCTGCCGCTGTTGAGACAGGATGATCATGGGGGGCATGAAGCGACTCTCCCCGCCGTGTTCCTCCTGCATGCCCAAGGGATTGCTCATGTCCACAGCTTCACACTTGGCCATCTCCGTCAGCCTTTTGACCAGCTCGCGTTTCTTCCTAGGGCTCAAATGGCGACGCACGGATAGAGCACGATGACCGCTGCCAGTTCGATTCTCAGCTGTCCCTTTCCTGGTCCCCGAACCAGCACTGTGCCCCTCTGTGGCCGTTCGACTGCTGCTGGCGCTGTGTGAAGGATGGACGGCTGAGGCGGCGGATGTCTGCGGAGAATGCTCGCTGCCTACTCTGCTTGTTGATCCTGAAGCGATGATCCTCACTGCCTGGCCGTTCACAGGACTGTCCGATCTCTCTAGGACCTGTCCCTGCTGTTCGGGAATCGTGGATCTCTGATGGAAAGATCCTGTGACGGAGTTCATAGTCAGTGTGCGATATGAAGAAGCAGTATCTTCGACGTTTTCCCTTCATCCCTGCTGAACCTGCCGTGGTGGAAGGAGCCCCTTCGCTTGTGACGGTCGTCTTCCCGACGCTGCTACTCACCACGACTCCTTCCGTTCGTGAGCGGACCATCTCGCCCACTCTGGATAGGCACTCCTTGGCTTGGGTCAGGGACTTGTGGATGAAGGGGCCCAGACAGGTCCGTGGCACGGGGCCCCGGCCGCGGGATGGAGATAGTGCGCATGCGCGGGGAGAGGAGGTGGGCCACGAGGTTTTGCGGCAGCGGAGAGGTGTCACCTGCGTCCTTCTTCAGGTTGGCAGAGGGGTACGTCACGCTGCCTGCACACATCCCCGCGGCCCCTTCGGTAGGGCTTTGCTGCTGAGGGATAGACAGAGTAGCCAGTGTTAATCCCTGGTTACACACACACACACACACACACACACACACACACACACACACACACACACACAGAGAGAGAGAGAGAGAGAGAGAGAGAGAGAGAGAGAGAGAGAGAGAGAGAGAGAGAGAGAGAGAGAGACGTGTGTTAATGAACAAAGATTTTGTTGCTGTTGTTTTTAATGAGCCGGACTTGGAACTCTGTGACGAATCCGGATCTGATTGAAAGTTCGTTGTATTGTTTCAGGTTGACTTTCTATTATCACCTCTGTTCCTCATCTTCCTCATCTTCTCCTCCTCCTCCACCTCCCCTACCTGAACTCGACCTCTCTACCTCCGCTCCCCCATCCAATCTCCACACCTTTTTCAGTCACCTCTCTTGGTCGACAGCGTCGGTCCTTACACCTGTCTTCCTTTTACAATTAGTTGTTCACTTCACCCATGCCATAACATGTCGATTATTCTCCTTGCCTTGTCTGGTCTATTTTCGTAACCCACGTATAATAGGCATTGTTGAGGAACTAAAGATGACATATTAAAGCTGTCTCTTCTCATTGGGGTGTACGCTCACGCCGAGTGGATTTTCTCCAAGTAGACTTTTGTCCTGTGAGATCCAAGGTTTCGCCGAGAGTTACATCTGATGGGGGAGGAGGAAGATAAATACAGACGGTGGGAACCTTTCGACCACTCTGATTTAACTGCTGAACATGATCGTGAATTCGAGAGAGGATTTTATGTACGTTCGTCTCTTTGGGGCCGATGAATTCCCTTCCGACGTTCATTCGTCTTAACCACTGCATTTCATAGTACGACATTACAGTCAAGTGTGTGTGTATGCGTGCGTGTGTGTGTGCACGCGCGCGCGCGCGCGCGCGCGCGCGCGCGTGTGTGTGTGTTAGCTGCAGGCAGAGATGTTATCTGCATTTTTTTTTTCATGTATATTCAAAAATAAAATATTACAATGTGTGTGTGCATGCGCGCATATGTACGTGCGTGCATACGTGCGCGCGCGTGTGTGTATGAGGGAAACACACACACTCACACGCACGCGCGCGCGCGCACACACACACACGCGCACGCACTCACGCACGCACACACACACACACACACACACACACGCACGCACGCACGCACGCACACACGCACACGCACACACACACACACACACACACACACACACACACACGCACACACACATACACGTGCGCGCGCGCGCGCACACACACGCACACACACACACACACACACACACACATACTCCGTGAATATCATTTTCATCGACAATTTTTTTATTTACAACTGCGTGATCTGATGTATTAACTGCCTTTGATTTGTGACCGGAAGAACTGCGTGTAATGCGCCTTTTTGTTAGTTTACGAAGTTCACTTTAATAGTGTTCATGTCATCTACTTTAGATACATGGCCTTCACAGGAGGGACTTCACATCGGTTATTTGAATATAAACAGTGCCAGAAATAAGACAGATGAAATCGCTGCAATTCTTCACAACAATAGTAACAGCTTTCACATGTTTTGTATAGCAGAGTCTTGGCTAACTGACATGATTCCAGATTCTGATGTTGTGCATGCCAAATTATGATACAATCCGATTAGACCCAAAAGCACGTAGAACAACAGGCTTACTTCTTTACCTTGCTAAATCATTAACCTTTAAAAATAAAAGCGCATCTTCAAAAATACAACGTAGAATCCGTCTGGACATAATTAAGTTTTAAACACTGTAAGCCAGTGATGGTAGGCTTCCTATACAGAAACCCAACAGAAACCACTGACTGGTATGATAGGTTTAATTCCATGAAGGATGCCGGAATACTGGAATCAAAGGAAATTTATTCTTTTATTTGGGCGACCTTAACATAGACTTTACTGTGCCTGGGACTAAATGGAATCGTACTTATGCAATGTTATGGGTTGGAACAAATAATCGATCGTCCTACTCTAATCACAGAACAGACGGAACCTCTTATTGATGACATTTACGTCAACAAGAAAGATAGTGGAGATATGTTTTGTACAAATAGGCTGTAGTGACCATTCTTTGGTTTGTCTAACATGGATGAAGAAAGTTAGTCACAATTCCTAAGTGTGGACACAATTTGATTCACTCTGAATTAGATTACATTTATCAGATTTGGAACCCTGACGATGCTGTAAACTTTTGGATAAGTACATTCAATTCAGTACGTAATAAACATGCACCCTTTGACAGAAAAATAGTGAAACATGTCATTAAACTCCCATGGTTAACAACGGAGACAGACAATGAGAGAGTACAATGATCTACGTAAATTAAAAAAATACTGTTGCTGTAAAAACATTTCTTCATGTTTTTACCATGCATTAAATGTAGTATTCGGTTATTTAATAGACTTAAAACAGTCGGGGACGAGGGACTTGGATAGAATTGATGATAAGATACTAAAAACGCTTCATTGACTATTGCTGATACACTCACTTACGTTTATAATTTGTGTATTGATAAGAGCCACTTTAAGTTTTAAACAAGCGAAAGTTTATACCTTTATAAAAAAAGGCGATCCCACCAGTCTCTCAAACTATAGACCTATCTCAATATTATCCCTTTTGTCTAAACCACTCGAAAAACATGTTCAGTGACACCTATATTCTCATCTTAAATATTACGATCTCATTCATGAAAATCAATCAGGTTTTCGAGAAAATCACACCTGTTGCACTGTTCTTGTACAACTTATCCATAGATTCTTACAAATATTGACAATAATGACCTTATTTGAATTCTTTTGTATATATTTTGCAAAAGCATTTGACGTTATAAAAACACTCCCTTCTAATAGAAAGTTTATTTGTTACAAAGTATTGAAGACAGCCTTAGCCTTCTTTACCTCTTTTCTCAGTGACCGTCAACAGCTTGTTGAAATTAATTCCAAAAGGTCAAAGTTTTAAAAGTTAGTGTTCCTCAGAGGTCAGTATTTAGTGTCCTGCTCTTTTCTATTTACATAAATGACTTCCATTGCATATAGAAAGTTGTTGTGAAATGTTTGCTGATGATACCTCATTACAATCACATAGTAGTAATCCTACTGAACTGATAAGTAACCTGCAGCAAAAAAATATCACAAGCTAATCACACGGACAGAAATGAATCATATGACCGTCAATGCTAGTAAAACAAATGCATGTATGCCACAACACGTCAAAAACGGCAGAAAATGAAACCCTCATTCGCGCCATTACATGCCCAAGAACAAAAGATTGAAGAGGTTACATCGCATAAAGTCTTAGGTGTTATCGTTTACAGTGACTGATCTTGGTCTTACCACATTGCGGATCTTCGAAAACGTATTTCTAAGAGAATGTATCAACTGTCAAAAAAAGTAATAATAATAAATCTTCATTCCAGAAAGACATTCTTTCATGCACACATCCTTTCTCTTATCAATTATGCATCCACATTATGAGATAATGACAGTGAAACTAATCTGAAACAAGCGAGTCGTCTGCATACAGGGGCCCTTAAATTAATTCTGCTGAAATCCAATACCTTGACAAAGAGTGATTGCAAAACTTTAAATATTCTGCCATTTATAGACAGAATCTACTTCAACAAATGTTTGTGCATATACAATGTAATGAACTGATCAGCCCTGAAGAAAATTATTGAAAGCTTTGTCATCAATAGTTATAGACATACACATAAACTGTCTCTTCCTAGACGTCAAAGTAATCGTTATGGAATAATTTGCCTTCCTCCACAAAATCATGTCCATCAAAACAGAGATTTAAAAAGGCACTAAAAATGCATACAGCCTCATGTTGCTCTCAGCTCTCAGTTGCAGGGAGGGAAAAAAAACAGAGCCCTGAAAGCAATGGCAGAAGCGGCAGAGAGGTGTTCAAGCTGGATCTGGTCAAGGAGGAACAAAAGTGAACTTCTTAACGCTTAACTTTCCTACAAATATCAGATGTCCTAGTGGCTCAGTGGTTAGTGCACGAGTCATTAAGTGGAAAATGAACATGTCCAGAGGGACATGAGTTCGAGTCCCAGCCATGGCTCGTCCCAAGATGGGAAAAAAAAGGGGGGCAGCAGAGGGACATCCGGAGTCATGAACCGGGTGTGGCCCAACCCCCCTAGAGTGTCAGGAGATCAGGGCGAAACACTTGTTTGAAGGGGGCTTCTCTTCTCAGGACTCTCTGCTGCCACGCTCTCCACGAGTTTCTCTCTACATCTGATAGAAACTCTACGCAGCAACTAAAAGTCTCTCTCTCTCTCTCTCTCTCTCTCTCTCTGCTTGAACTTGATATTCCAACAATGTTTTTATGATTGTTTCATATTTGATATAAGAGTTATGTATTTGCGTGATAGAAATTGTGTGCTTTTAAAATATTGTTTGAGCTTGTAATAATATGCTGTATTAGCTTCTTTCTTGTTTATGAGGGAAGGATGTAAAAAAAAAAAGCTGGAAAGCTTATTCTTTAACCTTCAATAAATGTCATTTTGACTTGACTACACACACACACACACACACACAGCTTCGGTAACATCTGAATCCCCCCTCCCCACCCATCCCCACCTCCACCCCAATCAAAAACTACCACTTTTCGGCGAAAGTCCACTTGGCGAAAGTTCCACTTGGCCCATGTGTACTCCCCCGCCTGTTGTGCTTCTGTGCAGCCCTCTGTGAAATGGGGAAAGGAGATGCCTGATTCCCACATGAAAATATTACACCAGCCAAACGACTTACATGCAGATTAAGAGGGGAGGTGGGGCGTCCAGACTGAGAGTGGTGGTGCTGGTGGTGAAGAGATGTCAGTTGAGCAGGAGAGGCGCCGAGGAAGTGGAGACGTAGGTCGTGGGCGGGAGGAGGAGGGAACTGGGTCCCCTCAGGGTAGTGGTGGTGGCTATAGTGTTGATGGTAGACGTGTCCGCCTTCGTTGTTGGTCGCGGCCACAATGTTGAGGAGGGCGCCTGCCGGAGGTTTTCCCGTCTCTCTCGCATCGACCTGCCGTCCAAGTTGCGAAAAAAAAATTGAAAGAAGACCGAAACAGACTGCAGCATTCGTTACGTCCTTATCGGACCTACATCGTTAACGGATAGAATTCCTTCGTATCTTTTTACATTCGACGCATGTACATTCGCCTCCTGTTCTTTTGCCGACAAGTGGGTAGAAACTACACGGAATAAAAACACAAAACACTAAAACCACTGTACTCTCTCTCTCTCTCTCTCTCTCTCTCTCTCTCTCTCTCTCTCTCTCTCTCCTGAGTTCGTGTTTGTGAGTCTCTTCGCCTCCCAGCCAGGGGATTATGACACTAACAGACCATTTTAAAGTCTTGAATGATGTTTGCAAGTCATGAAGGTGCTACTGCATTTTTTCAACTGGTGTAAGTATTCCTTAAAAGCTCCATTCCTAAAGTATGATGACAGTCAAAACGGAGCACATCTATTGCATCTTTAACAAAAGGGGATACTTCAAAGGGATATGTACCACAGTAAATTTCAAGCGCAGTTGGTCATTCAGTATCTCCAATTCTCTCTTTGATACCAAAACGTATCTAAACTGGCAGCCCTCGACTCTACACGTCCAGTAGCACATTTTGATTGTCAAACACACACACACACACACACACACACACACACACACACACACACATATATATATATATATATATATATATATATATATATATATATATGTGTGTGTGTGTGTGTGTGTGTGTGTGTGTGTGTGTGTGTGTGTGTGTGTGTGTTTCCAGAAAAAATCTGCTACATACAGATAGATCCATAGATAATTAGATAGATAAATAGCTGGCTAACTAGCTAGATAGATAATTAGATAGATAAATAGATGTTGATTTTTTTCGTCCAAATACTACAAAATAGCCTACGCTTTAAATATAATAGTAATAATGATAACAATAATGATTATCAATAGCGTTTAATCTTATATAAGCCCTAAGCCCCTACAAATATATAGAAAAAAAAACTGAAACCAATAAGAAGATAAATATTGCAATAAGTACCATGCACCTACAAACAAGAGTTCATATTCAAACACACACACACACACACACACACACACACACACACACACACACACACACACACACACACACACACACACACACACACACACTGTCTCACAACAACGAAACACAACAGCATACGCGCGCACACACACACGCGTGCACACACACACACACACACACACACACACACACACACACACACACACACACACACACACAACACACGCACAGAGTCATACGCACACACACACACACACACACACACACACACACACACACACACACACACACACACACACACACACACACACACACACACACACACACACACACACACACAAGTCGCAGAATTAATTTGATGGTGAAGGGAGGGAAGGGGAAGAAAGAACTGCTATTGTAGGTGAAGAGGGTTGTTTTAGGAGATGCCTTGACGGAAGACAAAGTTGAACTACACAAAGATATTGGGAGTTTAATCCAAGAAACAGGACCCTGAAAAGAACAAGAACGATCGCTTAGGTTTTAGTTCGAAATCGAGGGATTTTGAGCTGAGTGTTGTCGGTATAAGAACACAACTTCCTAGATGGAACATAGAGACAAAGCAGGTCAGAAAGGTAGGAAAGAGCTGAGCCATTCAAAGATCTAAAGCAGAGTAAGGACAGTTTGTAGTCTATTCGTTTTTCGACCGGCAGCCAGTGAAGGGAAAGAAGTACGGGAGTGACACGAGATCTGGGTTGTCTAAGAATCAAACGAACAACATTGTTTTGTACTTTCTGGAGACGACTAAGAAGATTCTGTGGACAGCCAGCAAGAAGAGAATTAAAGTAATCAAGTCTTGATAGAATGAAGGCAGAAACAAGGGGGTTTGTGGCATCAACAGAGAGATGTCACTCAGAACCAATGCGGCGAAGCTCAAAGTAACAGACACGGCAGACTGGAAACATGTTGCTGGAAGGAAAGTGCTGAGTCAAGGGTAACGCCTAAATTTTGTGCAGATGAAGGTGTCGGAATAAGGCAATTTTCCAGTTTGATGGAGTCTGGGATACAGACAGATAAAAGAAGTCTTTTGGATGCAAAGAAGATCATTTCAGTTTTTTCATTGTTGAGCTGCAGTTCGGTAACTGTCATCGTAGATTTTATGTCCATGATACACGACTGTCTGAGTTGGATTGCAGAAGGCAGCTGAGAGATATCACTGGATGAGTCAATTAGACTGTCATTCGAAAAGCAGGTCAGACAAGCTGTGATGAGCAAACATCTCGGAGACTGGATGGTGTAGAGTAGCTTTGCAGAGTGAACGGTTCTCCGTCGAAGAAACATATCTATTGCGGAAAAAATGAAAGCGGCGGAAGTTCAGTTAAACTCGATGGAACCGATGCTGAAAGAATAAATCGTCAGTACTTTTATGATTGGTAGGTGGAGTAAGAAATGATTTCATTGAACCAAAGATAGCACAGAGGCCTATGCTTCTCGATATACCTGGGGCTGACCAACAAAATTATGAATAGCGTTTCTGAAAACAAGCAGCAGTATTAAGCCACGAAATACGGTGTGAACTAAGAAAATGCCAAGCAGATCAGTGTTTGTCCGACAAACATATCTTCTGCAGACGTCGCCTATAACAGATATATACAAAATGCTCAAACTAAATCTCCCTGAACAGCAGACGGCGGGGTAAATAACTGGTAGTGTTAAACAGGGAAGGGAAAGAGATATTTTAGAAACGAAGAAAAGGACCAGAGAGAGAGAGAGAGAGAGAGAGAGAGAGAGAGAGAGAATGTGATGTGGTGACGACGGGAGCAGAGGGGGTGTGGGGAGAGGGGGGTGGGAGGAAAGCGGGAGTAGGAATGGTAACTTGAAAGAGCGAGCTGGATGTCTTCAATCACAAGTGATGCAGGGGGGGGGGGGGGGGGGGGGGGGGGTAACAGCAACGTGGATGAATATGTTTAGGTATTGCGCCTATTTTAATGTGTTTAGAATGCATACTTTGCCAGTATAACACCCCCTTCCCCATCCGTCTTTTCCCTTCCCTCCCACCCATACACACAAGCTTCGAAGTTCACTAAGAAATGCGAAAGTAGCTCAAAAGTGCAAAAGCAAGAAAGGTGTCTTTTCATACAAATCTTGATCACGGAAGTGATTCTAAGGTAGGCAAGTTTTCAGCTGTACTAACATAAATGTTTAATGTCCTGGTAGGTGTTTGAAACTGGGCGAGTCCAATATTTCACTTTGGTTGTCACAAGACATGGCTATGAAAATCATCAACCCAACAGTTCGATCATTTGACTTGTGTTAATTAACTGAGTTCTGCTCTTTTCTTTTCTTTCTTTTTTTTTAAGTTATGGCCTAACTGTGAGTAACAATGCTTTTTTTTTTTGCTGTCCAAACCTCAGCGCGCCACCTCAGAGGCAGTGCACCCACGCCGCTCATTCCGACACCCTGTCCACGGCCACAGCCCGGTTGGCCCCGCCACTGCCCTGGCAACAGCAATCCACAGGGAGCAGTCAATGTTAAGTCGTCAAGAGGCAACCCACTGGAGGAGACACTGCTCTGCTCTCTGAGTCACTTCGGTGGTGTTCAGTGGCACCTGTTCTGGTCTAACATACGCAGGACACCACCTACTAAGCCCCCTACTGACGACAATAATTGCTTAGTCGCCGAGCCAGCGTGACTGAGCTCTCTCTCCAGGAGGGCACCACCACGTCTGTTCAACGACAGCCCCCATGGACCGCCGATACCGGTGACCCCGACGGAACCAAACCAAGGCCACAGACGTAGAGAGGACATCGAAATTGAGGTCACCATGAGAGCAGGGCATTAAGGGCCACAGAATTGAGACTTTTTTCATGCTGATCGATGAGAATGATTAAGATGATGCTACAGATTTCCTTTTCAGTCTGAGACTACATGACAGGGCTGTACTCTATGCTTCCTTTCATAATATATCCAGGTGTCAACCAGGCCCGAGAGATACAGGCACCTGCAGTATTGGTCAGGAAATTTGAGCAACACTCTCAGAAACGCATTCATTAAGTGGATGAAACTCGACTGTGTGGTCCAAGTCTTCCCAACTCAGTCAGCGCAAACTCAACTCTGGGTAGGAGCCGGTGGGGCAGAAAAACCCACATGACTCTCATGGGATTCGAACCCACGACCTCCCAGCTGGTGCCATGGTGGCTGGTGAGTAATAATGCTTGCATTAGCTTATGGAATCACTGCTTCGCCAAAATGAATAGAAACGAAATAACAAAAATGAAAAAAAAAAACCCACAAATTTAGTATTTGTTCAAGCATTATTTTTCCAAAGACAAACACTTCTAATTGAGAGTTATACACCTGTATCATAGGATCGATCTATTCATTTTACTTGTCTTTTATTCCCAATTCATAACAAAAAGCACAAAATAAACAAATGGAATTGGCCTGTTTAACAGTTATTTGTGGGTGGAGGTGGGAATATGGGATGGGGTAATGGTGGAGGCTTATTTAACAACACACGATGAAATACGTCCCAAAAGTTTGTTGAGTGATACTCTCTCAAAATCTGCGTCTTTGTCATAACTTACTCCCTCTCCTCTCCTCCTGCTGCTGCTCCTACCCTCTCATTCTCACTTTCTCTGCAACAGTCATTTCCTCTGTAGGCCCTCACATCCTTTGTCATCTGCATGGTGTAAGTGATATTTGCTTGTATACATCTATGCATGATTCTAAATCTTAAAAAGACCCATAATTCATCTTTTTTTAAATCAGCGTGTATTCCTCATTCAGTTTGTAATGTATACAATCTCTTAGGAGACATGCACGTTTACCAATCATTTGAGAAAATACACAATTAGTGTGAAGAGTCACTTGACAACTCCACCTGATTGGTCCCAAGCAGCCACCCGCTTGTACAAATAGTACAACCACAGGTACCATCCCACCCCTTTCTCTATGCCGTGTGTCTCACCAATGACAACAAATCTATTCAAATCTATGCTCACTCTCTCCTCTCAACCCCCCCCCCCCCTTCCCCACTCCCTACTGTGGCTGCCTGACACAGCGAAAAATTGACATCCCATAGTAACAAAGTTGCCTGTCTGTCCCCCCCTCCCCCTCTCCCTCCACCACCCTCTCTTACTACAGTGTGAGCTGCATAGCTTAGCACCATATGTTACAAGGAAAGTTTATGTCACTTTGTGAAGATGTCACCCATCTTCCACCTCCCTCCCCCCCCCTCTCTCTCTCTCTCTCTCTCTCTCTCTCTCTCTCTCTCTTGCACAACTACTTCCCCAGTGATCCACTCATTGTCAGCACACTACAGAGAACCCTCTCCCTCTCTCTTGCTCACCTCCCCTCCCTTCATATCCACTGTCTGCACGCTGACCATCATGCACTGACCATCATGCTCCAGGCACACAGCTGGCAGATGATGCAAGTAGGTTAACCAGTGCTTAGCTACTTTGCATGTGTTCTGCTGCACTCTGTGAATTATCATAAGTTGTTTTAGGTGCCAAGGCAAGGTGTAGTTCAAACATTCGCAGTTAGTCAAATCCATGGTGAGTAGTGGGAGAAACAAAACCCTCCCCCTCTCCCTTTCCGTATCTTGAGTGACACCCCGTCAGCCTGATCAGATACCTAATTTGACAGTTTAGCATTCAAATAGAAGCCACATAGTCTTGCACCTTCACTGATTCCTTAAGACCAGCTGTAGATCAGAACTAAGTAACAAGGCAGATGCCAGGGGAAAACCAGAAAGGAGACATGGTTATCTCTTCCACCCATCCGGTCTGAGTCACTTATTCTCCCAGAAATGTGTAAGTTGAATCAATGTTTTTACATTTTGAATCTATGCATTGATTATATGTATGCCAAGTGATTTAACAGTGTAACTTTGTGCCAATACTTGGTGACATTCATCAAAATGATGAATGAGTATTCTATTGTAGTAGTTTGCTTGCCACCATGTGGTAAAAAGCTATCACCATGTGGTTAAGGTTTTTTGTTATCAATCTGACCACTATTCTTTGTGTACAATCTGACTTTTGCCAGTTTGCAATTCTATCTGTCAAAATGATAACTGAATGATAAACTTTGAACAGGAAAACAGTATGCCTGTACTAGGTGAAAACTATTAAGTTGATTTATGAATACTGTGATTGTGTTTGAATGCTTTTGCAGTTAGTCAAATCCATGGTTCTCTGTAGTGTGCTGACAATGGTGAGTAGTGGGAGGAAAAAAAACCCTCCCCCTCTCCTTTCCGTATAACTTTAAGTCTACACCACATGTGTACCTGGGCTAAGTGTATTCCAAGTTAATGTAATTTATCTCATAAGAAATTGAAAGAGTTATTTGACTGAAATTGTTCAGCATTGTATTACTGTCTCCTACCCTTTTGTAAACTCCACTCAACCTCTAAACAAAAGTGGAGGTTGATAATTATAGCAGAAACTCTACAATAGAGTAATCCTTTGTTAGCTGAGCTCTCACACATCTTCTGAAAAGTAGAGGGCTAATGTTTGAAGTCGACAAGCCAGACTCTCAGCTGTGCCACCTTAACTACAGACCAGGTTCTCTTTATTGTAGACTTGGGACTGTGGCAAACGCTACATACATACCATGGGCAAAACAGGTTGGGAAGACACACCACTACCCAGCACTACATCAACAGGTCTACACAGCAGCAGAATCAGTTACCAAAAAAAAGAGAGATCAACTAACCTCTCCAACTTCAGTTGAGTCATAATATTCCAAGTGGACTTCAATTCAACTCATCCAAAGCTTTCCCTCACTTAGTGATGAAACATTTAGAACATGTCTATTGTTACTAACTTTAACTACTACTTTGCTGGGAAGTGAAGTTGATGTGTAAAAGAGCATGCATTTAAAGTAACATTGACCCGTCCATTGTAAACAAACTTTAATTACTTTCCAGTGTGTAAAGCTGATGTGTGGAAGTGCACTTAACTTGTGTCAGTTCTTTGTTGTTCAATCAATATTGAATGTTTGAACTTCTCTCTAATTCTGTCTCTCAGAGCTACAAGTACTTTTAAGGGTACAAGCCTAAGGAAATGTATCACTGAGCTAGTATTTTAACAGTCCAGGGAACAAATATAATCTCTTTTGATGACTAGTACCAGAAAGTTGCTCCTTCAACCACTAGTAAGAGAGAGGGTGGAGGTGAAATTTTAACATAATTCTCATACAGAAAATATTCAAAGTGCTTCCCCTAGAGAGGACACAGCAACCCACCCCCAAGTCTTGTCACAATTAGTATTGTTATCATGATGACATTTGCTTTTTTTGAATGATGATGATGATGATGATGATGATGATGAGATCAAGATCATCATCATCATCATGCCTATGGACCATTTAAATGTGCATGTTGGTTTTTGTTTCTAACTGTTGGTTGTTTGTTGATTTTTTTAAATCCAGGTCACCTACAACAAATGAAAGAAATGCATCAACGATGGCTAAAAAAAATAAAATAAAATAACAAAATCGATACATGGAAAACAATTGATATATCCAAATATCCCCATATCTTATCCACACACTCGTTATAATCTATCCTCCCATCTGCTTCGTCCCTCACCAGTCCTTCTCACCAACCCTTTCCATTACCCCCTCCCTCCCCCTCCCTTTCCCTCTCTTCTTATGGCCCCCAAAACGGACTGCCAGCCTAGTCAGTTTAGACACACCGAGTTGGTCCCCTCTGACGTCACTAAGCCTCTGCCTGGCCCAAAACTAATCCCCAAGATCAATTGAACCCACCAGTGGAGAAAAAGGAAATCTCTCTCCTGCAAGTCCAGACGGCGTGAAGAGGGACCGAAGGTCTGAGACGCCCTGGGTTTGAGACGTTCATAGCTGCTTGACTCTGTGTGTGTGTGTGTGTGTGTGTGTTGTGTGCGTGCGTGCGTGCGTGTGCGCGCGCGCGCGTGCGTGTATGTCTGTGTGTGTGTGTGTGTGTGTGCGCGCGTATGTATGCATTTGCGTGCGTGCGTGCGTGCGCGCGCGCGCGAGCGTGTGTGTCAATTGAAACGTTCGTCTATCACTGCTTGACTGGGGGGGGGGGGGGGGGGGGGGGGGAAGGGGGGGGGAAGGGGGGGGGGGGGGTAGAAGGTGAGATGGGATGGGAAGGACCGAAGGATTAGAATAGAGGAGATTCGTCCGCCAGTGGAGAAAAAAAAAAAAAAAAAAAAAGAAGAAGAAGAGAAAAGAAAAATCCGTCGAACATGACTTTTATTTTCTCCTTGACGCATTTTTGTTCGCACTGGATGGCATTTTTTCCCTTACCCATTTAGTTTTTCTCTTCTTTTTTTTTTTTTTTTTTTAAGAAGGGGTGGGGGAGAGGCTGGAAATTGAGGGAGGTGGTGTGGTGGTGAAGTTTAAGATGCGATTTGGACTGATTTCACTGTTTCTTTTTCCTTGTGTTTGTGCTGGTTAGTTAGATTGGCTGACTGATCGTTTGATTGATTGGTTTGGTTTCGGTCGCGACGATTTTTCTTTCTTTTACTTGTAAGAACTAATTTTTGAAGACGTAGATTGGTAGGCTTTATTTCCTTTAATGATTTCTTTACTATATCTTTTGTATGTCCACATTGTTACTTTAAAGCTAAGTATGAATTTTTCATTTATGTATTCATTCATTTATTCATTCATTTTGCTTAACTAGGCGTATACACACTGTTCTGACTCATTAATTAAACATCAAGCGCCTGTGCTGTGGCGCCTTTCAAAGCACATGAGGTTTGCAAGCCTGGAAGGTCTGCCCTATCTTGGCGTCAATTTCGACACTCAGCTAGCACTATCAGCTGGATAGGGATATTAGGACGCCAACGCTATGGACACAGAGAGAATCGGAGGGGGGGGGGGGGGGGGGGGGGGGGGGGGGGGGGGGGGGGTATTGACACTGACAGAACCGTTTTCCCGCCGTGAGTGGCGTGTTTCTTTAACCTGTCAACACGGTTGTTTCACTTTGATGAGAAAGGCTGGGTTGGCAGGTGGTCAGGTGCTGTTTTTGTGCTCTCTCTCTCTCTCTCTCTCTCTCTCTCTCTCTCTCTCTCTCTCTCACACACACACACACACACACACACACACACACACACACGTGTTGTTTTGTGTTGTTGTTGTTAGTCTGTTTAACGTTTGTTCACTAAAAGTGATATTTGATGGCGGGAAAGGATTGGGAGAATGGAAGAGATAGGAAGATTGGGAAGGAGATGACTACATAATATGATATGAATGTACGTCTGTTTGTCGGTACTTGGATGAGTGTGTACAAGTGTTTGAAATATAATTATTGCAGAGGGAAAATGGGATAATTATCAAATAATGATTATAAAAGCTGCGAACATATGAAAATCAATGAGAATCTACCGAATATGAAATAGTAATAACGCATTAATCCTTCTACATATAATTAACGTGCGTGCGCGTGCGTGTGTGTGTGTGTTTACGTTATAATGAATTACTCTACGTAAATAATCTTCCCTCCCCTTACTCAAAGATGATGTATTTTCACCGGCGTCTAATAGTTTGTCTGTTAGGAAAATCACACAAAAACAACTGCTGAACCGAATTAAACAAACAAAACTTGTTGAAATGAGAGACTGCAGCCAAAGAGCAAAATCCTTAAGCTATGTACTCACCCGAGATGCGAATATTGGATCAAAGGGCGGGAATGTTGGTCGTGTTCGATCTTGGTGTCTGTGCTATAATACTTGTCAAGGAACATCTACACTTTCGTTCATTATATATCCTAGTTTCAGCCTGGCCCAGACAGAAGCAGACACCTCTGGATTTGGTCAGTTAGTACAAATGCAAGTGTTGCGATATTGATATTCATGGGTGCAAAACTGATGTAACTGTGATGAGAGTTGGGAGTGGGTCGGTGTGTCCTCTATGGGCAGGACTTGAAATATTTTCTCTAATAGAGTTATGTTGAAATTTCAGCGCCACCCCCTCTCTTACTAGTTATGGAAGGATCAACTTTCCGGCACTAGTCATCGAAAGAAAGTTTTATATATTTCTCAGGACTGTTAACACTACTAAAAAGTGGCACACAGGGATAATTTTCTTCAGGCTTGTACCCTTCAAAGTACTTGTAGCTCTGAGAGGCAGAATCGGAGATGAGTTCAAACACTCAATACTGAACGAAAAACAAAGAACTGACAAAAGTTAAGTGCACTTTCACACATCAACATTACTTGTTATACAAAGTGGAAATATTCAAATCAATTTCACAAATTCAGTTCGGGCTGATTTTTGTTTTGGTTTTTCACTGTTTCATCATCAAGGAAGAGAATGTTCTGGATGAGCTGAGTAGGAGTCCACTTGGAATATCAAAACTTTTCTGATGTTGGAGAGGATAGTTGATCTCTCTCTAGTTGCTGGTGACTGGTCCACTTTTCTGTATACCCGCTGATCAAGTGCTGGGCTGTGGTGTGTGTGTTTACCATCACACATGCCCAGGGTAGTAGGAACCCAGGGTCTAAAACAAACAGAACCTAGTCTGTATTTAAGTAGCTGAGAGTCTGGCTTGTCAAGGTCTCACACTTGCCCTCTGGCTTTCAACAAATGTGAGATCTCAGCCAACAAAGAAATAGACTAGCATAATCTTATCTCCCATAATTATCAGTCTCCACTTTTATTCCGATTTTGAGTGAGTTTGACAAAAGGGTTGGAGACAGTAATACAATGCTAATTAATAGAAGTCAAAATACGCTTTAAACATTTTGCTCAGAAATTAAGTTGAAGTAACTTGAAATACACTTAGCCCAAGTACTGTGACGAGTCACTTGACACGTCCACCCAATCGGTCCCACACACCCTCTTGTACAAACTGTACAAAACCCAAACAGAAGAAAAGATTTCAAACTTATGCCATCTCCCCCCTCACTCTCCCCTTCCTTCTCGCCCTTATATAGTGAGTCATTACAAAGAAAGCTATGTCACGTCACACTCTGCATTGTTGTTCTATCTCCACCTTCCTTTCCCTTTCAACCCTCTCTCACTCCCTAATGTGGTGGCAGGACAGAGCGAAAAAATTTCTATTGCATCACAACAATGTTGTCCCTCTCTCTCCTCCTCTCTCTTCTCCCCCCCCCCCCCCCCCCCCCCCCCAATGAGCTGTGTGTGTGCCCACTAGACACAAAGGCATGTGGCCTTCTCTGTCGCTCACCTTACACTACCCCCCCCCCCCTCCCCTTGGACATACACCATCTGCATGCTCTCCATCATGCATGGCTAGTGGATTATACTAGTATGTTAACTGTCCTTTGGCCAATTAGCATACGTTCTGCCACAATGCATTGTTAATTATCATATGTTGCCAAGGCACTGATGTAGCTTAAACGTTCGCAATTAATCCAATCAATGATAGGTAATGGGAGAAACAAAACCCTCCTCTCATTGCCATGATTGACATCTTTGACAGTGTAGAATACACATAGACAACACATAGTGTCGCACACTCACTGTTCCTCAGACCAGCTGTAGGTGAAACACGATAAGGTAGAGAAGAGATCAATACCATACACTGTGGCTATGCCATAAATCATGGTTACACTACAAACACTGGGCAAAATTGGTTGTGAAGACACACCTCAGCCCAGCACTACAGCAACAGGTCTACACAGCAGGATCAGTCACCAACCACAAGAGAGATCAACTATCCTCTCCGACTTAAGCTGAGTTATCATAATCCAAGTGGACTTCAATTCAATTCAACTCAGCCTGAGCCTGAGCTTCCCCTCACTTTATGATGAAACAGTGAGAACATGTCTATGAGTACCACTTTGGCTACTGCACTAGGTGCATGAAAGCAAAGTGGATGTGTAGAAGAATATGCGTGTTCAGAGTAACATTGACATGCCCACTGTATCCTAACTCCAACTACTTCACAGTGTGTAAGCAAGTAAAGTTGATGTGAGAGAGTGCACTTAACTTGTGTCGAGTCTTTGTTGTGTGCAATAAGTGTTGAAGGCTTGAAACTTACCTCAGAGCCACTATTGAGTATTTTAACAGTCCTGGGAACAAATATAGAATTCTTTCAATGACTAGTACTGAAATGTTGCTCCTTCCACCACTAGTTAGAGAGAGGGTGGCATTGAAGTTTTGACATAATTCTAATAGAGAAATTATTCCTTCCCCTAGAGGACCCACTGATCCACTCCCAACTCTCATCACAAGTACACAAGTGGATTTGACTCAGAGTCACATACTACAAAGCATTCTGACAATCAACAGTATTCATAAATCAGAGTTTTCACCTGGTACAGAGATACAACTTTTCCAATCACAATTTATCATTCAGTCACCATCTTAACTGATAGTATTGTATACCGGCAAAAGTCAGATGGTTAACAAAGAATGTTGATAAGATTGTTAACGAAGAATCTTACTCAAGTATCTTAACAGTTTTTGCCAGTTTTGGCAAACAAAACCATTACAAAAGAATACTCATTCATCATCTTGACAGATGCCACCAAGTATTGGCATAAAGAAAGTTAAACCTATAAGCCACACGGCATACACACCATCAGTGCATAGTCTCAAGAAACATAGTTTCAACTTACAGTTCTGGGTGATCAGTGAATCTTAGCCAGGATCAGAGTAGTTGAGGTAAATTTTCACTGTCTCTGGTTTACCCCTATTGTAATTCTTGATTCACTTATATACAGCTGGTCTCTGAAGGGCAGTGATTATTCACAATGAGTTTCCCCTTTCTATAGGCTAAGCCATCCTGTCCATTTCCAGTTCTGGTTGGCTTTGTGTCACTAAAGACAAAGAAAAGGGGAGGGGGGGGGGGGGGGGTCATCCCCACCACTTACAGTGGATGGAGGGGTAGAAGATTCGAGATTGTTCTTTCTTAGCAGTTGGGAGTATTGTTAGTGAGCCTGCATCAGTATATGCCAATTGACAAAGGGCTGCTTAACATAATTGCGTCATGCCCACCCAGGGAAAGGGAGCATGATCCTTTGTCTTAACCAAGACAGTTTCTATGCACATGATAAGATAAGTGAGAGGGAAGGAAGGAAAAGAGGGGAGAGAGGGAGAGGGAGGGAGTGAGGAGAGCTATGTACTTCCAAAGTGACATCATCTTTTTCCATGTCATTGTTTCCAAAGCTGGGCTGCTGGCAACTTCAAAGGGGACTGGGGGAAGAGTGAGAGCAGTGAGAGGGATGAGGTGGGAAGTAAGGGGGGCGGGAGATGATGGAGAGTTGGCATACGTTTGAAAATCTTGATTGCTCTTTCTGAGACAAAGGGAGAGAGAAAGAAAGAGGGGTGGAAGAGGGGGGCAGAAGGTAGGGAGGTGGGGGTGGAGGGAGGGAGCATCAGTGTGTGTGAGTGTGTGTGTGTGTGTGTGTGTGTGTGTGTGCGCGCGCGCGCGCGCACGCGCACGCGCATGTGTAGGGTTCAAGTGACATGTCACAGTAATATCCAACAAATAACAAGGCCTGATCCCAAGTGAGTTAAAAAAAATGCATCACATATTGAAGTTTTCTTTTTAAAAAATGATCAGAAAGGCTCATAGGTTCCTGGATCCGCCTCTGGATCCATACCATAACTGAACAGTGTTGATTTTAGACACATTCTATCTTTCCATTAGGTTCTGTTAAAAATCAGCTCAGTAGTTCTTTGCATCATCTTGCTAAAGACCTCCTGGATCCATCCATTGTTCCAGTTCTGTGCCACATTGCCATGGGTAATTCGTCCTCAAGCCAGATTCCGTTTTCATCAGCTCTCTTTGATTTTGCAAAATCGTGAAAACCACTGGACAAACCAACCAACAAAATAATCATAACCTCTTTGGCAAAGTTGTCACAACTCTGTTTCCATCTGATCCAGGTGAAAAATCCCAAAGATGAAGTTGTCACGACTCTGTTTCCATCTGATCCAGGTGAAAAATCCCAAAGATACCCACACCATAGACAATGTTTCGGAAATCTGCTGGGGAGGCAATCTGTGTTAGAGCAGCTCATGTTCAGCGAGAGTGACCCTGCCATTTCACAGGACAAATGGCAGTGGTGGGCACCCTCAAAGTTGTTTAGCCCAATTAGTCAGCTTAACAGTTCAATCGGAGATAAAACGTCAAAACACAGATATGAAACAATGTGACTGTACTGCAAAAAGTCGGTAATTCAATTTTTATCCTGGTGTCCACGTGAAATAAAATATTTGATACACTAGATCTATTTACTTTGTCTATAAACTGAAAAAAACGTAACTCTATTTGCAATAAAAGAAAAAGGTTTATCTTCCCTTGCTTTTTTCGGAACAGGTGTATCAGTCATCTTAAAGATTCAATCAGAGAGACAAAACATCCAAACATGGGCATGAAACGATGTGTATGTAATGCTGACACTGTGTTACAAAAACAGTTCGACTACACTTACTATTCTTATCATGGATCGATTCAGATCTACGTATTTTGAGCTTGATGTGACTTTTGTCTATCAAATGAGGCAATACAAATTGCGTAATGAACCTGACCCATTACTATGAAGACAGTTGAGTTGTTGGCCTGCGCTTGTTTTCCTCCCATTATTAGGTTCTTCATCTCTGTATTTGGCTGACTTTTATTCAAGTTTAAAAGGCTGTGCCAGTCTTGAATAAAAGTTACTCTGTGTTAGGTTTCTCTATGGGAGCAAAAGTTACCCTGCTTGTTTACTGACCTGTTAATTGTGCAAAAATTACCATATTTCAATAAAAAGGCATGTGCTATCCTTGCTTGATTTTTCTTTCTTTGTCTTATTTAAGAATAGGTCTATTTTCAGCAGTGACTATAGCAAACCTTGCTCTGAACAGCACGTCACACGATAGAGTACCCAAGGCAAGATATAACCCTTTCCACTTGTTACACTGCACAGGATTCCCAAGGCAAACTGTAACGCCTTCCATTTGTTACACTGCACAGGATACCCCAGGCAAACTGCAACGCCTTCCATTTGTTACACTGCACAGGATACCCAAGGCAAACTGCAACGCCTTCCATTGTTACACTGCACAGGATACCCAAGGCAAACTGCAACGCCTTCCATTTGTTACAATGCACAGGATACCCAAGGCAAACTGCAATGCTTTCCACTTGTTACACTGCACAGGATACCCCAAGGTAAACTGTAATGCCTTCCACTTGTTACACTGCACAGGGTACCCAAGGCATACTGCAACGCCTTCCACTTGTTACATTGCACAGGATACCCAAGGCAAACTGCAACGCCTTCCACTTGTTACTCTGCACAGGATACCTAAGGCTAACTGCAATGCCTTCCACTTGTTACACTGTGCAGGATACCTAAGGCAAACTGCAATGCCTTCCACTTGTTACACAGCACAGGATACCTAAGGCAAACGGCAACGCCTTCCACTTCCTAAGGCAAACTGCAACGCCTTCCACTTGTTACACTCCACAGGATATCTAAGGCAAACTGCAATGCCTTCCACTTACTACACTGCTCCACCCACTGCTCCACTGGTGCACGACATTATCTGTCCATCTTTTTTTAACACCTGTTTCTTTCAATGTATTGTATTGTAACCTGCAGGTTCAGTCGCAACTGAATAAACTGATCTGATGTTCTGTTCTTTTAATCAGGTCAGAAGTATGAAACAAGCCTGTCCAGTTCTGGACTACTATTTTATTGTCAAAGGTTGCTCTGTCTCAAATCATCGTGTATCTATGCATCAGCAGCACCGTTCATTGGATTAGGATGCCGAGTTACAAGGAATGCAAGTTTGTTGCAGAGGAAATGCATGTTTGTTGTAGAGGAAATGCATGTTTGTTGCAGAGAAAATGCATTTTGTTGTAGAGGAAATGCATGTTTGTTGCAGAGAAAATGCATGTTTGTTGAAGAGGAAATGCACGTTTGTTGCATAAGAAATGCAAGCTGAAAGTGTGTTAGGAAAAATGCCTTTTTTTTTAAAACATGCAGAGAATTATTTTATTATTTTACCTCGTTCCCAAAGCATTTGATACCGTTTACACTGGCTCCATATTACCTCTGATCCTTAATCGATGTTGCAGTTGATAACGTTCGTTCTTTACACTGCTGATACCGTGAACCCTAATTATACCTGAACATACCTAGGCAAAGTAACGCAACTCTCAACTTTCGCCAGCTAATCGTGTCCATCATTCACTGATAGATTGTCATGTTAAAGTGACATTTGAGATAGTATCACCACCATCGCTTGACCAAAATGGCAAGCCCATCAGGTGTAATCTCAGCACAGTATCAGATGATGAACACAGGTGTCAAATGATGAGATTAGAGTGATAAGGATGGTTCACCTGCCGCATAAGACAGTGAGATGGGTCTTTTGTCATGTCTGCTTGCATACCTGTAAAGAAAATAAGGAAGGGTAGTACGCCGATGAATGCATGTTCAATCAATGTTACTCTTTTGAAGCATATCAGCAGGTAATCTGACTGCAGGTGTCAGCTAGTCAGATTAAGTTGAAAAAGATACCGCATAAGATACCCAGATGAATTTTTTAAAATATTTGTTTGCCACAAAGAAAATGTGGGACGGGTGGAGGGGGGGGGAGGGGGGGGAGGGTTGCTAACATGCTCGATTTTTAAAACAATCTTTTTTTTTTTGGTGGGTGATGTCCTGTGAGGGGGGAAAGGGGAATAAGACGGTGGAGAGAAATGGAGAGACGGCAAAGGGAGGGACAGAGGAGATGGAGGTATACACTTCAGTGATTAAAAGAAGCATTTAATTTGGCGGGATGAAATAAACAGACGTGAAGACTCTGAGAGACACAATTATTCACGTTCACAAGTAAACCCCCCTCTTCCTTCCACAAACACATTAAAAAGTGCATGCGCGCACACACTCACTACACTCTCTCTCTCTCTCTCTCTCTCTCTCTCTCTCTCTCTCTCTCTCACACACACACACACACACACACACACACACACACACACACACAAGGCACACGTCCCTGTCTGTCTGTCAGTCTGTCTGCCTCTCTGTCTGCCCATCTGTGTATGCGTGTGTGTGTGTGTGTGTGTGTGTGTGTGTGTGTGTGTGTGTGTGTTTATAGATATGATGAGAGGTGTACATGAAGAATGAAATTGTAATGGGGTAAGTTGGCCCTACAATAGATTCTCTCTCTCTCTCTCTCTCTCTCTCTCTCTCTCTCTCTCTCTCTCTCTCTCTCTCTCTCTCTCTCTCTCTCTACACAAAACTGACATGGTCTTCGTGTTTGTTTCACCCACAAACTAGCGTTGAATAATTGTCTGAATCCATGACCACACCACCTCAAACCCCGTCCAACTGTCTGTGTGTGTGTGTGTGTGTGTGTGTGTGTGTGTGTGTGTGTGTGTGTGTGTGTGTGCGTGCATGCATGCGTGCGTGTGTGTGTGTGTGTGTGTGTGTGTGTGTGTGTGTGTGTGTGTGTTTGTTGTTGTTGCTCTTCTTCTTCTTAGTCCTTCTTCTTCGATTTAACGTCTTTTCAAGTGATATTAGACGGGAAGTGAGCGTTTTTACTTGTATATGTGTATGTGTGTTTAGTATGCATGTGTGCTAGCATGTGTGCATGCGTGAGTATGTGTGTGTGTGTGTGTGTGTGTGTGTGTGTGTGTGTGTGTGTGTATGCACGCGCATGTGTGCATGTGTGTGTGTGTGTGCACGTATGTGTGTGTGCGCGCGCGTGTGTGTGTGTGCACTTGTGTGTGTGTTAAATATTAGTGGAAATACTACATAAGACAATCCTTAGAAAAAGCAACAAATGAGATAGGATCCAACAAAAATCAACTGTGATACTCCTTGATATAAGGACATGAAAATGTACTTTAATTTCTGTGATGATTTCTGCCCTTTTTTTTTTTTTTTTTTTTGGATTCTAAAGCTTGGAGAACTGATTTAGAGTCTACACAAAAGAGTGCGCCACAGAAATTGAATGGTGTATCAATGACATACTGACTAGCCATTAAAATTGCTATTAATTCAGCTGTGAAAATGGAGAAGTCCTCACCAAGATAAAAAGATTTCTCAATTTTTAAAGTGGCGATGACAAAACCACAACTTGTCTGATTGTCTAATAAAGAACCATCAGTGAATATTTTTAGATGATTGGGATAAAAATCATTCATATGGGATCTAGCTTCATATGCAAGAACATTGGTGTTATCAAATTTGAACAATTGTGTATAGTTATAATCAAACTTTGCCTTAAAAAGTTCCCAGTTTGGGATGGAAAACGCACAGTGTGACGAGATGGATGAGTGGTAGGTGAGTCCTCTATGGGAAGGACTTGGAATAATTTCTCGATGAGAATTATCTTAACAATTCACCTGCACCCTCTCTCTTAGGAGCAACTTTCCGGTACTAGTCATCAAAGAAATTTTTATTTTTGTTCTGGGTATTGTTAAGATAATGAAGAATGGCTCTGAGATAATTTTTCCTAGGCTTATACTCTTAAAAGTACTTGAAGCTCCAAGAGACAGAATTGAAGAGAGAAGTTCAAACATTCAACATTTGATTGAACAACAGAGAACTGACACAAGTTAAGTGCACTTTCACACATCAACTTTCATTGCTTACACATAGGTAAGTATTGGCTTGTCAAATTCCATAGACTAGGGTTTAGTTCTCATTAGACTACCACAATGAGGGGCCCTTCCTCACTCCTACTTTACATGCATACACTCGGTGCTGCTGCTTAAGTTGGAATACAGTGGGCCTGTCTAAGTTACACTGAATGCATCTGGTTGAGATACATCCACTTCGCTTGCATACACCCTGTGCTGTAGCCAAAGTGGTACTCATAGACAGTTTCTCATGGTTTCATCATAAAGTGAGGGTCAGGGTCTGATGGGTTTGAGTCCAGATGGTAAGCTAACTTGCTTTGCTTCAGAGAGGGTAGTCTCTCCTGTGGCTGGTGACTGCCCCACTGGTGTAGATTGGTTGTCTGGTGTCGCCCTGGTTTACATTCAAGCCATGGTGTCTGGCATTCCCCCCCCCCCCCCCCCCCCCCCCCCCCAGCTTCTGGTTCAGCTATACTGTGTAGCGTGACCAGGACCCCAGTGCTGCAATAAAGAGAACTTGGTCTGTAGGTGAGAGAATCTGATGGCTGGTTTGTCTAGTGCACACATTTACCCTTTTTCTCTTTCTTTCAGGAGAGATGTGAGACTCAGCCAGTAAAGTTTTCTCTATGGTAGAGTTTCTGCTATAACGATTAATCTCCACTTTTGTTTAAAGGCTAACTTAAGCTTACAAAAGGGTAGGAGACAGTAATACATTGTTACGCAGTTTCAAACAACTCTTCCATGTTTCTTATGAATTAAATCACACTGACCTGGGCTATACTTAGTCTAAGTACACATGTGGTGTAGACTTAAAGTCATGCACTACAAATCATTCCAACAATCACCAGTATTTATAAAATCAGAGTAGCCGTTTTTAAACCTAGCACAGGCATACTGTTTTCCTGATCAAAATTAATCATTGAATTATTATCTTAACAGACAGAATTGCCCACTGGCAAAAGTCATGGTGCACACAAAGAACAGTGGTCAGATTTGTTAACAAAGAATCATAACCACTGGAAGAGAGCTTTTGCCATATGAGGGCAAGCAAACTACAAACACAGAATAATCATTCATCAATTTAATAAATGTTGCTAAGCATTTGTACAAAGTTACGGCACACAGCATACATAAAATCAATACATAGATTTGAAATTGTAAAACAGAGTTCCAACTCACTTTTCGGGAGAAATGAACAGTGAATGAGACTTGAGGAGTACCAGGAGTTCACCAGGCCTTCTCTAGTCGTCTCTTTGTCGTCCTCTGTTCTCAGCTACAGGCAGTCTTGAGGGGTCAGTGAAGTTGCGACCCTGTGTGCCTAGTAGAATTCTCAATTGCCAAATCTGATTTTGACAAACCTGTCATTCACACATCAGGGGTGAGAGGGGGTGAATCTAGTCTTATTACCATTTGCCTGGGATATTGTTTGAACCTGATCGGAACCGGTTAATTTATGCGTCCCTATGGGCGAATGCTACTTCAGACGGTCGCGTGGGGGGCGGGAGGGGGTGGGGGTGGGGGGACACAATGACGTAATTCACCAGATGTCTGCGAGCCCCCCCCCCCTCCCCCCCCCCCCACTATAGTAAGGGTGGGGGGTGTAGGTAGGAGAAGGAGGGAGGTTTGCCGATTGCCATTGTGTCAATTACGGCCGCACGTGGCTCAGGTGGAGAAGGGGGGGGGGGGGGGGGGGGAGGGGGTAGAGAGCACCACAGCGGCGTCGTGCCTTTGTTTCACGGGAAAGTGGGGGGGGGGGGGGGGGAGTGGTGGTGTGGAGAGAGTGGCAACATGCCCTTGAGTCACGGGGTGGGGGGGGGGGGGGGGGCTGTGAGATGGGCCATTGTTACAATGCACATTCCTGCTGCGTAGTATCGCCCAGTGTAGAGAATGAGAGTTGAGGGGGGAAGGCAGGTAGGCCAATGAGAACGAAAGGCACCACACATTTACCGTGACGCTTTTTTTTTCTTGTAATGGATGGTCGAAGCCGTGCGAATCACACCGTTCTAAGAGGGAGAAAAATGTGGGGGGGGGGGGGGGGGGGGGGGGGGGGGGGGGGGAGGGGGAGAGTGGGGCATAGATTTGAAATCTATTCTTTGGTTTGGGGTTTCAGTGGGACTGATCGGATGGTTTTGTCAAGCGTTTCATCACACACAGTTCATTTCTTTTGATTAGTGTTTAATTTTGTCAATAGTATAGAATAAAATGTAAGAATAGTTTTATTAGATCGGATATGTTTTGCACCCTTAGGAAAATGAATATTGGACCTAATTTCAAGTTCCATTTGGTTTGAATTTTGAATGGCAGAGCATCTTAAAATGTATTTAGCACAGGCTTATTTTCGCTGATCATCAAGAGGCAAAACACCTGCTTCATGATAAGATCCTATGATGGGGAACCATGAAAAGGGACACCAAGGGCTATTCAATATGTATTGCAATCTATGTTCTGCAGTTTTTTCAATAGGTAATTTGGAGCACTAAAGAAGACCTCTTGTGCATACGGCAAATTAGATCTAACCAAAGCAGAGGACAAATGAATTAATGTATTTGTGTCTTGACCACAGCTTTGTTTGCTTCTGACTTTTAGAAGGTTCAATGACTTTCTTGCTTGATTTACAGCATGTTATAAATGCAGGTACCAAGAGAGCTTAGACGTTACATAAACACCAAGAAATTTAATATTTGAAGCCTTTTAAGTGTGATGTTGTTTACTTTAAATTCTGGAGCATTGTGAACAGATCCACTTGATCAAATAGCATCATGTGAGATTTTTTTTAGGTGAGAAGCTTAAACCATTTTCAGACTTAATATGGCAATATTATCTAGATCATATTGATATGCTCCTTTATTTTTATTTACATTTTATAGACCTTTTTGATGTTTTCTTTTTTATGGTAACATTCATCCATGAACAGATGTCATCGGCATACTGAATAATTTTTTTTTTAAATAGATATTGGTAAATCGTGTTAGGATATTAAACAGAATAGGAGCAATTACAGAGCCTGAGGGATACCCATATCAAGGAATCTTTTAGAAATAAATGTGACCAATTCTTGTTTGGATACTTCTGTTGGCCAAGAATGTTTTAACATAGTCATAAATATGACCAGAAAGCCTAACCGTTTTTAAACTGTATAGCAATCGGTCATTCTAAACCTGATCGTATTCCTTATTTATATCAAAGAATGTGGCAAGAACATGTTGTCTTTTGGCAAATTGATGTTTGATTTGAGTTGTTAATTTCACTAAATGATCAGTGCTTGATCTGCCTTTTCCTAAGCCTCCTTAGTGTACAGGGGAAATCCCACGTTTTTCGCAATGATAAGACAATCGGTTTAAAAACAATTTGCTCCATTAATTTGTGTACGTGAGATGTCATAGAGATAGGTCTATAACTATTTACATCGTGTTGTGACGTGACACTTGACAACACCATCCGATCGGCCCCACTAAAACACCGAACCAAAGAATAGATTTCAAATCTATGCCCACTCTCCCCTCTCAACCCCCCCCCCCCCCCCCCCCCCCCCCCCCCCCCCCTTTTCTTGCTTAGGATGGTGCAAAAGGCCGAACTGACTGACGATCTATGACACAGGAAAAAAATTGCGTCACGGTAAAATCGTGCCGCCTTTCATGCTTAGCAGCCTACCTCCCTTCCCCCCTCTCAATCCTCCTCTCCCATGCTGTGCGATACTACTACGCAGCGTGGAATGTGCGTTCTAACAATAGCCCATCTCCCCCCCCCCCCCCCCCCCTCTACCCCCGCCCCACAAAGGCATGTTGCCGCATTCTCCCCACCGACACCCCACCACCACCTCCCCCCCCCCCACCCCCCCCGGCATACCTAGGGTCCCCCCCCTCGCAGCGCAGACCACTACACGTGCTCGCGGACACCTATGCGGATGCATAAATTAACTGGGGCTCATGGACAACTCTATACGGATGCATAAATTATCCCGTGCCGATTAGGTTCAAACAATTTCCAGGCGATTGTGACTAGACTAAATCCCTCCCCCTCTCACCCCTGATCGGTGAAAAGACAGGTCGTCTCAAATTTGATTTGGCAAGCGAGAGATTCATATACTAGGCACACACAGGCGCAACAGCTTCACTGACCCCTCAGGACTGCCTGTAGACAAGAGCAGAGGAAGACAAGGGACAGAGAAGGCCTAGGAAACTCTTGGTAACTCTTTGATCTCAAGTCATTCACTGTTCATTCCCAGGAAAAGTGAGTTGGAACTCTGTTTTACATTTTTGAATCTATGTATTGATTTTATGTATGCTGTGTGTGTTAAACATTGTAACTTTGTACAAATGCTTAGCACATTTATCAAACTGATGAATGATTATTCTGTGTAGTAGTTTGCTTGCCATCATATGGCAAAAGCTCCTCCCAGTGGTTTTGATTCTTTGTTTAACAATCTGACCACTGCTCTTTGTGTGCACCATGACTTTTGTCAGTATGCAACTCTGTCTGTTAAGATAATAATTCAATGATCAATTTTGATCAGGAAAACAGTATGCCTGTGCTAGGTAAAAAACTGTACTCTGATCTATAAATACTGGGTGATTATTGGAATGATTGGTAGTGTATGACTTTAAGTCTACACCACATGTGTGTACTTGGACTAAGCATAGCCCAGGTCAGTGTGATTTAATTCATATGAAACAAGGAAGAGTTGTTTAACTAAAACGGTAACCTTGTATTACTGTCTCTCTACCCTTTTGTAAGCTTAACTTAGCCTTTAAACAAAAGTGGAGGTTAATAGTTATAGCAGAAACTCTACCATAGAGAAAAACTTGCTGGCTGAGTCTCACAACCCTTCTGAAAGACAGAGGAAAAGGGGTAATGTGTGCACTCGACAGACCAGCCACCAGATTCTCATCTACAGATCAAGTTCTCTTTATCGCAGAACTGGGATCCTGGTCACGCTGCACATTACAGTTGGACCAGAAGCTGGGACTTCGCCAGAAACCAGGGCGACACCAGACAACAAATCTACACCAGTGGGGCAGTCACCAGCCACAGGAGAGATCAACTATTCTCTCCGAAGCAAAGCTAAGTTTGCTTACCACCTGGACTCAAACTCATCAGACCCTTACCCTCACTTTATGATGAAACAGTGAGAACCTGTCTATGAGTACCACCCTGGCTACAATACTGGGTATTTGCAAGCAGGGTGGATGTATAATAACCATATACATTCAGTGTAACTTAGACAGAACCCCTGTATGCCAACTTAAGCTTGCTGCACAGAGTGCAAGTGAGTAAAGTAGGAGTGAGGAAGGGCCCCTCATTGTGGTAGTCCAATGAGAACTGAAATCAGTCTATGGAAGTGACACGCCCATTTCTTATCTATGTGTAAGTAATAAAAGTTGATGTGTGAAAGTGCACTTACTTGTGTCAGTTCCCTGTTGTTCAATCGAATGTTGAATGTTTGAACTTCTCTCTTCAATTCTGTATCTCGGAGCTATAAGTACTTTTAATTAAGAGTACAAGCCTAAGGAAAATATCCCAGAGCCATTCTCATACCCGGAACAAATAAAAATTTCTTTGATGACTAATACCGGAAAGTTGCTCCTTCCACCACTAGTAAGAGAGGGGGTGTAGGTGAAATGTTAGGATAATTCTCATCAAGAAATTATTCCAAGTCCTTCCCCTAGAGGACCCACTACCACTCGTATCCATCTCGTCACACGTGTACTGGTTTGCCGTGCTTTAAAATAGGGACTATAATTGAATCTCTCCATATGGATGAGATGTTACCTTCAATCCAGCACTTACTATTAATTCTGTGTGAAAATAACAAAATGTTTTCTAGAAGATGTTTTATTAACTCATTGGAAATGGCATCCAGACCAACAGAAGTTTTCTTGTCTCTTAGGTAATGAATAGATAGCAGACAGTAATTCTTGAAAAGTAATTTCAGCATTCAAGTAGTGATCGTTATTTTTCTCAGGGTCATTGTATATGTCATTTTGTGATTGAATTTCCCTCACAGTTCTGCATTTGTCTGATAGACTATTGTAAGAGCTATTCTTTACAAGGTGTCAGCAAAAACTATTCTATACAAAGGTGTCAGTGTGTGTGTGTGTGTGTGTGTGTGTGTGTGTGTGTGTGTGTGTGTGTGTGTGTGTGTGTTGTTCATGTTTGAAACCGTGCGCATGTATATGCGTCAGGCTTATGTTTGTGTAGCTTTGTGCGCGCCTGTGTATGATCCTTACCCAAAGCACCCCTACCCCTCCTCAGTCTCTCTCTCTGTCTCAGTCTCTGTCTGTCTGTCTGTCTGTCTCTCTCTCTCTCTCTCTCTCTCTCTCTCTCTCTCTCTCTCTCTCTCTCTCTCTCTCTCTCTCTCCGTGTCTCTCTCTGTCATTCTCTCTCCCGCTCCCTGCCACGTTTTTTAACCGTTTCGCTGACATGCCCTGCTTGTCATCCTACCGCCCACTGTCCACCCGTCCTTCCCTTCCACCTCCCTCCTTCACAATCTCCAAAGATCAACTAAACGAGCCGAAGTTTTATATTCACTCCTCAGAACAACCACTATCTTATCAGTGAATAGAATTTTGCTCCCTCCTCCTCCACAGGTCCCTCTTTCTCTCTACTCCGAACGTACTCTTCCCATACCACCCTCTCAAATCCTCCCCCTCCCCCTTGCCTCCGAGCGAGTTTAAAGGTTGTAGTATGAGTAGAAAAATGTTTGACAGCAAAATCGAACTTGACGGGTGTAATCAATCATCGCACCTGACGTACTTTCCTACAAACAGTCAGTGTGCGCCTGCAAGCGTTGACACACACACACACACACACACACACACACACACACACACACACACACACACACACACACAGAGGTTCGTCATATATATACATATTTATAGTTCCTTTTTCGCCAACCCCACTCATCAATAGTTTCTCGCAGATTAATCTCTTAAAGCTTTGTGCATTCTTCGTATAGGCCTACTAGTTTCAGAGAGAGAGAGAGAGAGAGAGAGTCAACAACCACAAACCGATCGAGCATTGTTTGAAATCTTGACACGGCAAGTGGCCGCCATCAATCAAATGTGCCAGGGGGTTGCATAAAACATGATCCCCATTCCCCATTCCCTGCTAGTCTGTAATGTCCACAAGACAGCCAGTTGGGCTGTGTAGTGGGCCTACTTTTCCGACTAAAGTGGAGATTGGCTGAATTATACACACACTCTCTCTCTCTCTCTCTCTCTCTCTCTCTCTCTCTCTCTCTCTCTCTCTCTCTCTCTCTCGTACGCTCTCTCTCTCCGTGTCACACACACACATACTCGTACGCGTGCGCGTTCACACACACACACACACACATGCAAGCACACACACGCAGAAGCACATAAACATTCACACTCACACGCACACACACACATATACACACACGCGCGCGCGCGCGTGCACACACACACACACACACACACACACACACACACACACACACATACACACACACGCACAGAGGCACACACACATATATGCACGTATGCACGCACGCACGCGCACACACACACATACACACACACGCACACACACACACACAAGCATAATACATGCACACACACACACACACACACACACACACACACACACACACACACACACACACACACACACTCACTCACTCACACACGCGCGCGCGCAGGCACGCACGCACAGAGAGAGAGAGAGAGAGAATACGAATACGAATACGAATACGAATATTTTTAATGAGGGTAAAATGGATAAGCTTACAGCTTTTTTACACCATGCCCTCAAGAACAAAAACAGGAACTAACAATATTCAAATGAACATATAAATGGTACACGAAAAGGAAACAATGAACAAGCTTATACGACGACGAAACATGATTGCTATGAATATTACCTAATTAATAAGGCTAGGTCACAATTAAGAGAGAGAGAGAGAGAGAGAGAGAGAGAGAGAGAGAGAGAGAGAGAGAGAGAGAGAGAGAGAGAGAGAGAGAAATCATGTGTAGCCCATTTAGGCCCCTCAAAAATCATGACAACCTTCATAGCACACTTTTTGACATAGTTTTAAGAAATGAGAATAGAACGCAGTTTAAAACGTCTTGTAAAGATAGATTGACAAATTTCTGATAGTTTTCTTTTTCATGTGTACATCCCATAACCAACGCTAATTTAAACTGATTTGGTACCATGTAATATTTCAATGGTATGTATTGTGCTCTTAAGTCGCATAGAATAGGACAACATAAAACAAAATGCTCTTCATTTTCTTTTTCGCCTTTGACAAAGTGAACAAAGTAAGTTACCCTCAGTGTGTTGTCTATGGCGATTACGATTTATTGTGATTTCAGAAAGGTTATTGCTGCAGTGTCGAGACCCCATATCTCTGCAACATACTGAACACCAGAGTGGACTTGTGAGTCAAATAACTTTTTATAAAAGGAAGAGTAAGACTAACACTTCAGCTTAAATATCTTTCGTAAAATACACAGTGTGGCCATTATACAATGGCATCTCCCAGGGAGCGATTATGTCCCTTGACGTCTTAATGGAATGTCCTCTGCGTGCCTACGCCCTACGTGAACACAGCACAGGTTTACAAAGGTGGTGCAGGATTGCTCCCAGCTTGGTTCTTTGGCAGTTGAGGACAGTCCTGCTCTGGGTCCCACCCGCACCTTCGGGTGTATTTTTTCTTGTCTGCCTTTTGGCCGACTCTGGGGAAAGGCTCAGTGACAGTGAGAAAAAAAACACAATGACCGCAGGGGAAGTCCTGTTGAGAGTGGGAAAGGCTGTAACCCGGCATTCTCTTCGGAGTGCACGTTAGACCTCATGGTGAACGCCTGGACGTGTTTGGAGTTGTACTGTCTTCAACTGTCAGTGGAACAGCATAGAGTGAGGCTGCCGGAAGCACACAGCAGTTGCTTGGCGGTGGCGTTTTTCCTCGGTGGGCTCTGTGGTCATGAAAAATGGGCTTAGGACACCCACGGGAACGCTCCCGTGGAGGTTCTGTCTTGTCTTATCCGGTGGCCCTTACACAATGGCATCTGCCAGGGAGCAATGTGGCCCTTAACGTCTTAATGGAATGCCGTGTGCGTGCCTTCACCCTATGTGAATACAGCACAGGCTTCCAAGGGTGGTGCAGGATTGATCCCAATTGGGTTGTTAGGCAGTTGAGGACAGTCCTTCTCTGGGTCCCACCCACACCTTTGGGTGTATTTTTTTTCTAAATAACTTTTGTAACATACACAATAACGCGTTTTTTTTTCTGCTACTGAGATCATGACGAGCAGCAATAAAACTTAATCTTGTTAAAAAATGAATTCCTAGGCATTTGTAAACATTCATAGCAGGCGTAACAATTCCATAAGCATTATAGGTCCACCTTTCTCTGGCAGCTAAATACCCCCCCCCCCCCCCCCTCGCTTTTTCTGAATACCACTATGTTGCTTTTATCCATTTTGACCTTTAGCCTGCAAAGCAGCAGCTGCACATTGAAGACTATTAACCTGCGTTTGTAAGTGTCCAGGACTGGGGAAATCATGATGGTATTGCCTAAGTGCACTTAGTTGATGTATTATTAGTCAGGCTTAACACACCAAGGTTATCTCTGCACTCATACATGCATATGCACTCTCATGCACCCACCAAACATTCACCTGTCACTGGGAATGGGATGTCACGCATTCGTTTATCTCCTAACACAACTGAGAACAAGAAATACGATTTCTATGCTACCTATTATTACACATGAAAGATCCAATGACACATAATGGAATAATCAAAACATAAAAGATAAATACTTCCTTATCCCAGGTTATAATAAAATGGCTTCTTACCTGGCCAGGTTTCCACACACACACACACACACACACACACACACACACACACACACACACACACTACTTTCACCCCACACCACAGTTCTCAAACAAGTCACATCAAGTTTTCTTCAGCAGTGGGTGATGGTGACACCCTTGGTTGACTGGCTCCAGGTTCCAGGACTGGGTCTTCATGGTCGTCTCTGGGGAACTCGACGTAGAGATCTTCTTCTTTGTCTCTTTCACCCACCTCTGGGCGTCAAACACAGTCTTTTCTTTTTCAGCTCGTCTTTTATCCTAAAACTTTGCTGTCACTTCTGTCTCCCAGACAACGCTTTTCTCAACCCTACTCTGTCCTGCTCACTCTTCTCTCCTCTCTCTCCTCTGTTCTTCTTCTCTCGTGGTGCTCTTCTCCTGCTTCATGTTGTTCTCCCTCAGTTTATATAGGGATAGACACAAAGGATTTCCCTTTGGCCATGCCTTTGTTCATGTTGCTTCTCCACCACCTTGTGTTAACAAGCACACTGAATTCCCCTTTGATACATTCTTCCACACATCAGCATTTACACACATCCCTACCTAATTGCTTAGGAAACAGCCACTTGGCACCAAATGGACATCAAACATTCCTGCTGACTCCGGGAGCCACTTTAACACAGTAATTATTCTAGCAAAAGCTATGACACCAACGTCCACATACATTCAACCAAGCCAAAGCACAGTGTCAATGGCACCCATCTGAACAAGCCCAAGACTTCTGCTCTTCAAGGTCTGTTTACAAAGTAACATTGATGCTCTGAGGTCCTAGTGGTTACATTTTCTCTCTTTCGCTATTGGGAAGGTTCGAACTCGCGAGGGACCTTAGGTGCCATCTATCACGTGACAATTAATTACCTGACCACTTCAACCTCCTTGACACACTTTGACCATATACGCTAGGTTAGGGCACTACTGTTAATTGGCAGTAAGCCAGTGACAGTCTTTGAAAGTAAGGCCACATCATCGGCCAGAAGTAACATGAATAATTCAAAATAGACGTAAACATTACACCATGTCTTTCTCCCCTTATCACCTTCAATACTACTAGTTCATTGATAAATAAAGAAAACAAGACAGGGCTACAGGCGTCTCTTTGTTTTACTCCATTGGTGCAGTTGATATAAGCTGTTACACTACATCCGCATTTAATTCTGGCTTTGTCATTATCAAACATACTACGAATAGCCCTAGATATCTTACCTTTGATGCCTTCTGTCAATATGATGGGCCATAATACGTTTCTTTCAACAGAATCGAAGGCCTTTTCAAAATCAATGAAGGCTACAAACAATTTACGATTAAACCAAAACTGCTTTTGTGCGAGTTACAATACTGTAAACATGTGATTAAATGTGGAATAACCTTTTCAAAATCCTGCCTGATGTTCACCAGTCAGATCATGTTCTTTTATCCATTCTTGCGGACTGCTGTTAATAATTGTGCAGTAATAATTGTGCTCGTATCACACAGTGAAACGCCTCTGTAATTGTTTGGATCGTTAACGTTACACTTCTTAAACAAGAGTTGAAAAATGGAGTTGGTCCAGTTGTCTGCGAACATGCTTTTATCAAATAACGTATGATGAAAAGTTTTACAAAAAAAAAGTCAACAACTCGATCCGCACCATACTTACTTAAACACCTACCAATAACCTTATCTAGTCCAGCAGCTTCTCCATTTTTTTTAACTTATTTATAGCAAGCATATTGGACCGTTTATAAAACTAACCTCCTTGTTACGCTGCTAAAATGCGCCGGCTTCCTCAGTACAAGGTAAGTGCAGTACTAGCAAGTAGCATATAGCTTGTAAGAGTTCGTTGTAGATCCTGTGGTAGGTGTTCGACTTGCAGACGACAAAATACACCAGGCGGTATTGAAACGAAGAGGATCTTTTATTTACAAACGTTGAGGAATATATAGGAACAAAAACAAACCACTGACCTTCAGGTTCAATAAGTCGTACAGGAACTCAAACGTACATGCAGCAGCGAATATTCTACTAATGGCAGCTTCTCGTCGACTAGACCCAAACTCGATGAACACACGAATACTTCTAGACTAGAACTCCTCAACAAATCTCATTTCGCTCGCACTCTCTCTCTCTCTCTCTCTCTCTCTCTCTCTCTCTCTCTCTCTCTCTCTCTCTCTCTCTCTCTCCTCTGCCTGTCTCTCTCTCAGTCGCACAGCTTTCATTCTTTTGTATGATATTGAAAGAATATTCTCGAACCTACTCGATTATTCTTTTCTAGAATATTCTGCATATCAGTAAGCTTAACCAATGAAATCGCGACGACCGTATGCAAACGTAATTCGGTCAGCTTCTACAGCATTCTTCAACCTTTGGCAAAGCACTAGCAACTTACGGAAATCTGGTGAACATTCTAACATAATCTTGAATATTCCAATCACATCAAAAACAATACTGAACAATCAGGCATACATTCACTTTCCAAAGGTGTTTAAACACAATCAAATATAGCACTACACTGACAGAAAATACAAACATCTAAAAGCGATGAACAAAAGGAGGCTTGCAACGCGTCATTATTGCTATGACGTCTTTCACAAAGGTTCCCCCTCTCTTTGTCCCTTTTGAATTGTAAAACTCCTCCTCATTGATGTGATTGCCATTTCCAGCAGAGTTAGTTACTTCCGTTGTGACTTCTAATTCAGTAAATCTTCAGTGTTTGCACCTGTCATTGACTGTTAGACCATTTAGAACATGTTTTCTTTCATGGGATATTTTATGCATAGTTTCCCCAAATTCTCTCTGATTGTTCACTGATGAAATGAGCCTGTCTAACAACATATTGTTTATACAGTTTCTCCCCTCTCTTGTCTCCCTCTCTTGTCTCTCTTTTAACTTGTGTAACCCCCCACTTAAAAAAAATTTCCCAAATTTCTAAAAACCTTTACAATTTAAAAGAAATGTCAAATGACTTTAAAACAAAGATCACTGGGCAACTCACACCCAGGTCAAAGTGTACAACTAGTACAAGTCTCATTTACTCACGCACGACTTTAAAAAGTCTGCAGCCAGATTGTCTGTGCCTTTCACATATTCAACTTTCATATCAAGTTCTGGAGGTACATGGCCCAGCGCATGACCCTACTGTTCACAAACTTAGCAGATTCTGAAAAGGATAAAGGTTTATGGTCAGTACGCAACACAAAGTGAACCCTCTGGAGAAACAGTTCAAACTTTCGTACTGCCCACACAATAGCAAGGCACTCCTCCATGGTCGCATACCTCCGCCCTGCCCTGGATAGTTTCTTGCTGGCAGAGGAGACTGCGAACAGCTTCTCGTCATGTTCCTGCATGAGGACTGCACCAACGCCCTCGTCAGAGGCATCAGTGCTGAGCACAAAAGTCTTGTTAGGGTCAGGCAACCATAGCACAGGTTCCTCGGACAGAAAGTTCTTCACAGTGTTGAAGGTTCGGTCTTGTGCCTCTCCCCACTCCAGTTGCTTGGGCTTCCCCTTGCACAGAAGGTCCAACATTGGAGCAGTCACAGTTGCAAAGTGAGGCATGTATTCTCTGTAGAACCCCACTAAGCCAAGAAAGGACCGTAGTTGTTTTATTGTCTGGGGGGATGAGGTGCTTCCAGAATGTTTGTCACATTGTCCTTGAGCAGCACCCCTTTCATTCCTTCCTGGAGACGGTGACCAGTGAAGTTGTCATGTAATGCGGAGCGATATTTCGTATGCTACGCGATTACATGAGACAGTACAGATTAAGAAAAAGATTATTGATTCGTGCGTTACACTATAGATTAGTCGTGTGACACAAGGGAGCGTATTGACTGAACGTGGCCCAGGGTTTGAGTGAAATTTTTAACACTGTTCACGCGATTTGAATATAAACAGGCATTGACCTGTATCGGTGCGCACTCTGAGAATGGAACAGATGATTTAGGTGAAGAAGAGGCGGACTGTGCCCATTGATAAAGGCAGAGGCCTAACACATACAGAAGTATGTGAATTGTAGTTGAATGACCGGTACTCAAGCCGTAAGTATCTAATTTTATATTGTGAGAATCTAGATGATTCTCCATTTTGTTTTCAACGGTTTATTGTTGGAACCGAAACTATGTTTTTGAAAAAATTGAAGAGTTCAAAAATGTTAAAGTGTAACATGACTGCTAACTGGCTGGAAGTGTTTTGAACTCGTATTTATCTGGTTTGTTATAGCTGGGCCGACTCCCCGTGCGGTAGAGGAAAGAAGAGACTGGAGATCGGGCAGTAAGGTGGATGGCCGGGGCTGCGCGCGTTCCCGGGCCAAGCTCCGATCCGCGGGAAGATCCAGGTTGGGCAAGAGTTTGTCGCCGACCAGTAGTTGTGATATGTAATGGGCAGTATGGGATCCCCGCACAGAGGAAGCCAGTTCCGGACACCACAGAGAGTGTGTGTGGACACTTGCAGTGAGTAAACCTGCAACATTCATATTGAGCGCAAAAAAAGCGTGCTTGATTGGTTGCACACCAGCTGAAAGACAGATAATGAAAATATATAAGCTTTGATTGATGCCAGAGTAAAGAACCCCTATGGGATTTTAAAAGATTAAGGAGGGGATGAATCAAAATTGACCTTTGTTTGCGCCTTATGTGTATGGAGTGGATGCAGTTGTGTGTGGAGGAAAGACGTCATGTTCGTGTGTGTATGTGCGTGCATGCATGGATAACCAACGTCTGACAGAAGTCCATATCATCTGCGCCAATTACACACTTGCTGGGTCTTGCAGTCAAGTTGGCAGAAGACAGTTGTTTGAACAGCTTGCGAAGAATTTCAAGGTGTTCTGTCCATGTTTTGGAGTGGACCAGGATGCCATCCCAGTAGTATATGACACCATCCATGTTGCCCAATAGTTTTCTCATGCCCCTCTTGAGTGTTGCTCCAGAATTCTTCATACCGAAGGGCATTCAGAGGAACTCGTATGTCCCATCTGGAGTCACAAATGCAGTCTTATCTTTGGAATGTCTTCTTTTTGTATGGGAACTTGCCCATAACCCTTGCTGAGATCGATCTTAGAAAAAAAAATTATCTCCACTCAGTCTCTGGAGTAGGTCAACAGCTGTAGGCATGGGTTCAGGATCTAGGTAAATCAGCTTGTTGAGTCGCCTAAAATCGATGCACACTCGGTTAGTACCATCTTTCTTTTTGACAGCGACAACTGGCGACGCGTATGGCGACCGTCTGGACTCTCGTATAACTCCCAGTTTCAACATGTCTTTGATGTCTTCTTTCAGCGACTCTCTGGTAGCATAAGGCAATGGGTAGGACTTTGACCTGATAGGCTCGGGTGATGTCAACTTCACTTCATGCTGAATCAGATCTGTTTTTTTTCCTGGACACTCAGTGAAGATGCTTGAGTACTCATTCAACAGTCCACATATTTCTGTTTGCTGGTGGCTTTTGTGACCCCAAAACCACACTGTCATTAGTTTCCTGGGATTGAAATCATTCAGTTCTAACAGTTCTTCATCGTTCACAGAACTTTCTTCAGTGAAGTTGTCACCATCACTGGAGGGGTAAGGTTTTTTCCCCTTCTTAGAATTCAGCAGCATGTGCACCTGTAGCTGGCTTTTCTTCCCGTTCAAAGTATTTTTTGGCACATTTGCGTGGAAAATCTTCTGCTTGCCTTTGCTTTTCACTTCATAATCATTCAGTCCCTTGACTGCTTATAAAGGTCATAGGAAGCAGGACAAGGACTTTCTCACCAGGGTGAAATTTCCTGACCTTGGTCTTCCGGTCATAGTAGTGTTTGCTTTTGCCTTGGGACTTTTCTAGTTCACTTCGGGCTAACTGTTGGGTATCCTCAATGCGTTCACGCAGCTCAAACACATATTGATAACTGTTCTTTGATTTCTGGAGATTCCACTTTCTTTTGTCCACAGTTCTTTCAGGATATGCATTGGTCCTCGCACAGTCCGGCCGTACAGTAGCTCAAAGGGAGAAAACCAGTAGATTCTTGAGGGACTTCCCTGTGAGCGAACAACAAGGCATTGATATATCTGTGCCATTGTCATGGTTGGTCAGCACAAAACTTCTTCAGCACACGGCCTTTAATGTTCCATTGTACTTCTCTACCAGGCCGTTGCACATGGGATGGTAGGGCGTGGTGGTCAACTGGCGGACACTGAGCAGACGAACAACCTCCTTCATGCAATCAGATACAAACTGGGTCTCTAAATCACTTAATATTTCGTCAGGCACACCCAGTCTACTGAAGATGTCAATCAGGGCATCAGCAACGGTCTCAGTATCGATGCGTTTCAGAGGGACTGCCTCAGAATACCTGGTGGCATAGTCTACCAAAGTGAGGATGTATCTGTGTCCTGATTCACTGGCTGGCTTGATTTCTCCTATGAGGTCGAATGCCACCCTCTTGAAAGGTCTGTCAATTAGTGGCATCTTCTCCATGGGTATCTTTGGAGTTCTTCCATTGGGTTCAGTCTTCTGGCACACGTCAGAGGATCTGCAGAAGCGAGCAACATCGCCCTGGATACCTGGCCAGTAGAAGGCTGCATGATTTTGTCTCTGGTCTTCTTGACACCCATGTGGCCTCCAAGGATAGAGTCATGCGCAAACTCCATCACAGGTTTCTGTAGACTAGCTGAACAAAACTTGGCAAGTGATTCGACCCCCATCAGTTATACCTTTTTTCTTGTACTGTCTGTACATGACACCATTTTTCTTCACAAAGGATACCTCAGTGTTAACCCTGGTCATGGCGTCTGTTTTGCTGGCATATTTTTGCAGCGAAGGGTCAGCTTGCTGTAACTGGATCAGTTTCTGTCTGGTTACTTCTAGGATTTCTGTAGATTTGCTAATCTTCAATGGTGTAGATCTCCCTTCTTTCTCCTTCTTGGGATGTGCGCGTGTTGTTACCGCACAGGAGTGTGGCCACTCAGGATCAGGATCATCAGCTGCACAGGCACCTTCAGTATTGTCGATGATGACGTCATGAGGAGGACTGGGCAGGCACAAGCATTCACCTTCCCAACAAAGAACGGTGTAGAAATTTTCAACATCAGCTGTAGGGACGGCCTCAACGTGTCCATGGACACATCGTAGGTAGCCATTCTTGCCAGTAAACTGCCTTTCTGGAACAAGTTCCTTCTTTATGATGACTCCACTGCACCCTGTATCTCTGAGCACCTGTACTTCCTTATCATCTAATGTCCCTTCGCCACAGGCATGACACTCAAATCACTCTTGGTACGGTTTAAAGAAGGCACATTGCACCACTTTCTCATGTTCTTCAGGGCTGTCACGGGCTTGATGTGAGGTAGATCTCCATCTCCTCGGCGACAGGCGTCTCTCCTGACTCCTTTCCCTGATGGCAACATTAGCAGATGTTAGACTTCTTTTATTTCCAACCAGGCGCTGGTCTTTCCGGCCTCATGACTAAAGTGTGGAGGGCTGCGTTTATCTGAATACTTTGGCAGTCTGCATTCAGCAGCCTTGTGACCCAGGCGTACGCAGTTGAAGCATTTCAATGGCGGGGTTGATATATTTGGAACCTGGACTGGTCGTGTCCGGTCTGTAAATGGTTTTGATCTAGTGTCAAGGGTCCAATTGTGAGACTCCAGGAACCTCTGTGCAGCTTCAGTCAAGGATTTCAGGCTCTGGTCTTTCTCTTGTAGAAGGTGGGATGCAAGGTCTTTAGGACAGGATTCTACAAATTGTTCTTTCAGGACCAGATATGATAAGCCATCATAGTACTTTCTTCTTCAGCCAACTCCAGCCATCTTTCTAAATAGTTTTGAATCCTGGTCAGGAATTGAACAGGACTTTCGTTCTTCTCTGGCCTACTGGACTGGAAACGTTTGTGGAAGCCTTGTTCAGAAAAATCATAACTTCGAAGAGGTTCTGTTTTCAGTGTTTCATATTCATTTGCTTCTTTTCGAGGTAGTCTTCAATATACTTCGAGGGCATGACCAGTCAAAAGGGCACTTAAGCTGGTAGCCCACTGCTCTTTTGGCCATTTCATTGCTTCAGAATGGCGTTCAAATCGTTCCAGATAACTGTCGAGGTCGTCTTTCCCATTTACGAAAGCTGGAAGACGTGGTCTCTTGGCAACTTCAGTTTCTGACTGGAAAATGCGTTCGCAATTCTGAACTTTCACTTCTGCCATCTGCAGTTCAAATTCTCTTTGCCTCTCTTTCACTTGGTGTTCTATCTCAAGTCTTTTCAATTCTCTTTCAGCTCTTCTCTTTCTCTGTCCTGCTGTCTTTTCCTGTTTTCACGTTCTTCTTTCTTCTAGCCTTCTCTTCTCTTCACGTTCTTCCTGTCTTTTCTTCTCTTCACGTTCTTCTTGTCTTTTCTTCTCTTCACGTTCTTCTTGCTCTAGTCTTCTCTTCTCTTCACGTTCTTCCTGTCTTTTCTTCTCTTCAGCTGCCAATTCTATTTTTCGTTTTTCCAACTCTCTTGCTGCAGCCTCAGCCTCTTGAACATATTTTCTGAGTTCATCACCTGCAAGGCCTAGTTCCTTTCCAGTCTTCACGTATTCCATAGTAACTTAGACTAACGTCAGCAATCAGTTACTGAAACAATACTTTCCAGTGCTCAACTACAGACTCAGGCAGCAGTCTTCCGTTGACTCTCCTAGCTCTGTAGAATCCTAATTGCTCTTGCAGACACAGGCGACAGTTTCCTCCACTTCCCTGGACCTGCTCGACGCACTAAACGCTGTACCCCCCCCCCCCCCCCCCCCCCCCCCCCCCCCCCCCCCTTGTGTGTACGGAAACACGGCTGAAGACTTTCTTGATGCTGAACGTTTTGATCTAAGTTTCGGTTCTTCTCAGACGGCAGCCGATGAAGTACGTGACGGCGTTTGTCGACGTAGATCTGGACTGATGCCTTCAAAATCGCAGTTCGTTAGTACAGGCTAGTGAATAATGTCTCTGGAAATAAACACCAATGTAGCAGGATCTTCGGCTTGGCCCCTGTTTTGTCAGGATGGATGAGTGTGGGCCTTTCCACATTCAATACTTAGAATCTTACACTAGACAATAAACTGGAACAACATTTTATTTACATTAGGAACCCAGCGACTGCTGGGTTCTCATTATTCCGCATGCTCAATGTAAAACAAGAATTATTTGATCTTGGGTCAGTGAAGTTCATGGTCTATCTTCGATTCGACTCATTATCAAACATCTCCCCCCTAAGATATTTTTCATAATATTAACTTTGCAGTGTCGCATTTGTATTTTCACTTTGTAAAACAGGGAGTACTTGCAGTGTCCAATTTTCCGTACGTTAGACTTGCAGTGTCCCTTTTAGTCTTGTTTTTAGCATGCAAAACTTTTCAAATAAAATGTGTAAACTTTGCTCTTTCAAGCAAATCATGCAAACCAGAAACAGGAACAATGAATCTTCGCTTGGATTATTAGCACACAACTGGAATCCACTTGGAATCCTGGAATCCACTTCTCCCCTCGCAGAATAAGGCACTTAATCCAATGAATCGCGCGTAAAAGAAAATAATGAACTGAACACTTTTCCTGACTATGAAACCTTCATGTGATGACAAAACTACACCATCATCACATTTTACTAAACACCTTTATGTGATGACAGAACTACACCATCATCACATATAACTAAGCACCTTTATGTGATGACAAAAATACACCATCATCACATATAACAAAACACCTTTATGTGATGATAAAACTACACTATTACCACATATTTTCAAAGCTCTAGGGTGCTATGAAATTGCCATTGAATCTTGCTGTGAAAACCACACACAGAGCTAATCCTGGAATCTGGCTGGAAGAATAACAGCTCGCCCCCGACGTGTAAAACGCGTAGTAGGCTGTTGTCAATGTGGCTGTTGCTGCTGCTCAGGAACTGGAGATTCTGGCGGTATTGCATGATGTATTCTCTGCTCAGGAACAGCTGCTGGGCTCCTGATGATAGGCAAGTGTGTGGGGACAACAGGAGTGGGCACAGCAGCACACTTCTTGATACACTTCCTGTTGTGCCTAACTTGACCCCCTTCCGTCTGTAGGAGGTAAGATCTGGGTGCAACCTGACGAATTACTTTCGCTGGCTTCTTCCATCCCTTTTCAGAGTCTTTCTTCAGTACGACTGAGTCTCCTGGATGAAGCTCAGGAAGTGACTGCACTCCATAACGTTTGTCGGAGTACAGTTTCTGTTTCTCCTTTGCAGCACTGTCTCGATCTCGCACTGTTTTAGGACTAACAGTGTAAGGTACAAGTTTCTTCGGTAGAATAGTTAGGGTTGTCCGCAATCTTCTACCAAGGGCTAGTTCTGCTGGGCTGAATCCAAGGGATGGGATAGGGGTTGAATGATAGGACAAAAAGGACAAAAAGGGGTCATCCTGGCTGATGATTCCTTTTGCTATCTTCACTCCACTCTCAGCCTGTCCATTTGATTGAGGAAAATGAGGGCTGGAGGTAAGATGATGAAAATTCCAGTCTGCAGAAAACTTTTGAAATGTAGCTGAGGAAAACTGTGTGCCGTTGTCTGACACAACATTCTCAGGAACTCCATGGCGTGCACAGCAGTTTTTCATCTTACTGATGACAACTGTTGGATGTTGTTTGTGTCAGGTAAACAATGTCCAAGTAGCGAGAATAATAGTCCATAGTGACAAGGAGGAACTGTTTCCATTTACTTGGCAGATGTCCACACCCCACACGTTGAAATGGTCGGTCTGGTGGTGTTGATGGTTGAAGTGGTTCTCGCTGCTGAGTCGGCTGTTTTTCCTGGTACATTCTGCATGATGACACACGATCCTGTATGTCTTTGCTGATCTTCGGCCACCACACTGACTCTATGGCTCTTTCCCGGCATTTAACAATGCCTTGATGACCTTCATGGATCTTCTCCAGGACTTCTTTTCGCATTTGGTATGGAATTGTGAGCCGGCCCCTTTGAGCAGAATTCCATTCCAGCAACTCAGTTCTCCTCTGATAACGAAAATAGTCTCTGGCTGCCAGTTTGACGTATTGTTTATATTCAGGCCATCCATTTTCAGTGTAGTCCAATGCAGACTTGAGATTCACATCTTTTTGTGTCTCGATTCGAAGTTTTTTCCAAATACTCATCAGACACTGGCCAGATTTCTCTGACTCCATCCACGTACATGTAGACATCCCTCCTCAAAACTGATTTGTATGACCCTCAGAACTTGGACTACGTGATAGTATATCAGCTACTGTCATGTTTTTTTGCCCAGAGTGTATTAAGCTTGAACGTTGAACCTCATGATTGGCATAAGCATCCTTTGATATCGTACAGGGCACTCTGACAAGTCTCTGTTGTTAAGCAGTGGTACCAAGGGCTTATGATCGGTCTCCAGAGTAAAATGTTCAAGTCCTACCAGGTAGCGATGGAAGTGTTCACACGCCCAAACTCCCGCAAGACACTCTTTCTCGATTTGGGCATAACGTTTCTCTGCTACAGTAAGAGTGCGTGAACCATATGCCACTGGTTTCCATGCTTCTTCATGTTCTTGGTGGAGAACCGCTCCAAGACTGTACTGGCTTGCATCAGAGCTGACAATAGTTTTCTTTCCTGGATCGTAGAATGCCAAGGTAGGCGCTGAAGTGATGAGCCCCTTGATGTCCGCCAAAGCTTTGACTTGAGGTGGTCGCCAAATCCATGCCCTTTTCTTTTTCCAAAGTTCAGTCATGAGACGTAACACATTGGAAAGGTGTGGAACGTATTTTCCCAGGAAGTTGACCATTCCAAGTATCCTTCGAAACTCGGACACGTTGGTTGGTTCTGGTATTTTTAGAATCGCCTAAATTTTCTTTTGGATCTGGCTTGATTCCATCTTTGTTGATCCGGTAACCCAGGAATTCAACTTCTTCCTTGCACATCTCACACTTTGATTGGTGGAGTTTAAGCCTACTTTCATCAATTTGCTGAAAATTTCTTGCAGATGTTTCTCATGCTCCTGATTGTTGACGCTGTGAACCAATATGTCATCAAAGTAGCACAGAACATTACTTGGTCTTGCAAAATGGACTCCATGGTGCGCTGAAATATCTCGGGAGCAGACGATATTCCAAATGGCAGACGACGGTAAAAGTACCGGCCAAAAGGGGTAATAAACGTCGTCAGTTTTGCTGAGGTCTCTTCAAGGGGTATCTGCCAGAACCCACTCGTAGCATCGAGTTTGCTGAAGACTTTTGATCCTTTCAACTTGTAGAGTAGGTCTTCAAGCGTAGGGAGAATGTATCTTTCTCGCTTCAGTGACTGATTTAGCTTCTTAAAATCAGTACAGATCCTCACAGCTTCAGAGATTGTTTTTAGCACAGGCACCATGCCGGCACACCAGTCAGTTGGTTCATGTATTTCTTGAATCATTTCTTCTCGCTCCATGTGTTCCACTTCTTCTTTCTTCACTTTCTCAAGTAGAGGAATTGCAATTCTTCTTGGGGTGTTGAAGCTGTATGGTTCACAGTTGTCTTTCAATACAATCTTTACTGGTTCACAATTGATAGGCTTGCCTATGTCTCCAAACACAATTCAATGGCATTGACTCTTTGGACTAGACAAAGCTTGATCACAGCATCTCGACTGAGTAAACTGTCAGAGTCTGCATCAATAACAAAGATTTGAAGACAAGTCGTGTAACCTTTATACTCTGTGTAGTGCACAAAAACTCACCCAAAATTTCAGTTCACCACCTGGACTCTTGAGAAGAGTACTAGAGTGTTTCAAAGCTGGCTTTTGGCTGGATGAGGTCATATTCTGCCTTGCGGAGAATACACACATCAGCACCTGTATCCAGTTTGAAATTGACTTGGCGACCTAAAACTGTTAGTGTCACTCTCCAGGGTGGTTCATTACTGGCTGCTTGCTGCTTGTTGACGGAACCCAGATGGAAGACAGTTTCTTCACTGTGCTCTGGCACCTGACCTCCAACAGCACCATCAGTACTTCACTGACATGACTTTTTACTCGGCAGACTATGGCGAAATGATTCTTTTTGTTGCAGTTTCTGCATACTTTTCCTCTTGCTGGGCAGTTTGAAAATCCCTGCCTGTGGCCACATTTGCCGCACGGTTGTTGACTTTGCTGGAACTGTCCCCTTCCTTTTCCTCTTCCAGTTTTGCTGCTGTTCCGAATTAAACATGAAGAAAGACAAACTCTATCAACACTCAATCCACTCTGATCTTTGACTTGATCTTTCACTAGTTCGTGATGTCGAGCAGTGTCCACTGCTACTTTCAGAGTAAGTTCAGGCTCTAGCTGAAGCCTCTGTTACACTTCTTTTTCATTCAGACCTAACACAAAACGATCTCTAACTGCTTCATCTTGATCATGGAATTGGCAATGAGCTGACAAGTCATAAAGTGCATGAACATACTGTTCTATAGTCTCTCCATCATACTGATGACGCGAATGAAACTTTGCACGCTCATGAATGATGTTTGTTCTTGGAACAAAGTGGTTATTGAAAAGTCCTAGTACTACGTCAAAATCGTTCTTTGGATTTGGCTGACCATCTTGTCTAGATGGAAACGAAAATAACGTAAAAATTTTCTCTGCCTCTCTGCCCATAGCATATATCAAGCTGCTCACTTGAACTTCGCCCGTTTCTTGCTGTAGTTTCGCTGCAATGCGAAAACGAAGGAAGCGCTCTCTCCACTCCTCCCAAGTGTCCAGTCTCCTGAAGTCGAATGACTCTGGAGGGTTGAACTTCGGCATCGTCACTTTGGAGTCGCAAAAATCTTCACTTTGCCGTAGATACACTTGTGTTGAAGTATTAAAATTTTGAAGACTTTAACTTCTGACACCATGTTTTGTCAGGATGGATGAGTGTGGGCCTTTCCACATTCAATACTTAGAATCTTACACTAGACAATAAACTGGAACAACATTTTATTTACATTAGGAACCAAGCAACTGTTAAGTCTCACTGCGCATGCTCAATGTAAAACAGGAGTTATTTGATCTTGGGTCAGCGAAGTTCATGGTCGATCTTCGGTTCGACTCATTATCAAACAGCCCCCCAAATGTTACGCTGCTAAAATGTGCTGACTTCCTCAGTACAAGGTAAGTGCAGTACTAGCAAGTAGCATATAGCTTGTAAGAGTTCGTTGTAGATTCTGTGGTAGGAGTTCGACTTGCAGACGACAAAATACACCAGGCGGTATTTAAACGAAGAGGATCCTTTTATTTACAAACAAGAATATAGGAACAAAAACAAACCACTGACCTTCACGTTCAATAAGTCGTACAGGAACTCAAACGTACATGCAGCAGCGAATATTCTACTAATGGCAGCTTCTCGTCGACTAGACCCAAACTCAATGAACACTCGAACACTTCTAGACTAGAACTCCTCAACAAATCTCATTTCGCTCGCACTCTCTCGTCTGCCTGTCTCTCTCTCTCTCAGTCGCACAGCTTTCATTCTTTTGTATGATATTGAAAGAATATTCTCGAACCTACTCGATTATTCTTTTCTAGAACATTCTGCATATCAGTAAGCTTAACCAATGAAATCGCGACGACCGTATGCAAACGTAATTCGGTCAGCTTCTACAGCATTCTTGAACCTTCGGCAAAGCACTAGCAACTTACGGAAATCTGGTGAACATTCTAACATAATCTTGAATATTCCAATCACATTATCAATCGAACCAAAAACAATACTGAACAATCAGGCATACATTCACTTTCTAAAGGAGTTTAAACAAGTCAAATATAGCACTACACTGACAGAAAATACAAACATCTAAAAGCGATGAACAAAAGGAGGCTTGCAACGCGTCATTATTGCTATGACGTCTTTCACAAAGGTTCCCCCTCTCTTGTCTCCCTTTTGAATTGTAAAACTCCTCCTCATTGATGTGACTGCCATTTCCAGCAGAGTTAGTTACTTCCGTTGTGACTTCTAATTCAAGTAAATCTTCAAAGCGTTTGCACCTGTCATTGACTGTTAGACCATTTAGAACATGTTTTCTTTCATGGGATATTTTATGCATAGTTTCCCCAAATTCTCTCTGATTATTCACTGATGAAATGAGCCTGTCTAACACCATATTGTTTATACAGTTTCTCTTTTATTTTTATCAGATATTTGTATTCTCTTCTTGCTATGCAATAGGCATCACTGTCTTCTTTTCTTCTTTTTTTCTAAAAATAGAAAGCAGCCTTTTGCCTTTACTTTGCCTAACCTACATTCTTCATCATACCAATCACTGTTTTCGTCATAGTTTGTTAGATTAATTCTCTTTTTCATACAATTGGCTTGCTTCTTAATCCAGTCATTAATCATTCAAATCATGATTAATTAACTTTCTGGCACGATCAAGTCTGGACAGTGTTTTAACTGTTGTCTTTTTCTGAGTATAGACTGACTCTGAATCGTTTTTCAATTAACTGGTCCATTTCCATGAGATTTACTTGCCATTTGTTTCTTCTTTCTGAAAATCAAAATGGAATTCGATAGGCAAATGATCAGAGTCTATTCTCTCCGAGATCACCATTTCGCATGAAAATACAACAATGAAAAACAATTCCTTAGACAGAAGAAAGTAATCATTAACGCTACATCCTGTCTCTGACTTGAACGTACAATTACCGTCAGCATCCTCATTACACGTACCAGTAAGAATCCACAATCCAGGGGTTGTGCACATATTTAGCAAACATTTTCCATAATTATTGATACCATTGTCAGCAGACATTCTCTTGCCTTTAGAAGTAAATGAACGATTGTAAACAAAAAGATCATAAGAATTATTTGCATCAAAGACTTGTGGAGAAATATCAGAAGTCCTACTAATGAAATTGCCTGACAAAATCACATGCACGTCCTCAAACTCTAGCAGAGAATCAAAAAGACATTCTTCAAGTTCACTAATACGATTTTCAACAACAAAATAAGTAAAATTTAGAAAGAGAGGGGATTAGTTACCGCCAAGGACATTGACAAACAAAGCACAGGACACGAAACGATACATTTGGACCTCTTAGGTCTTCTTCAGGCAAAAAAAACAAATCACACTTAACATTTAGGACAATACAAACAAAGAAGAACGAAGAGTGACTTATCTCGTCCTTTTGGGGTTTCGCACAGCTAGCACGTGCAGATCTGTAGGATGACACCGGTTTCGACTTGGGCTGGCCTCCCCCCAGTCTTGTCTCTCTGAGAGCTCCCCCCCCCCCCCCCCCCTTCTCCCAGATAGTACTTTTTCCCCTCAATAAGGAGGTGGTCGTAGACCATAGTTGCTCGCTTGCCAACTTCTGGCCTTTTCTGGATGCAGGGACAGTTGTTTTCTCTTACACGTAAAGAGACGTAATCGCCAATGAACGCCTCTTTGTCCCTGAAGAATATGCAGCGGACGATGATGGACGAGTTGAATTTGCCGTTCAAACGAAGCACCCGATCAAACTGAATATCTCCAGTTAGCTGTAGTTTTTGTCCACTAGCCGGTTGCCGACGATGATGCCTTCATATTCGGTCTGCGTCTTGGTTGGCTTACGCGGAAGACCGTAGAAAATTAAGTTATTTCGCCTGGAGCGACCTTTACGTTCTGCGTCCAGCATCCTCTTTTTTCTCGACGAAGATCGGCCACTTTTCCTTTCAAGAACTGAACCTCTTCGTGTAAGCCTGCAAAACCGTCACGAATGTCCGTAATTTCATCTTTAACATTGTCCACTTTGCTGCTCAAATCCTACAGCCTAGACACCACATCCATGAGGGTGAGTAACTCAGTAGACTTGGAGGTTGTTGACTTGCTGACTTCTCAGCGCTGGCTCTCATACTGTCAGAGTTCAAGCAGGTCTGGCGATAGCTGTCCTTACGTGGCCCAGAGAATTTTGTTCCACGTCGCCACATTGGAGTAGTAATCTACCCCAGAATAAAAGCGTGAATCGGCAGCCTGCCGTTACACCGTCTACCGCCGTCTTCATGTGCTCTTTTCCACTCTCTTTTGCCATAAATGAAAGAAAAACCAGCAGAAAGCACCCGCACTTTGCCCTGAACTCGAGCTGTGATGAAGGCATGATGCTTCATGAAGGCACTTGCCACACACACAGTCGAAACACTCTCCAGATCTGATGCAATTAACAAAAAACGTACGTGTCGCACTCCTGAATGCTGTTCACACACCTCACATATCTCAGAGAGAGAGAGAGAGAGAGAGAGAGAGAGATGCAGGCGCGCACGCGCGTATAGGCCTACAGATGGTGGAATTTGCTGACTTTGTTCAATTAACACTTTCCTGGCCTTAATTGCTTCTGCTAAGAATCTAGCCAGGGATTTTGTTACATTTTCAGTATTATTTGAAAGAATATTGTTACCGATCTCTGATCAGGATTTCTGTAAAGGAATTTAGAATATCACAGCTTTTCGTTTTTCATTATGATTATTATTATATTGGGTATTTATATAGCGCCTATCCTCGATCACAGACCAAGCTCTCAACTGCTCATTATAAGCTGAGCAACTGAAAAGTAAATGATAGATATTTTTCTGCTTGAAAAACATTTTTGAAAGAATAAAAACACCTACATTTATCATTAACTTCCAATTCCGAATGCCAGTGCTGTTTATAGCAGGAGATAAGTCTGTCTTTGATCACTAATAAAACCATACAAGCAGCACCTTGGCTTAGCCTCACAAGACCGAATCCATTCTCGCATAAAATTCTCTTAACATTTGATGCCCAGTTTAAGTGACCAGATTCCTGTTGTATAGTGAGCGTTTCATAGGATGTCTGTGTATTCTCGACATTGGCATGTTAATGAGTTTAAGCCAATATTTAATACACTTTACAGACATTCGAATACAGACGGGGTATCTTCCGGTTTCGCCATAAACTAATTCATTAGAAGTGTGGAGGGGATCACATAAAAGTCTTTTTATTGCAAAAGTGTGTACTTTTTCAGTTTGTTTACTATCTTCCTCCAGTCCCTACACTTCAGCTGCGTAGGTTAATATGGGCTCTATTTGTGTGTCAAACATTTTCCAAAACAAATCTAGGTCCCCAGTTTTAATTTTGTAATGGATCTCCTTATGTCCATTAGCCCTGTCCTCCCTTTTTCTACACACGTCTAATACACTGCTACCAATGCTTAATTTAGTGGTAAAAATCATTCCTAAATGTTTGTCAGAATTAGTAACCATCACTTCTTTGCCTCCACAAAACCATCTCTCCCTGGCAGCCAAAGAGACAGACAGACAGACAGAGAGAGACGGAAGGACAGACGGACGGAGAGAGAGAGAGAGAGAGAGAGAGAGAGAGAGAGAGAGAGAGAGAAGGAGAGACGGACGGAAGGAGAGAGAGAGAGAGAGAGAGAGAGAGAGAGAGAGAGAGACGGACGGACGGAGAGAAAGAGAGACAAACAGAGAGAGACACAGAGACAGAGAAAGAGGCGAACAAACACACCACGTACTCGTGCATAGGCACACAGACATACATACAACAAAGAATGATTCATATCACTAGATTAAATGTGATTGAGCGTCACATGCCTTGATGTGAGGCTACGTCACACATGACAGAAGTAGGCAACACACGCCACACACACACACACACACACACACACACACACGCACATGCGCTCGCTTGCACACACACACACACACACACACACACACACACACACACACACACACACACACACCAATCAACAATTTTTTTTTTTCGCAACAATATACAACTTATCACACTTTCAGTTGCCCCATTTATACACAATGTGTGTGTTACACACAGTTTCAGTTTCAGTTTCATCAAGGAGGCGTCACTGCGTGTGGACTAGTCCATATACGCTACACCACACTCCCTAAGTTTTGAGTTAACACACAAAGTCCCTAACACACACACACACACACACACACACACACACACACACACACACACACACACACACACACGCACACACGCACATACACTGAGAATAGAGACTCCCTGTCCCGCCGCCGCTGCCCCATATCCTTTCCCACACTACTGAAGTGTGTGTATATATGTATTCTGTAACCATCTTTAACTCTATCTGTGTTATTTTGTTTTGTTTTTCCTCGCCAGACCAAAAAGATTAAACAAAACATCCAACGTGGATCTGTATGGCAATAAATGAAGCCACCAGAAAATAAATTACATTAAAGAGTGGTCTCGATTTGCACACCAGTCCGCATCTTGCATTCTTTAACATAAGTTACTTTTTTAAACGAGGTTCTGCCCCCCCCCCCCCCCCCCCCCCGGCGTCTGATGACTGTTTGTATGTATGTCTGTGGCAAGATTACGCATAAACTCCTGATCCTCTTTCATCGAAACTTGTCGAAGATATGAAACGTGACCTAGAAACAAAGGCATTGACGCATAGAGCGAATACGGACCAAAGGCGGCGGATAGCCGATTTTCCTCCCACTTTCTTTGATATCGCAGGATCGGGCATCTTTCTATAATTTCGTGGATCTAAGAGATAAAGCACGGCAATCAATGAAGGGAAAAGACGTTTAGATATATTGATTTGGACGAACTTGCAAGATTAGGTCCAGATCTGGATAAAAACCCGGGTCCAGCAAGCCAATAGCAGCAAATTCTGCAATAGAACAGGACTTGGTGGACGTCTGCGCTCCCCCCAGTAGTTCTTTTTTAGTTGATTTATTTTCTGTATATTTATTTCTTACATTACTGAATCATTCGTTTGTTTAGACATTCACTTATTCATTCTATTCATTTGAAAATTTATCTATCACAATTTCCAGGACTGAGCGAGGTTTTGTCTTTCTTTTTCCATCAGATTACCCACTCTCTCCCTGCTCCCCTTCTTATTTGCCTCTCTTCTTCTTCTTCTTCTTCTTTTTTTCCTTTTCTTTTCTTTTTTTTTTCTTCTTCTTTCTTCTTCTTCTTCTTCTCTCTCTCTCTCTCTCTCTCTCTCTCTCTCTCTCTCTCTCTCTCTCTCTCTCTCTCTCTCTCTCTCTCTCTCTGGTTACGCGTACGTCAGGTTTATTTTTCTCTTACAGAATTTTACTCATTTATATTATTGCCTTTTTTACCCTTCCCTTCCTTCTCTTCAGCCCCCCACCCCCCCCCCCCCACCCCCACCCACCTCTGTCTCCTTCTGTATATGTGATCCAACTTATGTGTATACTTTGTAATGCTCATTTTATTGGCTGTTTTATACATTCTAACTCTTGTCCATTACAGTATTTTCTGTACGCCCCTTCATCCCGCCTGTCTCTTTTCCCATAGATATTTTTTTTATCATTGCATGACCGATTCTTTGTTCATATACGATTCTATTTCATTGCGTATTGTAGGCCCCACTCAGGGCGATGCCTGGATGCACACAAGTACTTATTGCTCATACATTATCTTGTAAGTAAAAGATTTTGTCTTATCTTCATCTATCTCTCTCTCATTTCTGCCTATACATATGAATTCTTGATGTGTTTTACCCTTTTAAGGAGGGGTTGTAGCCTGTACTGAATAGAAATAAAATCATTCATATATTTTGCACCTTCCGCTAGTGCATGTGAGTTATAAGCCTGTTGCAGCCCCTGTTGTTTGTCCTTTGCGGGTGAAAAAGACCATGACTTATGCTATCACTGGGTGGCACAGTGTACACGAAGATGGCTGATCAGGCCGATCCTCGCATTGAATAGTCTGTTGCAGTGTGGATAGGGCAGACTTGGAGGTGAGCCAGGATAATAGATGGTATTTGCGCAGTTTTTTTCCTGAGCTGACGTTCTTGCTCCTGTGCTTCCACTCGCCATGGTTCAGCCTTCACTCCGGCTTTGATCATGGCGCGCCAGGTTGAGCGATATTGCACAGTTCTTCGCAGCAAGCAGGGGCATCGCTACAGCACTTCAGTGAGGCCTTCAATGTGTCTTTGTGTGGCGTTCTTTTGTCCTCCATGGGAACGCTTGCCTTTCAGCAGCTCGTCATAGAACAGCCTCCTTGGGAGACGATTTTCATCCATACGGTGTACATGTCATGCCTACCTGAGCTGAGAGCGTATTAGCATTGCATGAATATTTTTCCATATGGGGCCTCTGAAGCACCCCTGTGTCTGGTACTTAATCCTGCCATTTGATGTGACAGCAAGGTTCTGATGCATCCCATATGGAAAGAGTTCAGCTGCCTGGCACGTCAACTGTACACCGTAAAGTCTCACAGCCATACAGCAGAGATGTCACTACAACTGCACCACATATTTTGAGCTTGGTCTGCAGGCTTATTCCTCGTCTTTCCCAAACCTTGTTTTGGAGTCTGCCGAAGGATGCACTTGCCGTAGCAATCCTGTCAGCAACTTCCTCGTCGATGTTGGCAGTTCGTGATAAAGTGCTTCCAAGGTAGACTGACTTATCTGCCACTGTAACTTTCTGGCCATTGACTCCAACCAATGCTTGGCTCTATGTAGGGGGTTGCAGGAAGTTGTTGATGCAGTACTTCAGTCTTCTTCTTGCTGATTGTGAGACCGAAGTCGTCACGGGCTTCGGCAAATCGGTCCATACTCTCTTGCATGTCAGACTGTGTGGCAGCATTCAATGCGCAGTCATCAGCGAAGAGAAAGTCACGGGCAGTGTTCTGGACTTTGGTTTTGGCCTGTAGCTTCCTCAAGTTGAAGAGCTGAGACGAGCTGAGTCAGGTATTTAAAGCCAGCTGCGATGTCACCATCTCGGAAAGCAATCGTCAGTATAGTAGAAAACATCATACTGAAGAGAGTGCGGGCTAGCAGCAGCGTCTGCTTCACGCCATTTGAAACAGGGAATAGCTGTGAGTACTCTCCATCATCCTGCACTCTTGCCTGCATACCGTCATGAAAGTGCCTGACCACTGAGATGAACTTTGTGAGGCATCCAAACTTGGCCATGATCTTTCACAGCCCTTCACTGCAGACGGTGTCGAATATCTTGGTGAGCCCCACAAATGTGGTGCACAGGCTGACGTTCCGCTCCTGACATTTCTTTTGTAGTTGCCGTCCAGCGAAAATCATGTCCACAGTGCTGCGACCCTTCTTAAATCCGTGCTGGCTCTCAGGTGGCAAGCCTTGCTCCGGGTGCTGATTGAGATGTTTGAGTAAGATTCCGGCCAAAATCTTCCCAGCGATGAACAGTGAGACGCCACACTGGTTGTCGCATATTTTCAAGTCCCCTTTCCGCTTATAGAGGTGAACGATAGAGACGTATTTGACGCGGAAGTTTCTCTTGGTTCCCGCACATGATCTTCTCATCACCAATTCGTCTTCCGCCTTCCTAATCGTAACAAGATAACATGGATGCATCCTCGCTCCAAGCACTGGCATCTGCTGGATTGTGTTATCATCAGGCAAGATATCAGAGTTACCAAAGCCATGTGCGGTGCAGAGGGTTGGACCAATCATCGCTTGTTGATCTCTAAGCAAAGCGACAGGTGTGGATCCGCTGGCAGTCGTAGTCACAACCACGTAGATGGTTCAGGCCAGTGGGTCGCTTTTCAGAGGAGAAATAGCACTGGAATTCGGCAGCCACCTGAGTGATGGAGCAGCCCTATTCAAGAATGGACTGCTCCCCCTGTAATCCAGGGGAAGGGCCATTAAGAAAAGCTACAAAAATGACCCCACTCACTATAGGCACATGGAATATCCGCACTTCAATGGGCAGACCAGATAGGAGGACTGCTCTAATTGCCAGAGAGCTGGCAAGATACATAGTGCAGATTGCTGCCCTCAGTGAGACTTGGCTTGCAGAAGAAGGCCAACTGACAGAGATCCATGCAGGGCACACATTCTTCTGGATCGGACGCAAACATGAGGAGCACCATAAGGCATCAATTCCACCCTGTTCAACTAGTTGGCTGCGC